>CM065731.1:62752131-62754631 GCA_033310375.1 Conus canariensis
GCAGCAGCAGCAGCAACAACAACAACAACATTAACAACAACAACAATAATGGCAACACAAACAACAAGGCGCGTTCAAACCTCTCGTCAGGAAACGCAGTGATGATTTTATTTATTTATTTTTTTTCAGATAAAAAGAACAAAACAAAAAGAAAAACAAACGAAAACAAAAATAAAAGAAAGAAAAGAAAAAAAGGAAGGGTAAAAGGACAGAAAGACATTGATAAAAAAAAAAAAAAGCAAATACGAAGAGAGAGAGAGAGAGAGGGAGAGAGAGAGAGAGGGGGGGGGAGGGAGGGAGGGAGGGAGAGAGAGAGACTCACAGACACAGAGACACAGAGACAGCGAGACAGAGACAGAAAGATAGACAGACAGGGAGGGAGAGAGAGAGAGGGAGACTCACAGACATACAGAGAGACAGCGAGACAGAGAGCCAGAGACAGACATACAGAGAGGGAGAGAGAGAAAGGGGGGATAGACTTACAGACACACAGACAGAGAGACAAAGAGACAGCGAGACAGAGACATACAGACAGACAGAGAGGGAGAGAGAGAGAGAGGGGGGGGGGGACACTCACAGACACACAGACACACAGACAGCGAGGCAAAGACAGACACACAGACAGACAGACGGACGGAGAGAGAGAGAGAGAGAGAGAGAGAGAGAGAGAGAGAGAGAGACAGAGACAGAGACAGAGAGAGAGAGAGAGAGAGAGAGAGAGAGAGAGAGAGAGGGGTAGCCCAATATGGAGCAGAAGCTGTGCACGTCCAGCACACACACACACACAGAGACAAGCGGCCTACTCCCAGATGTGATGAATAATGAGGGTGCCAAAGACAACACGGCAGCAGAGTGAGGATGGCTCTTGTGACACTCTCCGTTAATAAAACACACTTCACAGGGTGCCGCAACCAACAATCAGGGAGGCAAAGATTGGGCCCCCACCCCCCACCCCTCCACCCCCTACCCCCCAACCCCCTGCCGGTTCTTCCAGAAAGAGGCGTTCCGGTCGTTGTTGTTTTGTGATGGGGGGTGGGGGGGGGAGGGGATTGCTGTCACTGTGAAAAGCCATTGTTATCTGCCGTCATTGCTGCCACAGTGGCCCCCTTTCACCTTTGTCCCTTTGTCTGTCTGGCTGTCTGGCTGGCTGGCTGGCTGGCTTGCTGGCTGGCTGGCTGCCCCTGTCAAAATGTTTCTGTCTGTGTCTGTGTCTGTCTATGTCTGGCTGGCTGGCTGGCTGGTTGGCTGGCTGGCTGCCCCTGTCAAAATGTTTCTGTCTGTGTCTGTGTCTGTGTCTATGTCTGGCTAGCTGGCTGGCTGGCTGCTGGTTGGCTGACCCGTCAAAATGTCTGTCTGTCTGTGTCTGTGTCTGTGTCTGTGTCTGTCTCTGTGTCTGTCTATCTCTCTCTCCCTCTCTCTCTCTCTCTCTGTCTGTCTGTCTGTCTGTCTCTCTCTCTCTCTCTCTCTCTCTCTCTCTCTCTCTCTCTCTCTCTCTCTCTTCCCCAGGGCTGGGTGGTAAAAAAAAAAAGCATGTACAATTTGCTTATCTCATTGCCATGGTAAACTAAAATCTCGTTCTCTCTCTCTCTCTCTCTCTCTCTCTCTCTCTCTCTCTCTCTCTCTCTCTCTCTCTCTCTCTCTCTCTTTCAGTGTTTGTACCGAAGCCTTCTTTTTCTCTATTCTGGTACATGGACACACAGACACTCGTTCAAATATTTATTTGGTTTGTCATTTTGGGAAAATGCCTCTGGCAGGTTTCAAACCAAGGTCGTCCTCGCATTAGATGGTGTAGCAGCTTGTAACAACACACACTGTGGTCGTCTTTCACGGAATACAGCTTAGCTAGATCGGTTCACATTCTGCTTCTAGACAGCGCATTCATTGTCTTTAAATATTCAAGCACTACTCAGGAAATCCATGCGTTGCCTGATGACATAGTCAATGCATGTTTGACTTGAAATTTCAGGTAGGCTGCTTGCTTACAAAGACAGGCTTTCCATGGAAATGACAATGCCATCTGATCATCTATTTTCTTACCCTTCTACTTTTTATCAGTAGATACACAGACGCTTCGAATCAATGCAATGCTGTCATCGATTGAAAGTCAACCTAAAGGCAAGCTCTTCGCTTCGTGCGTTCATGGAAGGTATCAGGTACATCTTGGGGGATGTCGACATACGGTTTGTTGGTTCCAGACACTGAAAGTTTGATGACAACTTCTCTCTGTGTGAAAGCCAGGTAAAAGAAATCGATGCTGAATGGCCCACTTTCCAGCCGTTGCGTAAGGAGTGAATACCAGTCAGTGAGTGGGTGAGTGAGTGACTACGTGGGTGAATGAGAGAGTGACCCAATGGATGTGAGAATGAGTGGGTGGGTGAGGGTGTAAACATGTGGAAGTAACATGCTTGTGCGTATGTATACGCGTGAGTCGATAAGTGAACAGATGTGTAGATGATTGACAGGAAGAGTGAATGTGGGGATGAATCAGTGGATACACAGC
>CM065731.1:62767131-62769631 GCA_033310375.1 Conus canariensis
ACAGTAGGAGCATACAGCAACGGGATGGGAAAACACCACCGCCACCAGCACCACCAGCACCACCACCAACAGCAACAACAACAACAACAACAACAACAGCAACAACAACAAGAGGAAGTGGTGGGACCAACAGAAGCAACGAGAAGAAAACAAAGCCAGTAGAAGCTAATAACATATCAGATGGGCACACAGGGGAACACAAGCCTCAGCCAAGGCATCGAATCCCTCATGTGTATCTCTTTACGTACCTCCCAAACTGTCACAGACACGTCGATATTGCTTCACTTTGATCAGTTCTCATTGCCGGAGCCACACGTTCGTGGTAGTTGCAGATTTCTAGCTCCGTGCCATACTGTGCAATCAATAAATGAATTTAACTCCGCTGCCCTCTTTTTAGAATGTTACTGGGTTCATTGGACCCAAGATGTAATCCGGATCAGTACGACATTTTCCAGGTTTGTAGAGATATCAATACTTCTTTGAAGCCTGTTTTTGTTTCCAAACTAAAATCCAAGCATCATTTCATTGGAGATGTAATCAAATGTTGATATGTACTTTATTTAGCAATGTTGAAGAGAGGGGATGGGGGAGGGGGAATTGTATATCCAATCTTCGTGTTCCAAGCCCCAATCAAAATTTAATAATGTCATCGTTGGACCACATTCCTTCTTTCCCTAGTTATAAAGTTAAAGGAGAAACTTCACATAGACCACTGGCCGTAGGGGCAGTAAGCTCTCAGAGGTTGATCGTTTTCAGGTTAGTACATGATGAAAGGCGGGTCTCTTCCCTCTCCTTCTTCCGCCTCTAACCTGCCCTGAAATGAATCATGTACCCATTTACAGCAGAGTGGACAGAGAATGTTTTCAAGCACAAAAAACCCAACAACAACACAATAATATAAAAGAAGAAGAAGAAAAAGAAAGAAAGAAAGAAAGAAAAGACCGAGTGGTTTGGGCCCACAAGTGTCAGCTTCGCAGGCAAATGCACTACGGACCCTTCTTCTTTCAATAAAGTTTCGGTAAAATCGGCCCACTAAGTTTTTATGCGTGATCTTGTTGACAGAAAAAGCAGAAGATGCAGATGGAAAAACAAGACCGTTGAAGGAGGTAATCAGGAAAGAAAAAAAAAAAAAGCAAAACAAAACAAAACCAAACCCAAAAGGTTGTCATAAAAGATTTCCCCTGCAGTGACAGTCATGTAAAGGTCATCCTTGAGGTACTCCATGCCTGCAGGATACGAAGGGATACAATCCATTGTCAACGTTTCCGGCACTCTCAGTCAGCGCTGTCCTACAATTCGTGAACTCCGCAAAGAATATGTCCCAGACATCGGTAGGCCTGCAGTTGCCAGGAGAGCTGAACAGAGTTGACGTTCTTGTTTTTTCTTGTTTGGTTGCCCCACCGATTTTAAAGTTAACTTTTTAACTTGATGACAGAAGATGTCATAAAGTTACACGCCCCCCCCCCCCCTCCCCCCCCAAAAAAAAAAAAAAAAAGTACACACACACACAGAAAGTCAGGGTTTTTCACGGAAACTGTCTGTCTGTCTGTCTCTCTGTCTGTCTGCCTGTCTGTCTGTCTGTCTGTCTGTCTGTCTCTCTGTCTGTCTCTCTCTCTCTCTCTCTCTCTCTCTCTGTTTACATGATTATGTCCCTGTCTGTCTGTCTGTCTGTTTGTCTGTCTGTCTATCTATATTTGTTTCTGCTCTCTCCCTCCCTCTCCCCCCTTGCTCTCTCACCCTCTCCCTCCCTCCCCCCCCCTCTCTCTCTCTCTCTCTCTCTCTCTCTCCATCTGTCCCTGTCTTTCTGTCTACCCTTGTTTCTCCTCTCTCTCCCTCCCACCCTATCTCCCTCACTTTCTCTCTGTCTCTGTCTCTGTCTCTCTCTCTCTCTCTCTCTCTCTCTCTCTCTCTCTCTCTCTCTCTCTCCCTCCCTCTCTCCCGTTCTCTGGTGAGGGCTTTTTGATGTCGGGAACATGCTGTTGTGAAGAAAGCTACTGACATGATCCCTACAAAATAGCTAACCCTTCGTCTTAAGCATTTCAGGTACGCTGCCTCTCGCTTGATTGCGTAGGGAGAGAGAGAGAGAGAGAGAGAGAGAGAGAGAGAGAGAGAGAGAGAGAGAGAGAGAGAGGAGAGAGAGAGAGAGAAGAGAAAGACGACGATGATGATGATAACCTTTGATGATGATGATGATGATGATGATAATCTTTATTTGAGAGAGAGAGGCAGAGAGACAGAGACAGAGACAGACAAACAGACACACAGACAGAGACAGATACGATGAGAGAGAGAGAGAGAGAGGGAGAGAGAGAGAGAGAGAGAGAGAGAGAGAGAGAGAAGGCATAAGCAACAGATAGGAATGTGTCGCAATCATCCAGGTTTGAAAACTGTCATGTTTACGTCACGTGGTGCATGTGCAAACCACTGGGTTGTTGTCACGTAAACTGCTGTCCATGTTTCAACGTTAAACGCGCAATACATGAACGGAAATTAGGAAGAG
>CM065731.1:62777131-62802131 GCA_033310375.1 Conus canariensis
TTCTCGCTGTCCATCCTGCAATGTTGTCAGTCCATCGGGTATTTTCTTTTTATCCTGTTTTGCGTTCTGGCTCTCTCCCTTTACAGTTTCATGCTGGCTTGTTATAACAAGGTTCTTGAAATCTCGTCACATGACCATACCAACAATTTTTTTTCTTTTCTCAAGACGTTGACAGATCTTCATATTGTCCAAGATAGTTTGATGCACTTGTGAACTGGTGATGTATTCAGTATGTCTATTACTAAGTACCTTGCTGTAACAGCTCATTTCTGTGATCTAGTTGCAAAGTGAGACGACTGCAGGCGGAAATCTAAACAAATCTTAAATAAATGTTAGCGAACCGCCAAGAGAAACGTGGACAAACGAGTCACGAGACAAAACACTATTGTTGTTTGTCGTGGGGGGGGGGGGGGGGGGGGGGTAACAAAACGAACAATTAGAGAGAGAGAGAGAGAGAGAGAGAGAGAGAGAGAGAGATACAGGAGTGGCGAAGGATAGGGAGGGCAGGGCAGGTCAGCATAGTCCTTTTCTGATGTACGTGCCTGGAACAAATAAGCCATTAATAGCGGATATGAGAAGGACATAACATACATAGTCTTCCCGAGGAATTAATCCGGGCCTGTCTTCACTCCCCATCGCCTCTCTGTCTGTCTGTCTGTCTGTCTGTCTGTCTCTCTCTCTCTCTCTCTCTCTCTCTCTCTCTCTCTCTCTCTCTCTGTATGTGTGTGTGTGTGTGTGTGTGTGTGTGTGTGTGTGTGTGTGTGTGTGTGTGTGTGTGTCTTGTGACTTGTTTGTCCACGTTTCTCTTGGCGGTTCGCTAACATTTATTTAAGATTCATTTCTATAACTTAGATTCTTCATTCTAGTTCAGCTGTGAAGGCTCATGGCTGGTAGGCATAGAGGAAGATGGAAAGACCCTTGTGTACATCACATTGGAGAACAGTCGTGAACACCTGTCAGGTTTCTGTGGCATTGAAAGTAGTACCGGGTACGGATGCCAAACAGTGCCAGGGTAAGGAAGCTGGGATGGGGATCAGATGCTGAGATTGAAGGGGGGTATGGGAGAGATGAGAAAGGAGAGTGGAAAGAGGCTGCTTTTAATTACCGTCTATTAATGGCTTATTTGTTTTACCCTTTTATCCGTTTCCTTTGGTTTGGTTTTGCTCTTTTTTGTAGTTCCACCATTTCTGATATACTTTCATTCGTTATTCCTTGTTTCTTAGTTTCGTCTGTTTGTTTTCGTTCAGTTTGTTACACCTCTCTCTCTCTCTCTCTCTCTCTCTCTCTCTCTCTCTCTCTCTCTCTCTCTCTCTCTCTCTCTCTCTCTCTCTCTCTCTCTCTCTCTCTCTCTCTCTCTCTCTTGTTAGAAAACAAGCTAGCTGTATGAAAAAGAATATTTGTTTGTCAAAAAGGGATGAAAATGACTGGTATGACAAGGAATGCAGATTAAGTAAGAGTAGTGCGAAAGGTTTGCTCTCGATATTCAGGAAAACAAGGGATAAAAGTGACGGTGATGCTTACTGTATTGCGAGAAGAGAATATAAGAATATGTTGAAAAGAAAAGAAAAACAGTACAATGATATATTGTTGGAAAAACTTGTCTCAACAGTCAACAGTCAAAGAGAGTTTGGGGAAACTGTTCATAGGATATCCTTTAAACGTAAACAAGTTCATAATAACTTAACTGTCGATGACTGGTTTAAGCATTTTAAAGACCTACTTGAAATAGATGCAACTACAAGCGTAGATACGACAGACACTGATTTAGAATACATTTATCAGGACGAAGAGGAAATGACAGCTGTGAACCGCCCTATATCAAGAGAAGAAGTAATGGTTGCAATAAGAAATTTTTTAAATGGCAAAGCTGCAGGATCAGATGGTATAATTGGGAAAATGCTGAAATATGCAGGAGATCGGACAGTTGATTTTTTTGTAAACTTTTTCAACGTATTGTTTGACCAGGGAATTTTCCCCGACAGCTGGACAGAGTCTATAACAATTCCTTTATTTAAAAAAGGCGATGTAAATAATCCTAGCAACTATAGAGGTATATCTTTGTGCGACATTAGCAGTAAAATTTATAGTGCAGTCATAAATAATAGACTTAGAGAATGGACAGAAGAATATAACTTGACAGGCGAACATCAAGCGGGATTTAAAAGAGGATATTCTACAACTGACCATATGTTTACTTTGTTAGCATTAATACAAAAACAGTTTTGTTTCAACCGTAAACTTTACGTTGCCTTCATTGACTTTGAAAAGGCGTTTGACTCCATAGAAAGAAGCTTGTTATGGCCGATCCTTTTGAAAAGTGGGATTAAAGGCAAGTTGTATAAATGTATTCGTAGTATGTACATAAATGTGAAAGCTAGGGTCAGATGTGGAGTTAAATTGACTGAGTATATTAATTGTACACGTGGGGTGAAACAAGATGATGTTTGCAGCCCTATATTGTTCTCTTTATTTATCAACGAATTAGCATTAGAAGTCATAAGAAGAGGCAAACACGGTGCGGTTTTTACACATGATTACTTTGAGCTGTTTATATTATTACTGGCTGATGATGTAGCTTTGCTGGCAGAAACAGTTATTGGCCTGCAAACACAGATAAACATTTGGCGTCATATACTTTACCATGTCAGACCATAGCATTCAACGGCAGTTAGCCAGCTCTGTCAGGCCGAATTTTTTCCGTGGCCAATGCAGTCATAAGACAGTCACGTGATGTCACCCCACTTCCGGCCCCGGAAGAAGCCAGTGTCAACTTCCTATAAGTCATTCATCTTCGGCCTGCCGTCAAAGCAAGATAAGTCTTGTGCTCTGTCTCGCCTATACTTGCCTTTGTGTTAACTTTGCTGTGTTTTGTTCTATACTTGATTCAGTTGTGGCTTGCAAATGTGAGGCTCTTGGTGGGAGCGTATTTATCAAAAGATTTGTCTCTTTTACCGGCACTCTCGGGAGCGTATTTATTAAAAGATTTGTCTCTTTTACCGGCACTCCCGCGACTTTGTTACTCGCGATCGTCGGCACCGCTCGCCGTCGTGTTCCCCCACCATATTGCCGAGCCTCGGGTTCAGCACGCATTTTGTGCTGGTTCCGGCTTGCACTAGACCCTGAGTATTTTTGCCGTGTGAGGCTCTTGGTGGGAGCGTATTTATTAAAAGATTTGTCTCTTTTACCGGCACTCTCGGGAGCGTATTTATTAAAGATTTGTCTCTTTTACCGGCACTCTCGCGACTTTGTTACTCGCGATCGTCGGCACCGCTCGCCGGTCGTGTTCCCCCACCATATTGCCGAGCCTCGGGTTCAGCACGCATTTTGTGCTGGTTCCGCATATTAAGGTTTAGGGCTCAATAACTATCACACCTGTACTCTTTACCCTTCACAGGTAGAACGTGTTCGAGTAAGGGTGTGTGACACTGATCTGCTTATTAAGATTTAGTGCCCAAGAACTATCACACCTATACACAGTGATACTCCACGTGTAGAGATTGCTATTAATAGCCATACCAGTCACACGACCGGTGGCGTGTACGGGTAGTTCGAGTTTTCAGTCGATCTCTCGAGCACTTTGCACGACACCACACGGACGATCGAGATTAATTGATTTTCTCGATCGGCCACCTTGTCTCCTCTTTGCGGTCGTGTGTTCCGGGTTTGCTCTATCCACCTGTGCCCAACATGGTGAAGGACACCGCCGGGTCGAGCCACTCCACTGCTCGGAGTTCGCTCAATTTCCCGGAGAACCCGCGGGTCGATTCCATCTCGGAGCAATCCGTTCGCACTGATGAACGTACGGTTCGGGTAGACAGAGACGACTTCTCCGCGGAAGGGACGCGTGATCTTCCTCGTCTACCAAACCGACGGACGCACGACCGCGGCGTCCCAAGGCTGATAGGCAAGCGGCCACCATTTCAAAATGCCTTTCATTTGATCTGCCTGCTAGTCTAAGGGCAAAGCTCCCCTCAAGGTGCTGCCCAGAAAGTCTAATGGCAAGGCTCCCCTCAAGGGGCCCGGCCGAGCAAAGACTAGCCAACGGAATTCGCCCTCCCCCACCCCTTCTCCATCGGCCAGCTTGCCCTCTAGCCTACGGACTCGCTCGGAGACTTCTAACTATCATGCTGAGTCACGCGAATCTCGGCCCCCGGGGCACCTTGCCGAGCCGCGGACCAGCACGGGTGACGGATCTGGGATGGAATCACCATCCGTCACTCGCCTTGATGAGTCACGTATCTCTTTTCCCCCCAAATTGATACGTGCACTCATAGCGCTCGGCCCCACCGGGCACAGGTGCAGCCAACACCTGAGCTCGAGGAGCGCTTCGACTCCGGAAGCAGCCTTATGGTCACCCCGACGCACGACCTCGGTGGTGTCCATAATCCTGGGCGTGCGGGCACGCCGCGCCATGGGCCCGGCCGTGCCCATGCACAAGGACGGTCGACCTACCCCGATCGAACGTCACCTTCTTCCCTAGGGGTATTGGACGTTGGGGAACCGACCTTTCGGATCCCCATTTGGGCAACGTCCGCGGTCCCGCTCCTCCGGGGGGAGGATCTACCAGCGGGACCAAGGGTAACCTGACATATTCCTCCAGGGGGAAGAACACGGGACCGCATCCTGACCAATCCGCACTTTCGCGGGTTGGGGGCTCGACTTCCGCATCCTCCTCCATACCATTATGGCCCTCCCAGGCCCATTCCAAGGACGTGTATGGTGCAGTGCACGGACCTGGACGGGGACGACAGGCCACGGCCTCTCAAGCCCCCCCCCAACAGTGATTCAGGTTACCCGGGTCCCCGGGGACTTTCTGCCTACAAGAAGAAGAGAGGTCTCGTGGCTACGACTCGGCGGATGTCTGACCTACGCATTCGCCCAACGCGCTGGTCAGACCTTGAGTGCGGCCTACCTACCATGGTTTTTCCCCAGGGCCGCCACAGCCCGTTTACCTCCCCGGGGACCGGTGGCTCTATGCCCCCGAGAGAGACCAGTGGCTTAACGCCAACACCCAGCACGACCAGCTACATGGTCGAATGTGGCACCCGGCCTCACTTACCTGGGTCGACCTTGGTCTCCCTCCTCGGGCGCTGTCCTATCGGCAGGACGATGTCCCGGCCGCCGATTATAGGGCCACCGGGGACACACTACAGGCACCCCTCGACTTACCTCCTGAAGACGGGTGCTATGAACCCTCTCAGGACCAGTACCTCCCTGAGGCGGACGATGACGAGGAGCTAGCCCCCACCTCATTGTACGATGTCCGCACGATAGAACGGTGGCGACCAGACCTCGTTAGGAGGGAGGCCGCACCCGCTGACGAATTTCTCTCCCTCTCCCCCGGCCCAGAGATCTAGACCAATCTACCCAAGAACCCCTCAGTCGCCTCCTTGTTTACGGACAATCCCGTGACCAGGGAGATGGGCATTTCCCAGTCGGACCGTCGGTTGATCCCCCACCTGCCCCCCCCTACTTCCGGCGCCATCTCCTTTAAGAACCTAAAGGAATGGGTCCGAGTAGCCAGGATGGGCATCCTCCACACCACGGCGGGACACACCTACTTGGACATGCCCCTTCAGCGAGCGGAGGCTCTATGGCCGGAGGACGATGGTGCCATCCCAGTACCGGGGGACCCGGGCTCTGAGGCGCACCAAGAGCCTGACCCTCGCTTGTTCAGCGATCCTTTCATGCGACACCTAGTTAACAGGATTTCGCATCACCTTTCGGCTGCGGCGGACAGCGCAGCCAGAAGCCACTTCAACTGCTTGTTGGTCGCGAGAGAGGCCGTGCTGGCGCGGACCTCTCTCTCCCCGACGCTTAAGGCAGCCCTGCGATGCATCCCGGGCCAGGTCCAGTCGCTCTTTGGCGACTACTCGGCTGACGTCATAGCACAAGCAGTTGAGGAACGCAAGCAGGCTGTGTCCTTTGCGCCCAGGCCACCGCCACGCCCTGCTAGACCCCCACTTCGTTCCTTCCCCAGGCACAGACCCTATCCCAGACAATCGCCTTCCCGCACCGCACGGCCCGCCAAGCGACCTAATCTTCTCCCAAGGCCTAAGCCAAAACCCCATCAGCAAAATTTTCGGTTAGGCCAACAGTCACGCTCCCGGAGCTGACTAGGGAGACAGCCCGAGGGGGACTTAGATCAGGTAGCACCCCCCCTCGCCCTATCCCCCACCCACCAGCCCAGACCCTCGCCCCCCCTGGCGGGCAGCCTCTCCCGGCATGCCCACCAGTGGAGACGCATACGCCTCACCCCTGGATAGTGGCGGTGCTACAGGAAGGGTTTCGCCTTCCTTGGGCCCACGAGCGTCCCCCCCCCTCATGCTATCTCCCCCTCCCTCCCCCAACGAACCCTCCCCCGCCAAAGCAGAAGCTCTTCGCACGGAAGTCCAAGACCTCCTCAAAAGAGGGGCCATCTCGGAGATTTCCCACCCAAACCCCGGCTTCTACTCTTTGTGATCCCAAAAGCCTCGGGAGGATGGAGGCCCATTCTAGATTTTTCGCCCCTCAACAAGTTCCTCAGGCCCACCAAGTTCAAGATGGAGACCCCCACCCAGATCCGAGACTCCATCCATCATCGCGACTGGGCCACATCCGTAGACCTGAAGGACGCCTATTTTTCAGATCCTGATTCACCCGGCCCACAGACGATTCCTACGGTTCGTCTGGCAGACCCCGGAGAGGCCTGCACGCATAGTGGACCTCATCTCCTGCCTGTCACAGGCACCCCACACCTCGGCCAGAACCCTGTCCTCCCTCCTAGGAATGATGGAGTCCCTGTCTCCCCTCATTCCCCTGCGGCGGGTCCCCAAACGCCAACTTCAGAGGGAGTTCCGCCGACGTTTGTCACAGACCTCCGACCGCTGGGACCAGGTCATTCCCCTCGGACACTGGTTCATTTCGGCGACGGAGGAGCGGCTCACTCCAGCCACTCTCTCCACCGGGGTCCCCATCTCCCTCCCAACCCAACCCAACCACTGGAACTTTATACAGACGCCTCCAACTTGGGCTGGGGGGCCCACGTGGAGGACAGTCACGCCTCGGGGAGTGGGAGCTGGAAGCGGTCAGGCTAGCCCTTCTCCAACTCCAGCACAAGGTCGCGCACCGACTTGTTCTCCTCCTCACGGACAATACGTCGGTAGCTTGCTATGTCAACAAAGGGGGAGAGGCCCGCTCCATAGGCCTCTCCCTCAGAACAGAGGCCCTCCTTCGCTGGTGTCGCGCAACCATTGGTTTGTGCCCATGATCGACCTGTTTGCCACCAGCTTCAACCATCACCTGCCCCTGTACGTCTCTCCCGTTCCAGATCCCCAGGCGGATGCAGTCGACGCACTATCCCTCCCCGGGACGGGCCTACTGGCGTATGCCTTTCCCCCCTTCCCCATCCTACACAAGGTGATCAGGAAGGCAAGGCTGGAAAGACCCAGGCTGATCCTCGTAACGCCATGGTGGCCGACCCAGTCTTGGTTCCCGGACCCCAAGTCCCTCACCCACGTTCCCCCCCTCCGGCTCAGCCCTCGCTGGGACATGCTGAGACAACCCCGGTCAGGTCTTCCTCACTCCAATCCCAAGATGCTTCGCCTACACGCGTGGCTTCTATGCCAGCCCAACTGCGAACATCTGCATCTACCCCCCACTCGGAGAGACCCCAGTCCGTCCTAGACACACTAGCCGGGGCAGGGGCCTCTCAGGGATTACGGGACTTCGCCTCGGCATCTCGCAGAGCCAGCACCGAATCCCTCTACAACTACCGTTGGGAGAGATGGATAACCTGGTGCTCAGATAACTCTGTTCCCCATTACTGCCCCTCCAACATCCAAATAGGAAATTTCCTCTCCCACCTATCCTCTTCCCTTAAGCTGTCGGCTGGCTCCATTCGGGGCTACAGATCAGCTATCTGCACTACCATTCGTCAACTGGGGGGCCCTTCTTTTGACAATGACTTTCTCCTCAGAGAGGTGTCTAGAGGAGTTGCTCTACGGGAAGCTCAGTCCCCTAGGCGCATTCCCCTCTGGGACCTTTTTACGGTCCTCGATGCCCTCAGAAAAACCCCTTTTGAACCCATTGCTTCTATTCCTTTTGACCTCCTCTCCTTTAAGACCACCTTTCTCCTCGCCCTGGCCTCGGCCAGAAGACGAAGTGAGATTCACGCCCTCAGCGGTGACCCCACAGATATCGCCTTCCACAGGGACGGCTCAGTCTCTCTCAAGTTCCTTCCGGAGTTCTGACATCTTGGGAAAGGGAGAAAAAGATGGAGACATGGACCTTTGCCCCTCCAGGTGTCTCAGGTACTACTGGGAACGCACACGCCCAGGCGCTCCTCCCAGAGACGACTCCTTATCTCCCTCAACCCCAACAATACTAGAGATATCTCGGCGGGAACTATCTCCAGGTGGCTCTCCAAGACGGTGAGATCTACCTACGCTCAGGCGTACAAGGATCTCCCTGTCCTATCACCCAGGGCCCACGAGGTCAGAGCACTGGCCACTTCCACAGCGTTCCAGTACTCTGTCCCCGTGCGCCACCTGCTGGAGGCAGCCTACTGGCGTTCGGAAAATCCCTTCATTAATTTTTACCTGAGGGATATCCGCATGACCAGAGCTGATGGGTCTAAGGGGATTTCCTTTGTGGCGGCCAATGCAGCCATATCGGTCAACCCCAAGAACCACTAGGGCGCTCGCCCTCCTCCGATTCCTTTAAATTCTGCTATGGTCTGACATGGTAAAGTATATGACGCCAAAATGGGGAGTTTGTGTTATACTCCCTGTTTGGCTAGTATACTTACCATGTCAGACTCTAATTCCCTCCCTACCTTCCCCTCTGGCGCCAAGGTTCTCGGGGTCACCATACACCAGGCCTCGCTGAATGACTTATAGGAAGTTGACACTGGCTTCTTCCGGGGCCGGAAGTGGGGTGACATCACGTGACTGTCTTATGACTGCATTGGCCACGGAAAAAATTCGGCCTGACAGAGCTGGCTAACTGCCGTTGAATGCTATGGTCTGACATGGTAAGTATACTAGCCAAACAGGGAGTATAACACAAACTCCCCATGTTTGTATGGCGCAGCGTCAGCACTACATTTGAAGGTGAATATGAATAAAAGTAATGTTGTTGTATTTAGGAAAGGAGGTTATTTATCTGCTAATGAGAAATGGACTTATAATGGAATAAGAATGCCTGTTGTTAACGTATACAAATACCTAGGAATATACTTCTCTACAAGGCTTAGTTTTGTAGCCGCGTGCAATAACCTTTCCAGCCGAGCCAAGAATGCTCTGTTATGCATTTTGCAAAAACTATATAAGTTGAAAAATAAGTCTCTGAACACGCTTCTAAAATTATTCGACTCACAGATTCAGCCAATGCTTCAGTATGGTGCGGAATTATGGGGACTGGATAATGCAGCTGTACATTGCGAAAAAGTACATTTGTACGCTCTCAAACGTTTTCTAGGCGTCGATTTTCGAACACCAAACGAGCTGGTGTATGGAGAAACGAACAGGTATCCTACGTACATAAATTCTGTTATAAAATGTGTTAGGTTTTGGTTAAAATTAACAAGAATGGATGGGCATAGATTACCATATAAGGCTTATCGCATGTTGTTTGATTTGGACGAACGTGATAAAAGAAACTGGGCTTCAAATATTCGTTGTAAATTATACATGTATGGGTTTGGTTATGTCTGGTTGAACCAAGGGGCTGATGCAATTGATGATTTTCTCCGAATCTTTAGAGATAGACTAATTGCGTGCAGATGGCAAGAGTGGAATTATCATATTAGTAATATTGAAAGATTTAATGTTTACAGGACGTTTTGCATTGTGCCTAATGTTAAAACTTATCTTTTGCTTCATCTGGATACGCATTTAAGGTATGTAACTATTAGATTTAGACTTGGTATTTCTGAAATTGCTGTGCATTATCACCGTCATCGATTCCATAGCGATGAAGATTTAATATGCCAGCTTTGCAGAGAGGAGACAGAAAGCGAATTGCATTTTGTGTTATGTTGTCCTGTCCTGCAAAACTTAAGAACTCAGTATATACCGTTGAAGTATTACAAAGTCCCAAACCATTTCAGATTAGCACTGCTTTTGGCATGTACTCATGAACAAACAGTCCGAAATTTGTCGATTTATCTATTTAAAGCGTTTAAACTGCGATCCCTTATGCTATCTTAAGATCGTTTCTGAATTCATGATTGTTATCTGTGTCTAGTTCTTATGGTACTTCTATGATTGTATTTTCTTGCACCCCTTCATGAGGGGCAAAGGCCTAAAATGAATAAATTATCTTGAGTCTTGAGTCTTGAGTCTTGAGTCTCTCTCTCTCTCTCTCTCTCTCTCTCTCTCTCTCTCTCTCACACACACACACACACACACACACACACACACACACACACACACACACACACACACTCTGTCTCTCTCTCTCTCTCTGACCGTCTGTCTGTCTCTATCTGTCTGTCTGCCTGCCTGTCTGTCTGTCTGTCTGTCTCTCTCTCTCTCTCTCTCTCTCTCTGTCTCTTCCTCCCTCTGTGTGTGTGTGTGTGTGTGTGTGTGTGTGTGTGTGTGTGTGTGTGTGTGTGTGTGTGTAATGATTTTTTTTTCCAATGGCATATTTTCTTAGAGTGCTGTCTCCTCGTTGTATGTTTCTAAGCTACACTGGCTGAGTTGAGGTGCCGCTGGATTCTGGTTTTAGACTCTTCGTGGTGAGAAAACCATGGATTATAGATTGTGGCATATCCCCATTTCATTCTAAGGGAGGATCAATACAATTAGCCGTGTCTCCCTGACGAGTCCCTATCAGCGGACGAAAGGTCTGCTAGCAGGCAATATGAATTGTTCTGTTTTCACAACAAACAACGATAGTCTCCATGTCATACCAGTAAAGAATTAGATATTTCTAATCCAATTATTTATGATCTAACGTCTCAGTGTTTACCATGTTCTTTCGATCATCCCTTGTTCCTCCTCTCTTCCCAGATAACGCCCCCCCCCCCCCCCCTTCTCTTTCCGTCTTTTTTCTAATCCCTGCCAAATCATCGTTGTGATGATGGAGGGGTTGTCAGCCTGCGCTTGTTTTCCCCCACTTTTGTGTGTGTGTGTGTTCGTGTGCGTGTGTGTGTGTGTGTGTGTGTGTTGTTCTGTGTGTGTTGTGTTGTGTGTTGTGTGTGTGTGTGTGTGTGTGTGTGTGTGTGTGTGTTGTGTGTGTGTGTGTGTGTGTGTGTGTGTGTGTGTGTGTGTGTGTGTGTGTGGGTGTGTGTGTGTGGTGCTGTGTTGTGTTGTGTTGTGTGTATGTGTGTGTGTGTGTGTGTGTGTGTGTGTTTTGTGTGTGTGTGTGTGTGTGAGAGAGAGAGAGAGAGAGACAGACAGACAGACAGAGACAGAGACAGAGAGCGTGCACGTAAATACAAACACAGACAGACAGAATATATATATATATATATATATATGTATATGGGGGGAGGGGGGAAGATACGGCTCGTAAGTTGTGAGAGACAGGGAGAGGGGGGAGGGTTATGAGGTCTGAGAGAGAGAGAGAGAGAGAGAGAGAGAGAGAGAGAGAAAGAGAGAGAGAGGCAGAGAGAGACATTCTGACAGACATACTCTCTCTCTCTGTCCCTCTCTCTCTCTTTCTCCTCTCTCTCTCTCTCTCTCTCTCTCTCTCTCTCTCTCTCTCTCTCTCTCTCTCTCTCTCTCTCTCTGACCTGCCATCTCCATGCACATCTCTTTCACCCTTAAAGCAGACGGATTCTACAGCAAATGGAACATAACTATTTTTTTTTTAAGTTCAGATGAAAGCTTCTCAGACAGCATCTAAAAGCACGCTACCTCGTTCTCCTTCTCAAGGAATGTTATTTTTTCTGTTTGTTCAAGGTATGTTACAACGACAGGAAGAAACGTATGCACGAAGGACACTGACATAATACTCATTGCCGAGCGCTCTTTTACTCACCAAAGTTTTCATGGCAAAGGGCAAATATGTTCATATGTGTGTGTGCGTGTGTGTGTGTGTGTGTGTGTGTGTGTGTGTGTGTGTGTGTGTGTGTGTTGTGTGTTGTGTGTGTGTGTGTGTGTGTGTGTGTGTGAGAGAGAGAGAGAGAGAGAGAGAGAGGGGAACAGAGGAGAGAGAGAGAGAGTGAGATTCGGATTCGGATTCGGATTCGGAATTCAGAATCCCGTTTAATTTCATTTAGGCCAAGGCCCCTTATGAGGGGAATGTGAACAACAAGAGAATATTGAAGCAGCGCTAGTTATGACTTAATGAAGACATAACAATGGTGATACAAACAAAATTCTTAAAATGTGGCAGTTTCTCTGAACTTGTATGCTTTTGAAAGAAACATTGAAAGACCTCTAACAACTTCAACTGATTGAGAAGACATTAATAAACACAATTTAAATAAACACGGTTGATTATAATACTTAGGTTTGATGAACTTTTCACGAATACCATTAAGAACTGGACAGCAAAGAACAAAATGTATTTCATCTTCTTGTGCTACGTTACATAATGGACAAATCAGATCCTCGTTGTTAGCCATTCTGTATCTATAAAGGTGCACTTTTAATTCTGATATTCCTAATCGAAACCGTGTTGTAACATACTGTAAATGTCTATCAATATTAGCGGTCAAATATGGTTTCAAATCATGCACACTGCAAAAATTGGTATAGAAACTAAATCTATCACTATTGTGAATATGGTCAGACCATTTTTGCCATGTACAATCTATTAATCGTTGTCTAAAAATACTTATAAATGCTTTGACATTTCCCACTCCCTGATTTAGCCAGGCATATCCAAACCCATATTCTGTCAAACAAATACGAACTTTGGAGGCCCAGTTATTTTTACCTTTAGAGTCCATATCTAGAAGCATATTGTAGGCTTTTCTAGGAATTCTATCGTTACACATTTGCAATAACTTAAGCCAATATCGAATGCAATTAACAGCAGATACAACAGATATTGGGTAGCGATTAGTTTCTCCGTATATCATATCATTCGGCGTACGTCTGTTTACACCAAGAAACTTTTTTAGAGCAAATAAATGAACAGATTCGCAACAAGTTGCAGCTTTGTCTAAGCCCCATAATTCAGAGCCGTAAAGTACAACGGGCTGTACTTGGGTATCGAATAACTTGATGAATACCTTAAAGGATGTATTATTCAAAACATACAACTTTTTCATAATACATAGTAAAGCATTCTTTGCCCTACTTGCCAAATCTTTACAAGCACCTGTGAAACTCAACCGTGTAGAAAACATTATACCTAAATACGTGTATGCATTAACAACTGGCATATTAACATCATCATAAACCCATCTTTCCCTTGCACCAAGATAGCCCCCCTTACGAAACACAATGATATTACTTTTTGACATATTAACTTTTAATTGAAGTGTACCAGCAGCACGTCGTAAATTATTCAACTGAGTCTGCAGACCGACAGGCGTTTCTGATATCAAAATAATATCATCAGCTAATAAGAGAATAAACAACTCTAAGGTATCAAGAGACAACAAGGCACCATGTCTACCATTATTGATAACTTCTATAGCTAGTTCATTTATAAACAAAGAAAATAAAACTGGACTACATGCATCTCCTTGTCTGACCCCAGCTGTACAGTTAATAAAATCTGTCAGTTTACCTCCACAACGGACTCTAGCTCTGACAACATTATACATGCTTTTAATACACCTATAGAGTTTACCGCATATACCATTTTTTTGTAGTATTGGCCAAAGTATATTTCTATTGATTGAATCAAATGCCTTTTGGAAATCTATAAAAGCAACATATAGCTTACGATTACGAGAAAACTGCTTTTGGATAAGTGCCAACAAAGTAAACATGTGATCCACGGTCGAATAACCCTTTTTGAATCCTGCTTGCTGTTCCCCGGTTATATTATTCTCATCAACCCATTCTTGTATTCTCCTATTAATAATCATTCCAAATAGTTTACTGCTAATGTCACTAAGGGAAATTCCTCTATAATTATTGGGATTGTCCACATCTCCTTTTTTAAATATAGGCAAAATAATTGATTCACACCAATTATCAGGGTACAAGCCCTCATTAAATAACTTATTAAATAATTTATGAAAAAATAGCACAGCCTGCTGTGTTGCGTGTTTAAATAATTCCCCAATAAGACCATCCGGGCCAGCTGACTTGCCATTTTTTAGTTTTCTAATAGCTAAAGTAACCTCTTCCATGGATATTGGACGATTAAATGAACTATCTACATCAGCATCCACCACTTCTTCATTAACACTGTCACTAACATTCTGTTCTAACAAATTTTGGAAATGATGAAACCAAATATCGCTAGTTATCTTATTCTTCGGTTGTTTTCTTTTGAAAGATACTTTCCGAACAGTCTCCCAGAAGTCTTTTTGGCATTTAACTGAGGAAATCAACTTATCTATTAAGAACTTATTATACTCTTTCTCCTTTCTTTTTAACAATTTTTTGTATTCTCGCCTTGCAATACAATAAGCCACTCTATCTTGTGGATCATGAGTACGACAGCTAATTCTTAATAATTTTCTAGCTTTTAGTTTACTAATTCGGCACTCTTTATCATACCAATCATCACATCTGTGATTTCTATTGACACGTATATGCTTCTTCATACACTTAGCACTTTCCTTTACACACTCATTAAACATGTTCAAAGCTTCATTTACGTCGGATTGTATCATATCTATGGCATTTTCAATTTTTCTAACAACATCTACGCTACATAATAGTTCTTGAAATCGATTAGCACAATCATTATTCCATACAAGTTTCTCTATAACATGATTTTCTTGTTCATTATTGACAACAACATTTTCCTTCGGAAAAACAGCAATGAAAGAAACAGGCATGTGATCTGAGTCTATGCGGTCTAAAACTTGAAATTTACATGAGTCATATACCAAAGCAAGAAGATCGCTTGAAAGAATAAAGTAATCATCAACACTGCAGCCAGAATCAGATATGTATGTATAGCGTCCTTCAAGGTCGCCATTACATACCCCATTAAGAATACACAAATCAAAGGCAGTGCATACATTTAGCATCAGCTTTCCATAATTATTTAATGTACAGTCTTCAGAATTACGATTTATACTCAGAGAATGACTATCACATTGACTATCAAAAATGTTTTTTCCCGAAAAATCCTGAGAAATATTGGATGTTCTGCTATTCAAGTCTCCATTAATTATGACATACACATCTTTTCTTAACAAACATTCTATCAAACAATCTTCAAGTAAACTGATTCCATTTTCAACATCAAAAAAGGTGTAAAAAGGAGAATTTTCCGGATGAATGTAGCAACAACAATACAAAACATCTTTGTCTGTTCCAAATAATTTTTTGTCAATTATGAATGGACAAAAATTGGAGTGGTTGACATCAATAGCTTTTACAAAGGGAGATAACTCTTTCCTAATCAAACAAACAATTCCACCTGATGCTCTCCCCTGTCTACTGAATTTGACAGCAGGTTTGCAGAACACATCATAGTCAGAAAATAGATGATCAAACTTCCACTCATCAAGAAACGTTTCAACAAGACAGACAAAATCAAACTTAAAAAGAAATGAAAAGAAATCTGGATCGGCAAGTTTTGACTTTATGCCATTAACATTCCATAACAAAAAAGAAAAAGGTTTGTTTTCATTATATGTACACTCTCTCTCCATCCCTCCCTCGCTCTCTCCCTCATGCACGCACGGGATTTCCGCAACTGGCTCTGGCAGGTTACTGCAACTCACCCGGCAACTGTCAACATGAACATCACTGTCCCTGCCTATTGCTGTTGGCGAGATTACCGGTGTTCTTGTATTTTCCTGACCCTCTACTTTTAATGCAGCATGAGGAGAAGAAAAACTGGCCGGCCAAACCCCTATCTAGAGTCCTTGAGCCCTCCATGTCCATCAAGGAAATATGATTTTCCGTCGATCACTAAATGATCATAGATCATGGTGGCTCTCTTCCCGTCCGCTCTTGCTCTTTTCAAGTGTGGTGAAAGACCACGCCTGATCTCCCTGACCTTGGAGGAGAAGTCTTCTCCCACAAAGACATTGCTGCCTTTCAGGTTTTTCTTTCCTTTCAGAATGTTAACTTTATCCTTGTAAAAGGTACAGCAAGCAATGATGGGAGAGTCAGGTTTGGCACTAAGTCTGTGAATCCTGTCGAACTCTACCTTCTTAGTCACGTTTAGCTTATCAGTCAACATAGTGTGTACTTTCCCTTCACAGTCATCGTTTGTCTCGTTCTGGTCCCTAGGTATGCCATAAAAAATCAGATTATTGCGTTTTGACCTCCCCTCTAGATCATCAGTCTTTCTTTCTAACTGCTCAACCCTACTCAGGAGATCAGCGTTAGCTCTGACCAGATCTTCATTTTCTTTTTTCAAATCCGCCACCTCATCTCTCAAATTTCTCACATCAGACTGCAGGGCCGAACACTTCTCTCCAAGATCGTCAAACTTCTTATCAACATTGTCAAACTTACAGTTCATGGTGGACAGTACGTTCTGCAGAACATCCATCAACTCTGCTCTTGATGGTTTTTCTTGAGGGGGGTCCCGCGTTGAGGAGGAAGAGGTGGTCGCCTGCGCCCGGTCTGCGGAAGCAGATCCTACCCTGCTCCTGGTGTCGCGCCTGGTGCTGGTCAGCATGGCCTTCAGCGTCCCAGAGTTGTCCTTCTCAGGAGGGGGTGCAGGGGGGCCAGGGTTACGTTCCACGTCCCCCGACCTCAGCAAAAGGAGTCCGCCCCAAAACAGGTAGGAGAGGGTCAGTCCAAGAAAGACACCGTCTAACTTTGTACGGGGTGTCAACATGGAAGCTCTCATGGCGGGTTTTCGAACGGCCCGTTTCCACATAAAGTGGATGTAGACGGGGAGAAAGGTGCCACATGTCACCCTAAAACTCAGCTGGCACGAAGGCATGGTACTAGACCCAATTACTGGCAAAGTGACAGTACTGGACACTGATGCAGGACGCCAAAGTAAACAAAAACAACGGAGCGCCGTGAAAGTCGACTTGCTCAGTCAGTGTCACAATTCACACCCCCCGAGAGAGAGTGAGAGAGAGAGAGAGAGAGGGGGGGGGGGTAAAAAGAAATGCGAATAAGTGTAAGCGGAAAATGTGAGGTGAGAGGATAGAATGGGTGGGGTTCGGGGGTTGTCAATGTGTGAAGGGTTTATGTGCATACGCATGTGGAGTGGGAAGAAGAAAGATAGCACAGTACAGTGTGAAGCCGGCATTCTTATCGCTGTACAGTATGAAGCAGGCATTCTTACCGCTGTACAGTGTGAAGCAGGCATTCTTAGCGCTGTACAGTGTGAAGCAGGCATTCTTACCGCTGTACAGTGTGAAGCAGGCATTCTTACCGCTGTACATATGAAGCAGGCATTCTTACCGCTGTACAGTATGAAGCGGGCATTCTTACCGCTGTACAGTGTGAAGCAGGCATTCTTACCGCTGTACAGTATGAAGCAAGCATTCTTACCGCTGTACAGTGTGAAGCAGGCATTATTACCGCTGTACAGTATGAAGCAGGCATTCTTACCGCTGTACAGTATGAAGCAGGCATTCTTACCGCTGTACAGTGTGAAGCAGGCATTCTTACCGCTGTACAGTGTGAAGCAGGCATTCTTACCGCTGTACATTATGAAGCAGGCATTCTTACCGCTGTACAGTATGAAGCAGGCATTCTTACCGCTGTACAGTGTGAAGCAGGCATTCTTACCGCTGTACAGTGTGAAGCAGGCATTCAGTGTGAAGCAGGCATTCTTACCGCTGTACAGTGTGAAGCAGGCATTCTTACCGCTGTACAGTGTGAAGCAGGTATTCTTAGCTTAGTACAGTGTGAAGCAGGCATTCTGTGTGAAGCAGGCATTCTTACCGCTGTACAGTATGAAGCAGACATTCCTACCGCTGTACAGTGTGAAGCAGGCATTCTTACCGCTGTACAGTGTGAAGCAGGCATTCTTACCGCTGTACAGTGTGAAGCAATCAGACCCACCACCGCACAGTTTTATGCAAGCCGAATCACTGCGGAAGAGTTGTGAATCAACTAGACTCACCGCTGTATAGCGTGAGGCAGACTCTGGCCTTCATATAATGTGAAGCAGACAGGTATGACGTAAGAGCAGAATGAAGCAGGAAAAAAAAATCCATTTCACAGTGCGAATCAGGAAGATTCGCTGCTGTGATCTGCGAATCAAAAAGACTCGTCGCTGAAAGGCTTGAAGTCAACAGACTCTCTGATCTAAGATGTGAAGCGGACAGACACTGCAAACATACTCAAAGCTGTACAGCGTGAGGTAGGCAGACTTGTCGCCGTATAGTGCGAAGCAGGCAGATTCGTCGCTGTACGATATGAAGCAACATGACTCACTGCTCTATAGCGTGGGAAGACAGACTAACTGCTATACAGTGTGAGACAGACAGACTCGTTGCTGTACAGTGTGAATTAAAAAAAAGACTCACTGCTGTACAGTGTGAGACAGACAGACTCGTTGCTGTACAGTGTGAAGTAGACAAACCTGTCGCTAGTATAGCGTCAAAAAGTTTCATCGCTGTGATTTATGGAACAGAACGACTCACTGCTGTGTAATGTAATGTAAATAGGCCTACTGTTCTATGGAGTGAAACAGACAGTCTCACTGCTGTACAGTGTGAAGCAGACAGACTCACAGTTTTTATGCAAACAGACTCGCTGCTGTACAGTGTGAAACGGACAAATCGTCGCTATGCAATTTGAATCAGAATGACTCAACAGCCGTACAACATGAAATAGACAGACTCACAGTTGCACAGTGTCAATCTGACAAGAGTCACTTCTGTACAGTTTGAGGCAGATTTGTCGCTGTATAGTGTGAAGCGCGCGCGCACACACACAGAGAGAGAGAGAGAGAGAGAGAGAGAGGAGAGAGAGAGAGAGAGAGAGAGAAGAGAGAGAGAGAGATAGACAGACAGACAGACACAGACACACAGACGGACAGAGACAGAGACAGACAGACAGACAGACAGACAGACATACACTGATAGAGAGACAGAAAATCTGACAGACAGACAGAAGGAAATACGGAAGGAATAATACAAATTGAGAAAGACAGAAAGGGAGGGAGGGTAAGTGAGAAATAAAAGAAACAACGGACAGACAGGAGATGAAGATTTAAAAAAAACAATACAGAGCAAGTAAACCACCACTTTCACTCCAAACTAGCACTAAAATCACAGTAGGCACGCACGACCAATCGTCGCACCAGACTAGCAATGCTGCAGTTCTGCCCTTTACCTCCTGCCCACGTGCTTTGAAAGAGTACTATCATTAGTGAAGCAAAACTACAGTGAAAATTCCCAACTCAGCGAAAGCTAACTTTAAAACTAGTCAGCATTTCGAAAAGCAAAACTCCATGAGACGTAAATTCCATTCAGTCCAATTCATATTGTATATATAACCCCAGCTAATCTCCAGGGGCTATGTCAGATCTGTCATCTTGTAAAAAAAATCAATTCCCTAAGTAGAACGATTAAAAAATCAAAGCCACGACTCATTAATGCAGATTTTCTACACCACACAAAACCTGCCGAAATACCTACCTTCTGTGAAATCTGAGGTCAGATGAAAAGTATGCATCTGTATCAGGAACTCTAAAAGCATCATCTGGTGGGACATCACTGAGTAACGTTTCAAAGGAGTCTGCTGCAAAATGTTCATGTATGATGTCGTGTAAGTCCCCATACTGTACAAGAACATCATTCATGGTGAGTGGGACATGACAGTGGGTACACCACCAAGCTTCCCTACCTTTTGAAAGATACGAATGGATGTAGAGTTGCCCGAATGTGACTGACACAAAACTGTCTTCTTTACGACCACCGGTAGCAGATAGTAAAAACCTGCTGAAGCTTTGTGTAGAATTTGAAAGAAATTGTTATCCATATGTGTGTTCCAGTTTCCTTGCCAGGATTCTTTGATATAAGCTTGAGCTTTGGGTTTCCGATCGGTGTGACGAATATGCACAATTCTTTGTTTGTGGCATTCTAGGCAAGTTCATAATCCACCACATTGTCTTGAATCTCATCATGATCAGAAACCCAAGCAATAACTATGGTGTAGCCATCAGGTTTCAGAGAGTTGTGCAGCCCGGGCAAAAAAATCATGACCAGAAACCAAGAAATAAATATGATGTAGCCATCCGATTTCAGTGTTGTGCAGCCCGGGCAAAAAAATCATGACCAGAAACCAAGAAATAAATATGATGTAGCCATCAGATTTCAGTGTTGTGCAGCCCGGGCAAAAAATCATGATCAGAAACCCAAGATATAAATGTGATGTAGCCATCAGGTTTCATAGTGTTCTGCAGCTTGGATTTAAAAAAAAAAATCAGCAGTCGAAGGTGTTTGAATTTACATCCACAATGGCCTCCGAAATAGACAGGGAGTTAGAAAAAAAAGGAAGAAGTTTTCGTGTCTGTATTAAGAGACCCTTTAAGTGCCAGAATAAATGCTGTGAGCACAGTGTATAAGGAGCTGTCTTATGGAATGTGTTTTGAACGTTTCTGACAGTGACCTGTATAACACTGGGTAGCAGAAGCAACTACTTCAAATGTAGAACCATCAGGATGTACATTTGGAAGGAATGAAGTTCAGATACAACTTTTCGCAAAGAAAACGTGTTGTACGCAACATGCTATCGTCTTTACGATAACAGGCTAGTTCAATGTGAATCTCCAGAGTGCGTAACATCCATGAAGGATCGTCTGGAAATTTGGACAAATCACACACACACACTGCAAGGTCAATATTCACCTTGTTCATATGAAGAACAATACAGATTCCTAATGGTGGACTTAAACTGGAGTTTGCGTTAAATTTCTAACGGAATTTTGGTTGAAAATCACACTATAAGCAGCGTTCTGGGGTTCATAAAAGAGGCCCAAACAATAGCTCAGGAGATGCTTCAAATGCTGATCAGAGAAGGAAGATGTCACTGACTTGGCGTATAAAAGCAACACAGAGTAGTGAGGAAAATCCTACACCACCCTTCCTCCGAAAGAGTCGAAGCCATTATGGTGCACAGGATCCACAGCTGTGACATGGAAAGGTCTCCCACTGAAAAAACAAATGCCGATGCACTCCTGGGGAGTCAAATTCCAATAAATACACTTCATAAAAGATAACAAGACACACGCCAGATCTAAAAAAAAAAAAAAAAAAAAAAAAAAAAACAGCGTCGTGTGTGTGTGTGTGTGTGTGTGTGTGTGTGTGTGTGTGTGTGTGTGTGTGTAAGTGTCTGTGTGTCTGTGTGTCTGTGTGTCTGTCTCTCTCTCTCTCTCTCTCTCTCTCTCTCTCTCTCTCTCTCTCTCTCTTCAGGAGACCTAATAGAGTCTGAACCTCTAGAAAGCGAAAGAAATATGATCAGCTTGGTATCTATGGCAAACATTGCAAGCAATAAACAACTCCCCTTTCTCCATCTTTACTTTATACGTTTCCCATAACCACATGTTCCTCTAAAAGAAAAAGAAAGAAAGAAAGAAAGGAGAAAAGGCTTAAAAGCATCCTGAAACAGAGATGAAAGATTAAAAACGAGAGTGAACTTCTCTTCGTTTAACCAGCTTCCTGCATTGTGGTTTTGTTAGCTCTCAGTTGACATGTGTAATATAAACAGTAAACAAGTTGGGTATTTTTTGCTCCCATAAGAAAACCTAACACAGAGTAACTTTTATTCAAGACTGGCACAGCCTTTTAAACTTGAATAAAGTCAGACAAATACATAGACGAACAATCTAATAGTGGGGGAAAAAACAAGCGCAGACCAACAACTGAACTATCTTCATAGTAATGACTTGGCAAAGATTTGGACTTAAGGAGGGGGGGGGGGGGGGGATTTGAAGATGGAGAAACTGGGAACATGAAATTAAGAAAATATGTTACAGATATGAAAACTCTTCACTAGCTGCATAAGGGAACCATCGCATTTCCGATGTGTAATATAGATAAGAATCCTGAAAATCAAAACACAAAAAAATGATTGAAAGCCACAGAGGGATACAGAAAGATTGAAATGGAAGAAACGAAGTGAGAAATACAAAGAAAGAATCGAGAAAGAAAAAAATAAACACAAAAGAAAGTAAACCTCTCATGTTCAATAAATTATTTCTTCTAGGAGTCTTAGAAAAAAAAAATTAACCAATCAATCAATGAACAGACGGCACTCCTTTATTTCGATTTGTTCTCTGCTGAATTTGGTTTAATAATTGATTGGTTGTTTGATTGATTCGTTCATTCATTTATTCTTGTGTGTGTGTGTGTGTGTGTGTGTGTGTGTGTGTGTGTGTGTGTGTGTGTGTGTGCGTGTGTGTGTGTGCGTGTGTGCGCACGCGCGATTGCACGTACACGTACCCATCAGACGATAGAGTAAGGGACTGGGATGGGTATGAAGATTATGTTCACAAGGGAAGGAAAAGGTGCAGGAAAACGATGGATAAGAAGGTGAAAAAGAAGAGATTGTTCAGATTCATTCATTCAGAGACAGAGAGCGAGAGAGAGAGAGAAAGAGAGAGAGGGGGGGGAAGGGAGGGCGAGAGAGAGAGAGAGAGAGAGAGAGAGAGAGAGAGAGAGAGAGAGAGAGAGAGATTGATTCACATTCAGATTAGAGACAGACAGACAGACAGAGACAGAGACAAAGACAGACAGACAGACAGACAGTACAAGGTACAAATGAATCTTCAGTCACTTGTGATAAAAAGAGCAACCAACACAGCAGAAAACGAATGGAAAGATGTAAGGAAGAGAGAAAGAAAGTTAAATGTCTTGACAGAAAACACACTCACGAGTTCGCGTGCGAGCCCGCCGACACACACACATACAACCACACACACACACACACACACACACACACACATATATATAATATATATATTATATATATATATATATATAAAGAAACAAATAAATTCCATGGATAAGAAACCGAGCACCATTCCAGCAACTTACAGAGCAGCTTGGTGTTGCAATGACTGCAAGAAATACTCAATTATAAACAAAGCTTGCTCTTATGTCTTAAATTGAAAAAAAAATTATGTATATATATATATATATATATATATATATGTATGTATGTATATGCAATGATCCATGCATACTTACATGCCCAGAGAGAGAAGAAGAAGAAAGAAGAAGAGAGAAGAGAGAGAGAGAGAAGAGAGAGAGAGAGAGAGAGAGAGAGAGAGAGAGAGAGAGAGAGAGAGAGAAAATACGGATACGGATACGGATGATTTATTCAATATAGGCCACGGCCCCTTATGAAGGGGTGGATTAAACATGTACAAAAAGTGATAACATAAACATATCAGGAAAAAAGGAATGAAAAACAGTACTTAGTCAAGAACATGCTAAGCTCCGGCGTTTATAAGCTTTATATAAGTACAATGCAAGCTTTTTCACAACATTTTCTTTAGTGCAAGACATGAGTAAGATGAGTCTAAACAAGGATGGTTGTCTATAATAACTAGAAGGAATGTATTCATCTCTAAGATCACTCAAGGCAGTACACTGCAGTACAAAATGAACTTCATTTTCACATGCGTTTTTACATAATGGACAGGCAAGATCAGAATTGGAATGTTGCCTGTAACGAAAATAATGACTAAGATATCCGATATTCCAAATCTAAACCTTGTCACTATAAATTTCAGATGTCTGTCCATTTTCATTGACAAGTAAGTCGGAATACAGTGTGAAGAGTTATATTGTCTATACAAATCAAATCTAGTACTATCATTCATGTGAGAATTCCATTCTTGCCATCTGCTATCAACCAGCCTGGCACGGAGTGTTCGAATAAAGGTCGGTTCATCTCCTACTCCCTGATTTAACCAGGCATAACCGAAACCCAGTTCATGTAATCTAATTCTCATTTTTGTGGCCCAGTTCATTTTTCCCCTGGCATCTAGGTTACGTAGCATGTTGTAAGCTTTCTTCGGTAATCTACAATCATTCATTTGTATCAGTTTTAACCAGTACCTAACACATCTAACTGTGGAATTCAAGTATATTGGGTATCTGTTAGTTTCCCCATAAACCAAATCATTGGACGTTCGTATTGAAACACCAAGAAATCTCTTCAGGGCAAATAAATGGACTTTCTCACAATCGACTGCAGCTTTATCCAAACCCCAAATTTCAGCACCGTATTGAACAATGGGTTGGATTTGGGAGTCAAATAATTTCACAAATACTTTGAATGACTGATTTCCTAAACTTGATAGTTTCCTCATTATACACAAAACAGCGTGCTTTGCTTTACTCACAAGATCTTTACAAGCAAAGTTAAAACTTAATCGGGTTGAAAAATAGATTCCTAAATATTTGTACACATTTACGACTGGCATAGTTATTCCGTTATAATTCCAGTGTTCTCTTGCTCCCAGATAGCCACCCTTTCTGAATACAATTATATTACTCTTCTGCATATTTACTTTCAGTTGTAGATAAGCAGCAGCGCGCCCTAAATTATTCAACTGTGTTTGTAAACCAATAACTGTTTCAGATAACAAAACAACATCGTCTGCTAGAAGAAGTATAAACAGTTCTAAAAGGTCCTCCGTAAATTGGGCTCCATGTCTACCATTATTTATAACTTCAGATGTTAATTCGTTAATAAACAAAGAAAAAAGAATAGGACTACATACGTCACCTTGTTTAACACCACTAGTACACATAATATAATCTGTCAATTTCCCTCCACTTCTTACTCTAGATTTTACACAGTTATACATACTTACTATACATTTAAATAATTTACCATGAATACCATTTTTTAACAGAATAGGCCATAAAATGCTTATGTTAATAGAATCGAAAGCTTTTTCAAAATCAATGAAAGCAACATATAGTTTACGATTGAAAGAGAATTGCTTTTGAATAAACGCCATCAGGGTAAACATATGATCAACAGTA
>CM065731.1:62807131-62812131 GCA_033310375.1 Conus canariensis
TTTTCCTTCCCTGCAACTGAGAGCTGTTTCATGAGGCTGTATGCAGACGTTCCTACAAACCCCCTAGCTCCAATTTCTGCAGTGAGGACTTTGACCTGATAGCCTTCTCTCCTCAGGCTGTTTGCCAGATCAGCATACTTTTCAGTCTTGTAGATTTGAGCTGCCTCCATTCTGTTCTCAAATGGCACCGTGAGCTTGATCATGATCAGCTGCTTGGTTGACTTAGAGTGGACTACTATGTCTGGTCTCATGCCACTCTTGCTGATGATCTCTGGGTGACTCTTCCATTCTGGGAGGTCTGCAGTGCACTCCCAGTCATCTGCCCCGTCCAGCAGACTCTGCCTGCATGTTTCGAGTGGCACTGTTGTTCTTGGCCATGATTTGCTGCCTCCTGCCGTGAAGAATGTTGCGGGTGCTTTTGGAGTCCTGATTTTCCCTTTTGTGGTGTTGGTACTAGCCCAGACTACTTGTACAATCTCTTTGAGCACTTGGTTGTGCCTCCATGTGTACCTTCCTTGAGCCAGGGCTACTTTACATGAGCTTAGGACGTGCTCCACTGTTTGTTTTTCATGGCAGAGGGGGCATGCAGGATCGTCTGTTTTCCCCCACTTCACCAGGTTTGCATTTGAGGGCAGAAGGTCATATGCAGATCTGAGAATGAAGCTGGTCCTGAGAGGGGCCATGTGCCAAATGTCATTCCAAGTGAGACTTCTTTGGAGTGCATTCTCCCACGTTGTCCATTGCCCTTGCTGGCTCTGCTGGACTGCTTTTTGGAGTCTTTTTTGGTCTTCTTCTTTTTTCATCTCCTGAATCATCATGTCTCTTTTGGCTTTTCCTTTGGCCTTTGACCACCATTCAGTTTTGGTCACCCCCAGTCCTTGTCTGTTGGTCTGTGTGTGTCCTGTTATTTCTCTGATCTTGAGACTTTCTTTTGCAGAATCCATCGCCTCTTGAACTTTCCATTTTCTGCCTGTCTTCAGCTGGGGCTTGATTGCTTCTACCACCTTGTCTCCTGAGTCCTCCAGCATGCTTTGAAGTCTGATCTTCCCTGCTTTGTATTCCTCCAGGATGGATTTCAGTGGTAGTTTCAGCTTTGCTTGGCGACAGTACAGCGCTATGTCAGTCAGACAGGGTGGGACACCAAGCCATTTCCTTGTGAACTTGTTGATTTTGGCTTCCATTGCCTCCACTGTGCTGGTGCAGATGTCGTATATCATCAGAGGCCATAGGAGCTTTGGTATCAGCATGAACTGCAGACACCAGACCTTGTATTTGCCAGGGAGCCCACACTGGTCAATGGTCTCCAAGCCTTCCTCCGCCATCTGCTTGGTTTCTTTTGCTCTTTGTGTGTCTTTCAGCGTATCATCATACCATCTTCCAAGGCTCTTGACTGGTTCTTCTGTGACTGTTGGAATGGCCTGGTTGGCAACACTGAAGACCACAGATCCGGCCACTTTTCCTTTCCTCAGTGAGAGACTCCGTGATTTCTTTGGCTTGAACTTCATTCTGGATGAGGCAACTATGTCGTCCAGCCTCTCCAGCACATGACGTGTCTCGTCTTCTCTGGATGAAATCACTGTAGTGTCATCCATGAAGGCCTTGAGAGGAGGCATCTTGTATCCATCGCCAAGGTCTGTTTGTCTCGCGTTGTTTGTTGCTGCTTTCAAGATGAGTTCCATTGCCAGCACGAACAGTATTGGGGAAATTGCACAGCCCATTGCAATACCCACTTCCAAGTTGATCCAGTCTGTTGTGTACTCCTTGGTAGAGAACCGCATTGAGAAGCCATTGAAGTACTTCTTGAGCATGTCGCGGATGTTCTTTGGCACATGGTACATCTCAAGAGCCAACTGTATCATCTCATGGGGCACAGATCCATATGCGTTTGCCAGATCAAGCCACACTACGTCCAGGTCTCTCTTTTCTGTTTTTGCTTTTTGGATTGCGTCCCAGATCATTGTGGCGTGTTCTACACAGCCAGCCACGCCTGGGATGCCACCTTTCTGGACTGACACATCCAAGTACTTGTTTTCCATCAGGTACTTGGTCAGCCTTGCTGCCATGACAGAGAAGAAGATTTTCCCTTCGACGTTCAGTAGTGATATTGGCCTGAACTGGCTGATGTCACTTGAGTTTTGCTCTTTGGGGATGTACACACCATCTGCCGTCATCCACTGGCCGCTGATCTTCTGGTTTCTCCAAGCCGATCGCAGCAGCCTGTGGAGCCACTCCAGCACCTTGGGACATTTCTTGTAAAGCTGGTAAGGTATTCCGTTTGGCCCTGGTGATGATTTGGCTCTGGCTTTGTCGACCACCTTCTTGATTTCCGCCAACGTTGGAGGCTTGCCATTGAACTGTTCCTCAGGGTTGGTTGGCCACACCAGACCTTGAATGTCGAGTGGTGCTTTGCTCTGTGGGTCAGAGTATGTTTTCCTCAGATGCTGCTCAAGAACTCCTTTGTCCACACTTAGGGTCCCAGATTTTGGCTGCTCAAACAGTGTTCTGGCAAACTGGAAGGGGTCTCTGAAGAAGCGCTCTTGTGTCTTCGTCTTTTTGCTCTTCCTCTTCCTCGCAGATTCCGCTTTGCTGAGGGCGCTGTGTTTTTCTTTCAGGTCTTTCCACAGTTTTTCCAAGCCTTGTTTTTCAGCTGGCAGTGCGGTCTTCATTTGCATCTTGAGGTTTTTCTTTTGGACCCTGATCTTGTCCATCTTTTCTTGGCGTCTGGATTTCTTTGGAGGTGTTTTCTCTTTGGGTAGTTTTGCTCCATAGGCGTCTCTACATGTGGCATACACAATGTCCCCATATGTGGCTAGTTTGTGTTCCAGGGTGCTTTTCCCTATCAGTGCATCGAGTCTTTGGACGATTTTTGCATCCAGTTTTTCCCAATCTTCAGTTTCGTTTGCTCGTGGCAGGTTGAGTTTCAGGCGCCTGGCATCGAGGGCCTGTGCAAATTCCTCATCCGAACCAACAGCGTGGATGTCCTTGGCACTGTGGTTTAAATCCTGGCCTTGGTCTTCCGACGTCTTATCTGCTGATGCAGTGCGCTGCTGCTCATTCAGATGAGTCTTCACACATCACACTGTCAAAGGTTCCAGCCACATGTAAAACGAACGCTATCCAAATCAGAGATGAAAACACAAACATCACCTCCAGCTCCAGTTTTTTTAAAGTGTCCCCACACAGCAGTCTTGCCTTAAATTTATCATATAGTATCATGTATGCATGAGTGTGCGTGCGTGTGTGTGTGTGTGTGGGGGGGGGGGGTGCGTGCGTGCGTGTGTGTGTGTGTGGGGGGGGGTGTATGTGTTACCAATTTGTGTGTGTCTGTGTGTGTGTATGTGTGTGTGAGCGAGTGAGAGAGAGAGAGAGTGAGTGTGTGTGAGTGTGTGTGTGTGTGTGTGTGTGTGTGTGTGTGTGTGTGTGTGTGTGTGTGTGTGTGTGTGTGTGTGTAAGTGGGGGGGAGGGGGGGGGAGAGAGAGAGAGAGAGAGAGAGAGAGAGAGAGAGAGAGAGGAGAGAGAGAGAGAGAGAGAGAGAGAGAAAGAGAGACAGAAAGACAGAACACGAGATAATTGCGTGGCCGAAAGAGTGCATGTTTATTTGGCGACGCACTTTTTCCTTTTATCAGCAATTGCTTTTTTTTTTCTCGCTAGTTTTCTTTTTGCCAGTCCCTGTGTTTCCTTGACATGGACATATGGCCTAGATCAGTTAAAGTATACACCATTCTCTCTCTCTTCTCTCTCTCTCTCTCTCTCTCTCTCTCTCTCTCTCTTACACACACAATCTCTCTCTCTTCTCTCTCATACACACACACACACACACACTCACACATACACACACACACAATCTCTCTCTCTCTCTCTCTCTCTCTCTCTCTCTCTCTCTTCTACACACACACACACACACACAATCTCTCTCTCTCTCTCTCTCTCTCTCTCTCTCTTTCGTTCTCTTTCGCTCTCTCTCTCTCTCTCTCTCTCTCTCTCTCTCTCTCTCTAACACACACACAATCTCTCTCTCTGTGTCTGTCTGTCTGTCTGTCTGTCTCTCTCTCTCTCTCTTTCTTCTCTCTCTTCTCTCTCTCTCTCTCTCTCTCTCTCTCTCTCTCTCTCTCTCTCTCTCTCTCTCTCTCTCCTCCTTTCTCTCTCTCTGTTAGAGAACTGGGAAATGGGTTGAGGCGCTGGGGGCACTAAAGTGCACGGCTTGGGCAGAATACTTCACTTATGCCGGTTATGACTTTTTTTTATAATGATGGTATGGTTGCTGTGGAGTCCTCTGCGTCACTGTCGTAGAATTCGAATAAAACAAAATGCGAGTAATCCATCGGTCCTCTTACATTTCTAACGGACTGCCAGGCTCAACTGTGGCAACAAAACTTTGGCAACAATGTCGTTAGACTTTATCAAAACATCCTCACAAAATGCAGACTGCAAATATTTGTATTTCATGTCAGACACAGTTTCGTTGTGAATGGAACAGGGTTACAAAATGTGCCTACGTTGTGATATACATTGAAAAAGAAAACAAAATGTCTAGAATGTTTGCAGAAAAAAAATACATTCAAAATACTTTGATGGCGTTGATATATCAGTACCAAAGGCACAAATAACCGAGACAAAAAAGCTGGGGGGGGGGGGGGGGGGGTCCCACCGATTTCTTGATTGAGTGGTTCCCCATAAGTGAGGGTAGTAGTAAATGTCCAGCAAAAACAAAATTAAATAACTTAAGGGGTGTCTCTCATTCCGCGGGGCCTATTTTATTACGATCGGTATCCTCTTAATCTTCATCGTTGGCATCATCATCATCATCATCATCATCATCATCATCATCATCATCATCATCATCATCATCATCACCATCATCATCATCATCATCTTCATTATCTTCATCATCATTATCATCATCATCATCATCATCATCGAGACTACTGTATTATGTACGAGAAGTAATGTTTTGTCATGTGATGCCAACAACTTGAATAACGACAACTAGATAAAAGGTC
>CM065731.1:62817131-62819631 GCA_033310375.1 Conus canariensis
GGAAGCTGTTTTATGTGTGTTTTCAGAGACAGTGTGTGTGTGTGTGTGTGTGTGCGTGCGTGCGTGCGTGCGTGCGTGCGTGCGTGCGTGCGTGTTTGTGTGTGTGTGCGTGCGTGCGTGCGTGCGTGCGTGTGTGTGTGTTGTGTGTGTGGTGGGTGAGGGAAGATGGCAGAGGGTTGGGAGGAAAAGGAAGGGGGGGGGGGGGGGGGGGAAGAGAGAGATTTGTAGCATGAAGCAAAACGAAGCAGAGCCAGTTGTCTGTGACTGATCACATGACATCAAAAGCAGCTGGATGGTAAGAAGTGACGACATGGCGGCTTCAGCATCAGAACATGGAGAACACGGTGCTTTTTATTCATGTCTTTTCACTGCCTCACAGCTGGTGGAAGACGACCTATGTGGGCCAGAGAGAAAAAAAGAAATACTACAAATAGTTCAGCGTCACTGAAGAATCATTTTCTACCCCTGCAGCGTCAGTTTCCGAAACTAATTTTCGACACTTTCGCTGCGGAGTTCTCGTCGAGTGACATTCATCAATACAAAACAGGTTGCATACAGACATTTCTAAATTTCGTTATGAAAACGGAGATCAGTGAAATCAGTGATGTGTCCCCTCTGAGGCAGAGCATCCACTTTCCTTTGAATTTCTTCTACAGGAGATTTCAAAGGATTTAAGCCGTGTTTTTGTTTTTGTTAAATAGAAAAAAAAACTATCACGAGTTAGTTACAAAATCTATTGGACGCTCTAAAGAATCAAACCCTAAATACTATTCAGATCGATGTTTATTGACATTTGAATGATGCAGATACCTTATAGGCGGCTGCCTTTGATCCAAAGAATCCAAGGAAAACAATGTGTGTGTGGCTTTGAGTGACAAGAGACACAAGGAAACCAGAGAGAAGGATCTGTTTCTCAAGCTGCATGTCTACGAGTGTTGGAGGAAAAGTAACCAAACATGATCAGAGAATGCGGTCTCTCTCTTCCCTACAGTGGAAACAAAAACGGTGCAGCTGTCATTGTAACGTGTTCCCTCATACTCTGTTGTAGAGTGGGGGTCATCAGTGTGTGAACCTGGATGGGAGAGGGATAGAACGGATAAGTCATCTTCTTTGACAGTGTGGTGAGAGAGAGAGAGAGAGAGAGAGAGAGAGAGAGAGAGAGAGAGAGAGAGAGGACAGACAGACAGACAGACAGACAGACAGACAGAAGAGGTGTGTGTCGTGTGTGTGTGTTGTGTGTGTGTGTGTGTGTGTGTGTGTGTGTGTGTGTGTGTGTGTGTGTGAGTGTGTGAGTGTGTGTGCATGCGTGCGTCGCGCAAACACACCACACCACACACGGTGTGTGTGTGTGTGTGTGTATGATGTGGTATGTGCGTTTGAGTGTGCGTGTGTGTGTGTGTGTGTTGTGTGTGTGTGTAGAGTGTGTGTGCGTTGAGTGTGCGTGTGTGTGTGTGTGTGTGTGTGTGTGTGTGTGTGTGTGTGTAGTGTAGTTGTGTGGTGTATGTGTGTGGTGTAGTGTGTGTGTGTGTGTGTGTGTGTGGTGTGTGTGTGTGTGTGTGTGTGTGTGTGTGGGAGGTGTGTGTGTTTGCGTGCGTGCGTGCGTGTGTGTGTATGAGTGTGTGAGTGTGTGTGAGAGAGAAATAGAAAGAAGAGACAGACAGACAGACAGAGAGAGCGTGCACGTACATACAGACAGACAGAGACAGACCAGAGACTAAGACAACACCACTGAAATAAACCAAAACCGTGACGAGTGCACGACAGAATAGGTTAATGGCTGACTCGAAGACCGGCTGATTCAAAATCAGAACATGGATTAAAAAAAAAAAAGTGCTTCTGATGAACGTCTTCCAATGCCACCGACCAGTGTGTCAAGTGATACGTGTGCGCTAGAGGAACGAGGACTACAGAAGAGTCCAGCAGCCACTCGGAAGAGTATTTCTCTGCCCCTGCATTGCCATTATCCCACACTGTTTTTGACCTTGTTTTGCCGCAGGCGTTTCGTCACAGAACATCTTTGAATACAAAACAGGTTCCTTTAGGGACGTTGTCTAAATTTCTTGATGAAAACAAGTTTCTGCGGTAATCAGCACTGTGTTGTGCTCCCCCTCCCCCCCCCTCCCCACCCCCTGAGGCAGTGCGTCAAGTTTCGTTTGAATTATTTCTGCAAGAGAGTTGAGTTCAAAGGATTTACTCAGTGCACTTCGGTTTTGTAGGGTCCAACAAAAACAAAACTGTCACGAGTAATGTGCAAAATCTGTCACAAATCTCTTTGAAGCTCCGGAACGTCAATCGTAAAAACCACAGTTTGAGATGCATTGACATTCGAACGAGACAGACATCTTATGACCTGACTTTGACCGAGGACAGAACACGACAGTGGTCGTGGTTTTTACACTGAGAAGACAGAGAGGCCGAGGAAAAGGAGAGAAATATTTGCTTCTCGGTCGGCCTGTCCACGAACGTCCAGGGGAAAGTGACCAAACAGGACTTGTGATAT
>CM065731.1:62849631-62857131 GCA_033310375.1 Conus canariensis
AGGTCCGAACTCCTTACTACCTTAGGTGCCATCTGTCACCTGACCGCTTCGTCCTCCTTGACACGGTTCGACCGTGTGCGATGGGTACGGCACACTTGTTAATGGTTCTATTACCTATTTGTATACTATGTACAATGCCCCTTTTGCCTCTAAGCGCTTAATGCCTTTTGTGAGAGGTTTCACGCACTTGACAAATTCCCCCCACTTCAAGACAATGCCCTGCATTGGCTAAAACACATTCAAGGAGCTGAAACTCTCACAATTCTCACATTTAAACCAACTCTAATCTAGGCCTCTCATAAGCCTCCTTACACCAGAGAACGCACACAAGATTCACCTTGCAACAAAATTAGAGAAAAATCAATACCGTACGCACTAACCAAACAAATATCAACACCAGTCTGAAACTTCCACCAGCTCTAAGTAGTGTGGCCATATATAGATAAACATTATGTTTCTACGGAAATTCTCTCCCTTTCTCTTCATACACGTGGCCCGCAACCAACTACGTCACGCATACACGACACTGCAAAAGACACGCACCCACAACCCGACTTTTCGCCCGACTATTTTAATTTGGCCTACGGTCCCGTCGCTCTTTCTTCACTCTCTAACCCACGTTGTCGTACCCCGCGACATTGTTGCAATGTGAGCAGAAGCGCCTGATATCACCTAGGATACCGGGCCAGTAGTACTTCTTCGCCACTGCCTTTTGCGAGGCCTTCTTACCGAGATGGCCCGAGGCTGACGTCACATGATTTTCGGACATCACCGCCTTTCTGCGTTTCGTAGGCACAACGATTTGTCTTTTTGTCTTCCCCGAACTCAAGTGAGTGAAAGTTCGGTACAATACCCCATCCTTCATCTCAAAACCAATGGTACCCTCCTTAACACGCTTCTTCTGCCTTGTGTGAGCAAAACCAAACAGTTTTCTGAGCGAGTAGTCGCCCTTTTGTTCTGCTCGCAAGTGAGTGGGGTTGGTCTCACCGGACACGCTCCATTGCATTCTGAAGTGTGTGACCGCCTGGGGCCTTTCTCTACCGTCATTTCTTTTCGCCGATTCAACACAGAAATCACGGTCTGGGTCTCCGTACCCACGTGCTCCTGGAATGTTTCCAATTACCAGATCATACGGCGGCTTTGGGACAGCCAAAGCCTGTACAGTCCCACTATAAAATGGTGTATCAATAATCACCTGGGCCGTTTTGAATTCTGCTACTGTTCCATCTATTTGTCTACACCTCTGTGTTTTACCTGTGAATTGTCCCTTCTTAACCAGGGACTCCTTCACCATTACACCAGTGCACCCAGAGTCTCTAATGACATCAACCACATTGTCCCCCACTCTGCCTTTGTGCACATCCATGTTATCGCCTGAATCTGTGAACACACAGCACAATCCAGACAAAATAACACTGTCATCTTTTTCATCTTTTTCTACCTGCCTCTCACTTGGCCTGACCCTCATTGCTGCAGCTTTCTGGGGCCTAAATCGGCAGTCTCTAGCCAAGTGTCCTGTCTTATCGCATAGGAAACAGGTACGCTCATTCCTAGCCACGTGGCTATTTGTTTTCACCCTTGTTTGCTCACGTGACGCCGTGGGCCTACGGGTGTGCAATACTGGCCCGTTGCGTGAGATATGTGCTGGCCTGCTATCCTCTGAATATGCTTCCGGGCCTTCCTCTTGTTCAGGCAAATCACGCCTCGCTTCCCGGTAAGTCTCTGCTGTCTCAAGAACCTCAGCTATTGTGGTTGCACCTTTTTCCTTAATGTGGATTGTGAGGCCCGTTCCACAACCATCAAGTATCTGTTCCTTCATCACCAGTGTCTTGAGGCCTTCAAAATCACTGTCTACTCCACTAAGTTCTACCCACTTGTTGAAATAGTGATCCAGTCTAACTCCGAACTGTGTGTATGTCTCACCCTGTTCGATTCTCGCCTCGCGAAACTTACGCCTAAAACCTTCTTCAGTCAAATCATATGCCTTTAGTACTGCTTGTTTCACCTTGTCAAAATCCCTCTGATCACCTTTGGGTAAGGTGGAAACAGTGTGTAACGCACGACCTGTCAACAAGGCAGACAGGTTTATTGCCCAGTCATCTTCGGGCCAGCCCTCGTGCTCGGCAACCGATTCAAACCGACTGATATAGGCATCGATCGAATCAGTTTCTTCTCTGAACAGTGGGAGTTTAAGTCTAGGTGCGCAACTTAGTCTGCGGCCTACTGACTCAGAACTGGTGTCTATTTCACTACGATTTTCAGATTTTATTCTTTCCAACTCAATTTGTTTGGCTAAAATCTCTGATTCCGCTTCTGCTCTCGCTCTGGCAGCTGCACTCTCTGCATCTGCTCTCGCTTTAGCAGCTAAACACTCTGCATCCGCTCTAGCCTTCGACGCAGCAGTTTCAAGTCTAAGTCTCTCGGCCTCAGCATCTGCTTTAGCCTTCGACGCAGCAGTTTCAAGTCTAAGTCTCTCGGCCTCAGCATCTGAGTTTCTTTTGACAGCGTCGAGCTGTTCCTTTTCAAACTTCCTTCTTTCAGCCCTTTCATCTCTCTCAGTCTTCTGCTGAGTTTCAATGAATTTACGCAGTTCATCTCCTGTATATCCCATTTCTTTCCCCAAACTTACTAGTTTTTCTATGGGGGTAAAACTTTCGTCAGCCATTTCTTTTTCAGTATGTTTTAGCACCACTAAAACGGTTACGCTTATAAACCCGGAAAAAGTTGGTACACAGTTTATCTACTAAACGGTACGAGTACACCAACCAGTGGTAGTGTTCCTAACAAAAAGGAGCCTTAATCTTAAACCACAGCTTCTGTGAGAGTTAAGACTAGAACCTCGTTCTTCGTTTCTCTGAACGACCTTTGATTAATACAACCACCCTACACACAAGTCAATACTCAACACTCAAAGAACTAAAGGAAATAATTAGAAGAGCTAATTAAAATTGCCTTTAGTGGACGCTTCGCCCCAGTACTACTCTAGCACTCACTTTGTTTCCCGCCTGAGACTAATTTGGGCCTTGCAATCCTGGCAGGCTCGCCACTTTGTCCAAGACGGGGGAAATCATGATGGTATTGCTTAAGTGCACTAAGTTGATGTATTATTGGTCAGGCTTAACACACCAAGGTTATCTTTGCACTCATACACGCATATGCACACTCATGCGCCCACCAAACATTCACCTCTCTCTGGGAATGGGATGTCACGCATTCGTTTCTCTCCTAACACGACTGAGCACAAGAAATCCAATTTCTATGCTACTATAATCAAACATGAAAAATCCAATTACACAAAATGAACAAATCAACACATAAAAGATCAATACTTCCTAATCCCGGGTTATAATAAAAATGACTTCTTACCTGGCCAGGTTTTCACACACACAACCACGCTTTCACACCACACCACAGTTCTTGAAAAGTCTCTTCACGTCTTCTTCAGCACTGCTTGATGGTGATGCCCTTGGTTGACTGGCTCCAGGCTTCAGGACTGGGTCTTCGTGGTCGTCTCTGGGATCTCGACGTAGAACTCTTCTTCTTCGTCTCCTTCACCCACCTCTGGGTTCAAATTCAGTTTGTCTGTCTTCACCCACCTCTGGGCTTCAAACTTAGTTTTCTTCTCTTCCAGCTTGTCTTTCCCTAAGACTTTGCTGTCTCTTCTATCTCCCAGACCACGTTTCTCTCGACCCGTTCTCTGTCCTGTCCGCCCTTCTCTCTTCTCTCTCTCTCCTCTGCCTTCTCTCTCTCTCTCTCCTGGTGTTCTTCCCTTCTCGTTGTTCTCCCTCACTTTATATAGGAATGGAAACAAAGGATTCCCCTTCGGGCCATGCCTTTGTCCATGCTGCTTCTCAAACCCCTAGTTCACAAGTGCTGTGAATTCTCCATTCGCTACATTCTCCACACATCTGCATTTACACACATCCCTACCTGATTGATTAGCAAACAAACACTTGGCACCAGATGGACATCGAAAATTCCCGCCGACTTCGGAGGCCACTTTAACACAGTAATTATCTTAAAGAGGGCTACGATAACAACATCCACGAGCGTTCAACCAGCCTGACAATAGAACCAACCCAGTGACCCACGGCAATACCATCCGAACGAGTCCAAGACTCCTGCTCTTCACTGACTGTTTACAAAAGAACCTCAGCTAACTGAGTATTTAGCGCTCACTTGGTGCACCGAGGTCCTAGTGGTTATGTTCCTCTCCCCTTTCGCTGTCGGGCAGGTCCGAACTCCTTACTACCTTAGGTGCCATCTGTCACCTGACCGCTTCGTCCTCCTTGACACGGTTCGACCGTGTGCGATGGGTACGGCACACTTGTTAATGGTTCTATTACCTATTTGTATACTATGTACAATGCCCCTTTTGCCTCTAAGCGCTTAATGCCTTTTGTGAGAGGTTTCACGCACTTGACATGCGGCCTGTGGTTCTTATTGGGGCCTGTTCAGATGGAATGTGCTAGCAAAGATTTCCACTTGTGCCTGCAATTGTTTACAATTTCTACTTTTGTGTTCAGAGTTGCTAAGTGTGGTTTGCATAATATTAACCATTTTTCTGTGGAGCATAGATTGCATCTTTTTGAGATATTGTTGTATGGTGTTGCTCTTTTTATGATTTTCCATGATATGTTGTAGTCTATTTTTTTATCTTTGAGTCTCCAAATGTATTTACTCAGCTCTGTTTGATTTTTGTATTTTTCATTTTTGAATGACTGTTTGTGGTTTGCGTATCTGAATTTGAAAGTGTTTTCAGTAATCCCTATATATGTTTCTTTTTCATTTTCTGATGTTACCGTAGCTTGGTATACAATGTTGCTGTGAAGACATTTGTTGCTTAGGGGCACTGTTCTTTTTTAGTGCAGTTGCAAGATGTCCTTTCGGCACCCTTCTCTTTTATGTTTGATGAGTATATATATATATATATATATATATAATATATATATTATGTGTGTGTGTGTGTGTGTGTGTGTGTGTGTGTGTGTGTGTGTGTGTGTGTATGATGTATATGATGTATATGCAGATAGATAGATAGATAGACTGACTGGTTGATTGATAGATGTTATTAGGTTTAATTATATCTGAAAATCAAGTTGTTTCGTTCTTGCTTTACTTTTTTCTTTCTTCCTTTCTTTCTTTCTTTCTTTCTTTTATCTTTCTATCTTTCTTTTTCAGGCCGTCCTAACCGCCCTTACATCTGAGAAAGCTTTGCCTGTCTAAAACGTAATTCATCACGGTCCAAGGACTCCCGTTCACTCATTTTCTACAATCAGTCTTGCTTACATCGTACAAAGCTTTGCCTCAAAGTATGTCACCATAGTCCAAAAGAAAACAACGGTCTCAAGTATACTCACATGCCACGTTCAAACCTCAATATTTAGCTAAGTGGGACATGAATAAGAAAAAAAAATCGCACCGATTTGATATGAGCATAGGGATTAAAACTAAGACGTGTCATTCCATCCCTACTCTGAATCATTGACAAAAATCAGGCAAAAAGAATGATATAGATTATTGTACTACAATGAGTGATGCTATTCTTGTTTTTTAAATTGATGAAAGTAAATTGCTCGGTGTTTTCGAAATTGATTCATTAAAAATTCAGTCCATTTAGACAGTATACATCACTAAAATTGCATTAACATGTTGACCGATCCAACTCAGCTACAGACAATTCTTTCACCTTTATTGATTACAGTCAGGTTAAACTCAACCCTGATATCATCGGAATATCTTTTCCGGCTACTGAGTGTATTGATCAAGCTCCTCCTATCTTGACATTGCGAACAACTAATGTCTAAACGGCCCTGACAAAATAGTAATATAGAATAGTGTCTTTGACAACGAAACTTTATTACCAGTGGAATGAATATTGTCCATTTAAAAGTAGAATGATTTACGGAATCTCGCAAATCGCTAGACATTTTGCATCCTCAACAATACCTGAAAATGCTGCGTTCCCGAGATTTTCCTGCGGATGTCAAAAATACTGTAAAGTTCTGCATCAGCAATAACAGATTCGAACTTGTACATAATTCGTATGTACACACGTAACCTCTCCGGAGTGTGTTGAACACGTCAGCATTTTGTATTAGGAAGGATGTACAGAACAAGAGATCCTTCAGACCACATTAACTACAGGTCATTATCTATCTACCTTAGCAGTACTGCCATCGGACATTCAGGTGTATTCAAGCAGAAAATAGGTCTTACCGTACCGGTCCTCGCCAATGAAAGGTAGGCCTAACTGACCCCTGTGTGATCGCTTGGTATGAATTAGTCTGTTGGATAATCGGTTATTCTCTCTCTCTCTCTCTCTCTCTCTCTCTCTCTCTCTCTCTCTCTCTTGCAAGCATTTTAAAGATGTGTTCGTTCGGTTTCGAACGAGAAGCCTGGGGTTTAAAGCAAGAAAAAGATGGTTCATGCACGCGGAAAGTGATTTGATGTGTCCATCCTGCTCAGAAGAAATTGAAGACGAGGAACACTTCGTTTTTAAATGCCCAGAGTATAATTAATTTAGAAATGATTGTTCTGCCTTTAAGTCCTTTTTCGGTCAAACTCAAGATCTCTTTGGTATTTTATCCTCTGAAAATCTAGACATTGTAAACTCATTTGCTAAGTTTGTGACAGAAGCTTTTTGATTTAGAAAAAAAAAAAACACCTTAATATGGAGGCTGTGTTTGTAAATCAAGATTATGCAATAAGTGGTTTATTGTGATGAGAATATTGTTTGATGAATGGTCTTTTTCTTCAATTTCTAGATATTAGTATTGTTCAACTGATTTATGTGTGTACGTTTCTTTTTTACTTGCATTTCTATTATTGGCACAGTTTGGCAACAGTAAGTGGAAATTGCGCTTTCAATCCCTTGGCATAAGGGCTGTTTAACTGTTGTCAATAAAGCATTGTCATTGTCACTGTCATTGTCATTGTCATCGTCTCTCTCCGCAACTTTTGTCCTAGTTTTTGCCTTTTGTCCTTTTTCAATTATTTTCTACGGACATGGTAGCGGATTTGGAAATCCAAACTAATACTTTAAAAACACTAATTTTTTGTCAGTCCACGCCTTTCCCCCTCTCAGCTTCATTTATGACTTCTTTGTAATAAATGACCGTAAGGACGGATAGAGTGAAGAGGGGTGGTGGGTATGAACTAGGCGTAAAAGAAAAATAACACCTAGAACAACACTCAAACAAGGTATTGGAGTATCTATTACACTTCGACTCGGAAAGACAGAACTCATCAAGCCCCTTGTTGTAGCTGGTGTGTGTGTGTGTGTGTGTGTGTGTGTGTGTGTGTGTGTGTGTGTGTGTGTGTGTTGTGTGTTGCGCGTGCACGCGCATGTGTGTATGTGTGTGTTTGCACGTGCGCGCGCGCATGTGTGTGTGTGTGTGTGTGTGTGTGTGTGTGTGTGTGTGTGTGTTGGTGTATAAAAAAAAAAGTCCAGTCTTCATCACCTCCAGCGGTAAATACGTCTGTTAACATCAGCTAATC
>CM065731.1:62862131-62867131 GCA_033310375.1 Conus canariensis
GAATTGTGATCCTTTGATTGTGTTAGTTGCTTATAATTTTTTGCGTATTCTTCATAATGTGCTGAGACATGATGTTGTTTGTTTGTTTGTTCTTTATGATTATAATTATTTCTGTTAGGGCATGATGAAAACAAGCTGGAAAGCTTATTCTTTAACCCTCAATAAATATGGTTTTGACTTGACTTGTCTTTCGGTACCCATATCATTACGTGCTGTTGTGGGTGACTCAGCAATGGTGGATCGAACATTATTAATCAGAACTGAAGACAAACGCCTGCCAAACAATGACCTTCGCTGCTGGAACTGGCATCGGGTGCCAGAAAACCTGGACGGTCCAGTAACTTACTCCAGAAGCAGCTTAAAGACGTGCCTGAAAGCAGAAGACATTCCGATCGCAGACGGGGGCCAGATTCTCTGGCAGAGAATCGCAGCACCTGGCGCTTATCTATCAACGGCAGTGCACGCGCATGCTTTGAAGCAGCAGCAGCTGCTGCAGTTAATTTAGGCTTATGTTACACGATAATGTTTCCACTTGGAATACCCATCCCTAAAGACACCCACACAATTCACATCGGTATTTCGAAGGTAAACGAGACAGGATTCACAGGAACTGCGGTCTGTCAAGCATAATTCGACTCGAAATATTGTTCCTTGATGTCTGTCTGACATTGTTCTGACATGAAGAGATCTGCCTCGCAAGGGGAGAAGACTAGATTTTGCCTCAGCTAACTGAACGTCGGCATCAACACCATACACCTCCCTATGGATAGAGCCTGTCCTCAACACTCCCCTTGCTCAATACTTCGTCTAATATCACGTAATGTGGAAAGACGTTAAATTGAAGACAATAACAACAATTTCACCAGCACGATACTACTCCTGCTTGTCTATGGTGTGTGTGTGTGTGTGTGTGTGTGTGTGTGTGTGTGTGTGTGTGTGTGTGTGTGTGATTCACGAGCCACTGAGTTTTGCGGCGCTTTCCTGAGGTGTTTTAGGAATGGAAACTCTTAAGAGAGGATGGGGCTCTAATAAGCAAAGTGTGACAAGCACCAGATAGTGAGTTTGAACTCCGATTACGTCGAAATTCTCTCTCTCTCTCTCTCTCTCTCTCTCTCTCTCTCTCTCTCTCTCTCTCTCTCTCTCTCTCTCAGGATGACGACAGGTCTCTAAACGGACAGTATGAAGGGTTCTGTTTCCAAGATAGACTACGATGGTCTTCATATGCTGCCAGTGAAAGACTATACTCTAACGCCCTAATTTTTCATACCTCTTTTCTTTCTCTCACCCCTGCCCCTTTTTCCATCTTTGTCAAGTTCTTCATGTAATGATGGAGGCATTGTTAGCCTGCACTTGTTTTACCCGCTACTTTTTTGGATTCGTTCAACAAACTCTTGTTTGGTTAATTTGCTAGAGATTGCATCGCTTATGAGATGCAAGTAAAGGCTGTGTTTCACAATTCATAGCTGTCAGCACTTTTGTGACCAACAACGCAAGGGTTATTAAACTGGAGAGCTTACCATTTTGACTGTTGACACCTTTTGACCTCCTTTGTGTCCTTAAATTTACCCTCAAAATAGGCTTAACCTCCCGCCCCTCTCCCCCTAAATTAAATATCCTTTACACAACGAGTTTACTTTTTCAGTAAGTTATTTCCCCTTCCATCACTTTCTTCTCGTTTTACCTCCTACCCTTCGCTAGCTACATTGCCGTGCTGCTGGATTCTGGGTTGGAACCTTTGATGGTTAGACATATAGACAGTGGTTTATCTGGATTTGATGACAAAGGGACACCGACACAATCAGCCGTGTTGAACTGACGAGTCCGAATCAGCGGACGAAAGGCCCCGAGCAGGTGTTAACGTAACGAATGGTTGCCTTTTTAAGATAGAGTATAATGGTTCTCATCGGCTGCTGCTAGTGATTTTATGTTCAAAATCTAACATCCTTATTGTCCTTTCTGTTTTCCATTTTTTACTCCCCAGCTCCCCACTCCCTACTTTGTTGAAGTAAGTTTTTTTCTTCTTCGTCTTTTTTTTTTTTACCAAGTCATTATTGTAATGACCGTGGGACTGCTAACCTGATGCTTGCTCCCCCCTCCTGCTAATCACTTACACACACACACACACACACACACACAACACACACACACACAACACACACACACACACAACACCACACGTACAACACACACGCGCGCGCGCGCGCGCACACACACACACACACATGCACACACATAATATATATATATATATATATATATATATATTGTGTGTGTGTGTGTGTGTGTGTGTGTGTGTGTGTGTGTGTGTGTGTGTGTGTATTCAGAGAGAGAGAGAGACAGACATACAGAAGAGACAGACAGAGGTAGAGACAGGCATACAGACAGACAGACTTACAGACAGACGGGCTGAGATTATATATACATAGATAGATGTAAAGTCCATCACTAGCGACGATGACGATGACGTCAGTGATGCTGTAGGTGAGCACGCAGCTCAAAAGTCAGATGCACAGATGCGGATCACGGTGGCAATGCGGACACTACAGACTGTGCCAACTCTCCACTCTGTGCGGGCTTGATGCCTCCGGTGCAGACCTTGTTGGCGCCTCCCCCCTGAAACCTGAACTCCCTGGCGGGCAGCACGTCGCCATGCACAATATTTCGATGCTTTCTTCTCGTCTTGACGTTCTGATTTAATCAAGGTTTTATTAGATAAGTCTCTTATTCCCCGTTCGCCATAGCATCGGAGATGGGTTTGGATGTCCAATCTGATTGTAGCCCAATAACAACTAGTGGTAGCAGATTGCTAGTGTGCTAAAAAGGAAAGACGGTGACCGCATATCGTGGTTCGTCCGAATCGTATTAAAGGGTTATCTTTATTACAGCACGGCATTTGAAAGTCACGTTGTGTTGAATGAAGCAGAAAGGATCAAAAGTTGGATTTTTTTTTTTTCTAGTTTTTCTCTTTTTTCTTGTTTGTTTGTTTGTTTTCCGCATCTGATGCCTTATAATCCGACCTCCACGTTTTATAGCAATTCCCCTGTGGGACGCGGAGCAACTGGGGAAAGGACATGGCGGAACGATGACCAAACAGTGATAAGTAGTGCTGGCCAGACGGATTCACGGGTGAGGCATTCACCCACACAGTTGCCGTGGATGTGGACCATCTCATTTCCACTGTTTCCTGCGTTGTCAACCACCCCTAGCCTACTGGGCGAACGATCTGGCAAGCTGGCGAGTCGACCAGTCAAGCCATTTTCTCCACCTGGCAAAACCTTAGCACTTTGAGCGGAACCTAAACCACAGGGAGTTGCACACTCCTCTCATGTGTCAACAGTCCGTCCCGGAATCGATATCTCAGAAGGATCGGGTTGAACCGGGGCAGGTAAGCACCAAGAATGAATAATTGACAGCCTGTGTTCCAACCACATTCATCTTGGACAGACTGATCCGGTAACGCTCTGCTGCGAAGTCGATTACAGCGGCGCTATCAGTCGCAGTGCAGTTAGTGCACTGTTCACCTCCTGCTTCTTGCTGGGCGTCAGCTTGGCTCAGTGGATGGGCTGAGCTGTCAAATTCGCAGTTAGACGTCGCATGTTCAAATCCCCGCACCGCCCAATATTGTGGGAGAAAAAAGAAACAAACAAAACCACGTGCTTTTGCTGCCCATCTGCACATGGTATGGTGTTGGTGCTATCAGTTTAGTTATAATTAGCTCCCCTCCACCTGGAGTGATCGTTCCTGACTGCCATACCATCTTTGGTGGATGAGGACGTTAAGCGGAATGTAACTAACGTTCCCTATCTGCCTCTCCCACGCTTCTTTCCTGACCCGCCCCTCTGTTGTGGAACTTTCTGGTTGTCACACCTTACTGGTGTTTATGTTCTCTGTGGGCAATTCTGTGGGATCTCCACTTGAGGAGCGCGTCGGCCTATGCTCTCTGCTCGTCCTTCATTTTTTGTTCTTATGGATGCTCATAGTTGTGTGTGTGTGTGTGTGTGTGTGTGTGTGTGTGTGTGTGTGTGTGTGTGTGTGTGTGTGTGTGTGTGTGTGTCAACAGAGAACATAACTGCGTGGATACTAGTAATAGATATGATAATGTCGTAATATTTGTATCAACAGCAGCAATTATGATAATAATAATGATAAAAATAATAACAATAGTAACAATGATAATAGTAATAGCAATAACAGCAATAAATAGTAGTAGTAGTAGTAGTAGTAGTAGTAGTTGTAGTAGTAGTAGCAGCAGCAGCAGCAGTAGTAGTAGTAGTAGTTGTAGCAATTTAACCTTTCGTACTTTTGAAAAAGAAAAATTGTTTTATGGAGCAAGGTCCAGAATAGTTATCTCGAGTCTTACAATCTCAAAGGACGGCATATGAAGGATATTAACATAATGTGACCTCGAACAGACATAATCAAAATCTATCATAGAAAAATACAAATTGACACAAAAGGATTGGGGGGGGGGGGGGTGCAGGTAGAGGAAAGAATAAAAAGGTAGGAAATGGATAAAGTCAAATTAAAAGAGAGACAAAGAGACAGATTGACAGAGAGGCAGACAGACAGACAGACAGACACAAAGAAAGGAAAGAAAGAAAAAGAAAAATTGCAGCGAGTTTAAGGAAGAAAGAAATAAACTAAACGGAAAAACAAAATAAAAGAAAGAGAGAAAAAAAGTAAAAGAAAAAGAACAACACAGAGAGAGAGAGAGAGAGAGAGAGAGAGAGAGAGAGAGAGAGAGAGAGAGAGAGAGAGACTTTGACACTTTGACACTTTGACACTTTGATATTTTATTGTAATTACCAAAGAGGTCTTTTGACAAGGGGGAGGGGGTAAAAGAACAATAACATTTCCCTCTTCCTTTCCTTGCAAACAAATAGTACACATTCATTCCCAATGTGTATCAAATCAAAGGTTAACAAAAACAAATAAATTGTAACACTTCATGATGTCCTCACACACAGGAGTAATACAGTAAGTTTTTTTTTTAATCGTAA
>CM065731.1:62872131-62877131 GCA_033310375.1 Conus canariensis
GAGGACCATGGGCTGGTGGTGGAGGGGTGGGGGGTGGGGTGCGGGAGGGGGGGTGGGAGGTAGGAGGGAGGAGGTTGGATTGCGCTTGAGGTAGAATGATATAGGACTGGGAAGAGGTAGGACTGGGAAGAGGGACGAGAAGGTAGAACTTGGCGGTATGGCACTGTAGGGTAGAGGTAAGGCGATATGGCACTGTAGGGTAGAGTTAAGGCGGTATGGCACTGTAGGGTAGAGGTAAGGTGGTATGGCACTGTAGGGTAGAGGTAAGGTGGCATGGCACTGTAGGGTAGAGGTAAGGCGGTATGGCACTGTAGGGTAGAGGTAAGGTGGTATGGCACTGTAGGGTAGAGGTAAGGTGGTATGGCACTGTAGGGTAGAGGTAAGGCGGTATGGCACTGTAGGGTAGAGGTAAGGTGGTATGACACTGTAGGGTAGAGGTAAGGCGGTATGGCACTGAAAGGTAGAGGTAAGGCAGTATGGCACTGTAGGGTAGAGGTAAGGCGGTATGGCACTGTAGGGCAGAGGTAAGGCGGTATGGCACTGAAAGGTAGAGGTAAGGCGGTATGGCACTGTAGGGTAGAGGTAAAACGGTATGGCACCGTAGGGTAGAGGTAAGGCAGGAAGGCACTGAAAGGTAGAGGTAAGGCGGTATGGCACTGTAGGGCAGGTAAGGCGGTATGGCATGTAGGCAGAGGTATAGGCGTATGGCACTGTAGGGTAGAGGTAAGGCAGTATGGCACCGTAGGGTAGAGATAAGGCGGTATGGCACTGTAGGGCAGAGGTAAGATGGTATGGCATGGAAAGGTAGATGTCAGGCGGTATGGCACTGTAGGGTAGACGTAAGGCGATATGGCACAGTAGGGTACAGGTAAAGTGGTATGGCACTGTAGGTAGAGGTAAGGCGGTATGGCACTGTAGAGTAGAGGTAAGGCTGTATGGCACTGTAGGTAGAGGTAAGGGGGTATGGCACTGTAGGGCAGAGGTAAGGCGGTATGGCACTGTAGGGGAGAGGTAAGGCTGTATGGTACTGAAAGGTAGAGGTAAGGCGGTATGGCACTGTAGAGTAGAGGTAAGGTGGTATGGCACTGTAGGGTAGAGGTAAGGCGGTATGGCACTGTAGGGTAGAGGTAAGGCGGTATGGCACTGAAAGGTAGATGTAAGGTGGTATGGCACTGTAGGGTAGAGGTAAGGCGATATGCCACTGTAGGGTAGAGGTAAGGCGGTATGGCACTGTAGGGTAGAGGTAAGGTGGTATGGCACTGTATTGTAGAGGTAAGGTGGTATGGCACTGTAGGGTAAAGGGAAGGTGGTATGGCACTTAAAGGTAGAGGTAAGGCGGTATGGCACTTAAAGGTAGAGGTAAGGCGGTATGGCACTGTAGGGTAGGAGTAAGGCGGTATGGCACTGTAGGTAGAGGTAAGGCGGTATGGCACTTAAAGGTAGAGGTAAGGCGGTATGGCACTTAAAGGTAGAGGTAAGGCAGTATGACACTGTAGGGTAGAAGTAAGGCGGTATGGCACTGTAGGTAGAGGTAAGGCAGTATGGCACTGTAGGGTAGAGGTAAGGTGGTATGGCACTGTAGGGTAGAGGTAAGGCGGTATGGCACTGTAGGGCAGAGGTAAGGCAGTATGGCACTGTAGGGTAGAGATAAGGTGGTATGGCACTGTAGGGCAGAGGTAAGGCTGGTATGGCACTGTAGGGTAGGGGTAAGGCGATATGGCACTGTAGGGTAAGGTAAGGCAGGAAGGCACTGAAAGGTAGAGGTAAGGCGATATGGCACTGAAAGTTAGAGGTAAGGCGGTATTGCACTGTAGGGTAGAGGTAAGGCGACATGGCACTGTAGGGTAGAGATAAGGCGGTATGGCACTGTAGGGTAGAGGTAAGGTGGTATGGCACTGTAGGGTAGGAGTAAGGCAGGATGGCACTGAAAGGTAGAGGTAAGGCAGTATGGCACTGTAGGTAAGTAAGGCGGTAGGATTAAGGTAGAGGAAGGTGTATGGCACTGTAGGGTAGAGGTAAGGCGGTATGGCACTGTAGTGTAGAGGTAAGGCGGTATGGCACTGTAGGGTAGAGGTAAGGTGATATGGTACTGAAAGGTAGAGGTAAGGCGGTATGGCACTGTAGGGTAGAGGTAATGTGGTATGGCACTGTAGGGCAGAGGTAAGGCGGTATGGCACTGTCGGGCAGAGGTTAGGCGGTATGGCACTGTAGGGCAGAGGTAAGGCGGTATGGCACTGTAGGGTAGAGGTAAGGCGGTATGGCACTGTAGGGTAGAGGTAGGATATGGCACTGTAGTGTAGAGGTAAGGTGGTATGGCACTGTAGGCTAGAGGTAAGGTACTATGGCACTGTAGGGTAGAGGTAAATTGGTATGGCACTGTAGGGTACAGGTAAGGTGGTATGGGACTGTAGTGGTAAGTGGTATGGCACTGTAGGGTAGAGGTAGGATATGGCACTGTGGGCAGAGGTAGGATATGGCACTGTAGGGAGAGGTAAGGCGTAATGGCACTGTAGGGTAGAGGTAAGGTGGTATGGCACTGTAGGGTAAGGTAAGGTGTATGGATTGTAGGGTAGAGGTAAGGTAATATGGCATGTAGGTAGAGGTAAGGTGGTATGGCACGGTAGGGTAGAGGTAAGGGTATGGCACTGTAGGGAGAGGTAAGTGAAATGGCACTGTAGGGTAGAGGTAAGGCGGTTATGCACTGGAGGGTAGAGGTAATGTGGTATGGCACTGTAGGGTAGAGGTAAGGTGAAATGGCACTGTAGGGTAGAGGTAAGGTGGTATGGCACTGTAGGGTAGAGGTAAGGTGGTATGGCACTGTAGGGTAGAGGTAAGGTGGTATGGCACTGTAAGGTAGAAGTAAGGTGGTATGGCACTGTAGGTAGAGGTAAGGGGTATGGCACTGTAGGGTAGAGGTAAGGAGGTATGGCACTGTAGGGTAGAGGTAAGGTGGTATGGCACTGTAGAGTAGAGATAAGATGGTATGGCACTGTAAGGTAGAGGTGTGGTGGTATGGCACTGTAGGGTAGAGGTAAGGCGATATGGCACTGTAGGGTAGAGGTAAGGTGGTATGGCACTGTAGGGTAGAGGCAGGATGAAGTAGAACGTGCACGTAAGACTTGAAGGGAATGAAGAGACAGGACAGGATGAGGTAGGAGGAAGCAAGATAGAGGGGGAGGCGTGGGGGCGGTAGGAGTAAGACTTGGGGATGAGGTAAGAATGGGGATGGAGGGTTGGGACAGGAGTGGGGTAAGATTTGGAGAGATAAGAAAGGGAGAGGTAGGATGGGGGAGGTAGAACATGGGACAGGTAGATTTCGGACAGTAAGCACTGGGGAGAGGTAGGAAGAGGTAGGACTGGGGAGAGGTAGAAGGAGGTAGGACTGGGGAGAGGTAGGAAGAGGTGCACTGGGGAGAGGTAGGAAGAGGTAGCACTGGGAAGAGGAAGGAAGAGGCAGGACTGGGGAGAGGTAGGAAGAGGTAGCACTGGGGAGAGGTAGGAAGAGGTAGGACTGGGGAGAGGTAGGAAGTGGTAGGACTGGGAGAGATAGGAAGAGGTAGCACTGGGGAGAGGTAGGAAGAGGTAGGACGTGGGAGAGGTAGGAAGAGGTAGGACTGGGGAGAGGTAGGAAGAGATAGGACTGGGGAGAGGTAGGAAGAGTAGCACTGGGGAGAGGTAGGAAGAGGTAGGACTGGGGAGAGGTAGGAGGAGGTAGGACTGGGGAGAGGTAGGAAGAGTAGCACTGGGGAGAGGTAGGAAGAGGTAGGACTGGGGAGAGGTAGGAAGAGGTAGCACTGGGGAGAGGTAGGAAGAGGTAGGACTGGGGAGAGGTAGGAAGAGGTAGGACTGGGGAGGGTAGGAAGAGGTAGACTGGGGAGAGGTAGGAAGAGGTAGGACTGGGAGAGGTAGGAAGAGGTAGGACTGGGGAGAGGTAGGAAGAGGTAGCACTGGGGAGAGGTAGGAAGAGGTAGGACTGGGGAGAGGTAGGAAGAGGTAGGACTGGGGAGAGGTAGGAAGAGGTAGCACTGGGAGAGGTAGAAGAGGTAGGACTGGGGAGAGGTAGGAAGAGGTAGGACTGGGGAGAGGTAGGAAGAGGTAGCACTGGGGAGAGGTAGGAAGAGGTAGGACTGGGGAGAGGTAGGATGGAGGTAGGATGGGGAGAGGTAGGAAGAGGTAGGACTGGGGAGAGGTAGGAAGAGGTAGCACTGGGGAGAGGTAGGAAGAGGTAGCACTGGGAAGAGGTAGAGAGTAGGACTGGAGTGTAGAGGTAAGGGAAGAGGTAGGAATGGGAGAGGTAGGAAGAGGTAGCACTGGGAAGAGGTAGGAAGAGTAGCATGGGAAGAGGTAGGAAAGGTAGGCACTGGGAGAGGTAGAGAGAGACTGAGGTAGGAGAGATGAGAGGAGAGTAAGGAGGTAGAGAGTAGGACTGGGGAAGGTAGGAAGAGGTAGGACTGGGGAGAGGTAGAGGGAAGGTAGGAGAGGAGAGAGGTAGGATAGAGGTAGGACTGGGGAGAGTAGGAAGAGGTAGCACTGGGGATATTTATGAAGAGGTAGGACTGGGAGTGGTATGAAGAGGTAGGACTGGGGAGAGGTAGAAGAGGTAGACTGGGAAGGTAGGAAGAGGTAGGAAGAGGTAGGACTGGGGAGAGGTAGAAGAGATAGGACTGGGAAGAGTAGGAAGGGTAGGATGGGAGAGGTAGGAAGAGTAGATGGGGAGAGGTAGGAAGAAGGTAGACTGGGATATTATGAAGAGGTAGGACTGGGAGAGGTAGAAGAGGTAGGACTGGGGAGTAGGAAGAGATAGGACTGGGAGAGGTAGGAAGAGTAGACTGTGAATGGATATGAAGTAGTTGACTGGGGAGTGATATGAAGAGGTAGGACTGGATGGTAGAGGTGATGGGAGGTAGGTAAGATCTGGAAGAGGTTGACTGCATTGATAGTAATGGGAAAAAAGGAAACGAGAAGCCAGATGACAGCCGATTTCTTTCAAACAAACAGTT
>CM065731.1:62884631-62892131 GCA_033310375.1 Conus canariensis
CCCATCATCTCGGTACAATCCAATGTTGTTTCCATGCTCTGTTTGGAGCTCAGACAGGAGGAAGAGTCCTACTAGTTCACACGTTTCTGCCCCATCGTAGGAACCCATGGTCACGTCAAAGTTGTTTTGTGGTTTTTGTGATGTTTTCATCCACGTTTCATCTTTAGTGAATAGGAGAGATTTTTTGGTGTGTCTTATTAGTTCCATCTCTTGTTCAGTTATTGTTGTTGTTTTTGAGGCGAATTTGAGGGCTTTTTCAAGGAGTTCTTGAGTGATTGATGGGTAGAAGTCCACAATGTCGAAGCAGATGAATGTTGTTGTTGTGGTTTTTTCTATGTTTTTGAACCACTCAATCACAGCTTGGGTGTTTCTCCAGAGGTTGAGATGTTTGTTGTTTCCGATATCCTTTACAACTCTCTGTAATATTCTTTTACTGGCTCTGCCTAGTTCAGATTTTGCTGGGTTGATCAGTCTACAAGTTGGCTTATTTGCAAAGTTTGGTTTGTGGTCTTTCAAGGTCACAAATGCTTCTTTCTCTGCCGTTTTGTCGACTCTGTCATCAATTTTCAGCATTGATGCTATGTTTTTTGCTTCTCTATTGATGTCATCACAATCTTTGGTTGATGTTTTCCTGTAGGCTGCCTGGATGTTTTTATCTAGCAGGTGGTTGTATTCTTTTGGTGTCATTTTGTAATAATTTGATGTCTTGTCGGCTTTCACGAGGATTTTGTCATCTTTGGCTATTTGTTTTATTTTCTTTGTCAGCGTGTTCTGGAAGTTGTTTTCTCTTTTTCTGAATTCGATATTTTTGATCAAATTTTCAATTTTCTCTTCAAATGGTTTCATTTCTGCAATGGTTGGTGGTGTTTTTGTAGAGTTGAATCCGTAATTTTCCTGTACTTCCGTTTCCGATGATGGGTTGAGGAAATGGAAGGCTTTCCAACGCATTCTTCTTATGAATTTTTCCGTCATCTCAATCAGTCTCTTCATGTAGTTTTCTGGGCTGGAGAAAGGGATGTTCTTTGTTGAGAAGTTGAGGTTGACTCGTTCCATTCTTAATTCTATCAAAGTGCTCAACTGTTGAAGGAGCTTATCATAAACATGGACATGAACATGAACATTAACATGAACATTAATTCATTTTCATAGAATTGAAGAGTGCTCACCTATTCCGGATAGGAGCATGTTATAAGATTTCTTGAGTCTCCGAACTACAACGTTGTTTCAAGCTTTCGCTCTCATCAGGTTCTAGAAGTTATTAGATTGCGTAATTTATCAGATGACATATTTTATCAGATGACGTGATATATTGGCTACGTTTTATATGTGTGACGTTCTGATAGGGTCTTTCTGTGTGTCATTTATGTTACGTTTGCTAGGAGGAACTTTCGTCTATGTGGGCATGCGCTGATCATCTCCACTCTTGAGTTCAAAGTTGCCATGCCTGGTTTGCAGAGTATGTAGTACTTCTCTGTTGTGCACAAGTTGCATCTTTTGCTGGAGGAGGAGTACGACCTGGCTCTTCGGACTATCTTCCAGGAAATGTCGTAGTCAATATTGTTTTCTTTTAGTGTCCATATGTGTTTACTTAATTCTGTCTGGTTTTTGTACCTTTCTTGTTTGAATGATTGTTTATGGTTTGCGTATCTGGTTTTGAATGTTGTTTCTGTCATTCCAATGTAGGTCTCTGTTTTCTGCGTGTTTTTCTCCGTGACAGTTGCTTGGTATACAATGTTCTGGCTTTGGCAGTTATTTTGAAGTGGACATTCATCTCTTTTCCGGCAGTTGCAGTTGCTTTCTTGATTTGTGCTGCTCCTTTTTTCCTGGTGGAGTTTTTTCTTGTTGTTGCTTTCTATGATCTGCTTGATGTTTGGCATGCATGAATAGGACAACTTTACGGTTGTTGCGGTTTGAAGATTTTGTGTAGTTTGTGGTTTGGGGGGAATGATTCTTCTACTATCTTGAAGAATTCTTTACCAACATTGGTTTTGACGGTTCCTTCGAATGGTGGGTTGAACCATATGATGTCTCTTTTCCTTCCTCTGGTTTTGTTTTTTTGTTTGTTGTTTTTTGTTTTTCTTGTTTCCTGTTCTGTTTTTTGTTCTTCATAGGATAGTTTGTGGTTGTGTCCGCTGTTTTTTAGGGCTTGTTGGTATTCGTTTGCTGCTTCATTGAATACTGTCTTTGTAGCGGACAGTGTAGAGAGTCATTTGGATTCCTTTCGGTATATTTTGTTTTACTGATGGTGGGTGGTTGCTCTTTATGTTGACGTAGAGTGGTACGTCGTTTGGTTTCTTGAATGGTTTGAACGTGTTTTCCTTTAGATCGAGGGTGATGTCGAGGTAGTTGACGACTTTCTTGTTTGCTTCTATGGTGATTTGCATGTTGTGCTTTTTGAATGTTTTGCACATATTCTTTTTGATTGTCTCCACTTCTCTGGGTGATTTGTTCAGGGCTGCTAGCCCATCATCTCGGTACAATCCAATGTTGTTTCCATGCTCTGTTTGGAGCTCAGACAGGAGGAAGAGTCCTACTAGTTCACACGTTTCTGCCCCATCGTAGGAACCCATGGTCACGTCAAAGTTGTTTTGTGGTTTTTGTGATGTTTTCATCCACGTTTCATCTTTAGTGAATAGGAGAGATTTTTTGGTGTGTCTTATTAGTTCCATCTCTTGTTCAGTTATTGTTGTTGTTTTTGAGGCGAATTTGAGGGCTTTTTCAAGGAGTTCTTGAGTGATTGATGGGTAGAAGTCCACAATGTCGAAGCAGATGAATGTTGTTGTTGTGGTTTTTTCTATGTTTTTGAACCACTCAATCACAGCTTGGGTGTTTCTCCAGAGGTTGAGATGTTTGTTGTTTCCGATATCCTTTACAACTCTCTGTAATATTCTTTTACTGGCTCTGCCTAGTTCAGATTTTGCTGGGTTGATCAGTCTACAAGTTGGCTTATTTGCAAAGTTTGGTTTGTGGTCTTTCAAGGTCACAAATGCTTCTTTCTCTGCCGTTTTGTCGACTCTGTCATCAATTTTCAGCATTGATGCTATGTTTTTTGCTTCTCTATTGATGTCATCACAATCTTTGGTTGATGTTTTCCTGTAGGCTGCCTGGATGTTTTTATCTAGCAGGTGGTTGTATTCTTTTGGTGTCATTTTGTAATAATTTGATGTCTTGTCGGCTTTCACGAGGATTTTGTCATCTTTGGCTATTTGTTTTATTTTCTTTGTCAGCGTGTTCTGGAAGTTGTTTTCTCTTTTTCTGAATTCGATATTTTTGATCAAATTTTCAATTTTCTCTTCAAATGGTTTCATTTCTGCAATGGTTGGTGGTGTTTTTGTAGAGTTGAATCCGTAATTTTCCTGTACTTCCGTTTCCGATGATGGGTTGAGGAAATGGAAGGCTTTCCAACGCATTCTTCTTATGAATTTTTCCGTCATCTCAATCAGTCTCTTCATGTAGTTTTCTGGGCTGGAGAAAGGGATGTTCTTTGTTGAGAAGTTGAGGTTGACTCGTTCCATTCTTAATTCTATCAAAGTGCTCAACTGTTGAAGGAGCTTATCATAAACATGGACATGAACATGAACATTAACATGAACATTAATTCATTTTCATAGAATTGAAGAGTGCTCACCTATTCCGGATAGGAGCATGTTATAAGATTTCTTGAGTCTCCGAACTACAACGTTGTTTCAAGCTTTCGCTCTCATCAGGTTCTAGAAGTTATTAGATTGCGTAATTTATCAGATGACATATTTTATCAGATGACGTGATATATTGGCTACGTTTTATATGTGTGACGTTCTGATAGGGTCTTTCTGTGTGTCATTTATGTTACGTTTGCTAGGAGGAACTTTCGTCTATGTGGGCATGCGCTGATCATCTCCACTCTTGAGTTCAAAGTTGCCATGCCTGGTTTGCAGAGTATGTAGTACTTCTCTGTTGTGCACAAGTTGCATCTTTTGCTGGAGGAGGAGTACGACCTGGCTCTTCGGACTATCTTCCAGGAAATGTCGTAGTCAATATTGTTTTCTTTTAGTGTCCATATGTGTTTACTTAATTCTGTCTGGTTTTTGTACCTTTCTTGTTTGAATGATTGTTTATGGTTTGCGTATCTGGTTTTGAATGTTGTTTCTGTCATTCCAATGTAGGTCTCTGTTTTCTGCGTGTTTTTCTCCGTGACAGTTGCTTGGTATACAATGTTCTGGCTTTGGCAGTTATTTTGAAGTGGACATTCATCTCTTTTCCGGCAGTTGCAGTTGCTTTCTTGATTTGTGCTGCTCCTTTTTTCCTGGTGGAGTTTTTTCTTGTTGTTGCTTTCTATGATCTGCTTGATGTTTGGCATGCATGAATAGGACAACTTTACGGTGTTGCGGTTGAAGATTTTGTGTAGTTTGTGGTTTGGGGGAATGATTCTTCTACTATCTTGAAGAATTCTTTACCAACATTGGTTTTGACGGTTCCTTCGAATGGTGGGTTGAACCATATGATGTCTCTTTTCCTTCCTCTGGTTTTGTTTTTTTGTTTGTTGTTTTTTGTTTTTCTTGTTTCCTGTTCTGTTTTTTGTTCTTCATAGGATAGTTTGTGGTTGTGTCCGCTGTTTTTTAGGGCTTGTTGGTATTTGTTTGCTGCTTCATTGAATACTGTCTTTGTAGCGGACAGTGTAGAGAGTCGTTTGTTGATTCCTTTCGGTATATTTTGTTTTACTGATGGTGGGTGGTTGCTCTTTATGTTGACGTAGAGTGGTACGTCGTTTGGTTTCTTGAATGGTTTGAACGTGTTTTCCTTTAGATCGAGGGTGATGTCGAGGTAGTTGACGACTTTCTTGTTTGCTTCTATGGTGATTTGCATGTTGTGCTTTTTGAATGTTTTGCACATATTCTTTTTGATTGTCTCCACTTCTCTGGGTGATTTGTTCAGGGCTGCTAGCCCATCATCTCGGTACAATCCAATGTTGTTTCCATGCTCTGTTTGGAGCTCAGACAGGAGGAAGAGTCCTACTAGTTCACACGTTTCTGCCCCATCGTAGGAACCCATGGTCACGTCATATATATATATGCACATATGTGTGTGTGTGTGTGTGTGTGTGTGTGTGTGTGTGTGTGTGTGTGTGTGTGAACACACAAATGTGCATTGTGAAGAAGCGGAGTTATGCTTTGTGGAGGTTTTTCTGACTCCATCTCCTACCTTCTTCGCGTTTATCTCTCCCCCTTCCCTCCTCCCCCTATTGTCCACCTCACCTGCCCAGTGGTTTTAATGAATCGAATATTCTGGTCAATTGCATCCGTACTCTCTGAACTAAAGTTCGGCTGAAAGGACCTTTTAACATTTTAACAGAAACATTAGTGTCAAGTATTGCTCTCAGTACATCACGGTCGCCCTGCCAACTCACTTTAGTTGCAATATGAACGCCGCAAAGCAAAACGAGGATGCCGCTTTATTAGTTTCATTTTCAGCAAACAGATTTACAGCTGTATTAGACAGAACATTGCAGTCTTAGTTCAAACTGCACGGTTATAAAAGACGTACAGAACGTTTACGCTACATGAATCAAATTCGGGGCAGAACAAAGGCTGCTGTATTTCCTGCCGGCACAGATCTTTCAAAGCTTTTTTCCCCCGAGACGAAATAGTCACCATTCACAATTCAAATGCTTGACCTCGTCCTTTTGAAGCGTTTTTCCACTTAGTCTGTCCGCATTTAAATCCGTTACCTTTTAGCTCGTAGAAGAGATTCTTCAGAAAACTGCCGCCCAAACCTCTGCATACCTGATCCTATGACTACTTCGCTTCTTATGAAAATATGGACGCTCTACAACGTGCTATCACATATATGTTTTGTTTAACAGTCAGCTCTTGAGTGGTTCATTTCCTGATTATTTGAGAACTGCGATTATCAAACCTACTATAAAAAAAAAAGTATCGCTTGATCACATTAACTCGAAAATATCCTGCCAATCTCGCAATTCCCGAACTTATGCAAAAAAAGGGAAAGTTGTTCTCAATAGATTATCCATACATCTTCTCACCAACATGCTTCTCAGTTTCCACCTGTCAGCTTACCGTGCTGGAGACAGCACAGTAACTTCTCTCATCCAAATCTTGAATCAGATTTTCATGTCTCTAGGTGACGTTGAAGTATCTGTTCCTCTACATTTAGAACTGTCTGTAGCTTTTGATATAACTGATCAGGAAATTTTCCTCTCACGTCTGAGCACTAGCTTTGGCATATGCGACTCCGCACTGAAATGTTTTAGATGGTATCTTTAATACAGGCAGTTCGTTCTTATTAACAAGAATCAGTCCTCTAAAATGTCATGAGAATGTGGCATTCCACAGGGTTCTGTGCTAGGTCCAGTGTTTTTCATATGCACAGGAAGCCTATGAGCGAGATCATCAATGTGCCATGTGCTAGTGATTTTTCCCTTTACCTCAATTCTGATCTCGCTCAGAAATACAACATAGCCAATTACTCGCAAAACTTTTTTTTTCTAGTTCCGTCGCATTAGCTGTATCATACCTTTCTTTAAGTGTGCAAAATTCAGCCGCTCGCCTTATCGTCCAGACCCCAAAACGACATGACGAATCAGATCTCAAAATCTAGCAGTAAAAAATTAAAATCATTGCATGTGAAGCCCCTACCTTTCTAAAAAAAATTTTTCAAAACATATGAGCCTGCCTGTTCTCTTAGTCCATCCCCTTATGACAATATATACTGCACAGAACAATTTAAGAGCCAGTTGAAAACATTCACATACAATTCAACCGAAAAACAAAATAACTTCTTCAAACAATTTAATTGAAAATTCATCTATGGAACGATACAATGACATCAGAAATAAACGAGTAACAGCTGCTCAAAAACAACTTCATGGGCTTAATTGATGAACACCTTCATTTCAGAAATCAGAACAGTCAAATCAAATAACAATCAATGTTAATACTCAGTATGGCCGCCATTAGCGCGGATACAAGCTAGACATCTGTCTCATAGAGTCCACAAGCCTCCTGAGAGTCAGCTGGGGGATGTTGTTCCACTCCTGCTGCAAGATGTCGAAGAGCTGGCCCAGGTTCACTGCTGGAGAGTGGTTCTCGTGAAGCATGCGCCCCAGGACGTCCCAGGCGTGCTCGATCGGGTTAAGGTTGGGCGAGGACGCTGGCCAGTCGAGGTGGTTGACCTGCTGCTCCTCCAAGAAGACGTTTACCACCCTGGCACGGTGGGGACGGGCATTGTCGTCCTGGAGGATGGCATCAGGGCCCAGGGCTTGCAGGGCAGGCAGGACCAGAGGCTGAAGAATGTTGTCCCTGTACCCCACACCAGTTAGGTTGCCTTCAACTCGGTACAGGGAGGTTCTGTAGTTCATTCCTATGTCACCCCACACCACAATAGACCCCCCGCCATACTGGTCCCATTCGATTACGTTGGCTTCTTGGTAGCGTTCCCTGTCCGCCTCCAGACACGTATTCGACCATCGTGGAAGAGCCGAGCAAAACGCGACTCGTCAGA
>CM065731.1:62897131-62909631 GCA_033310375.1 Conus canariensis
TACACACATAGGTCGGGCTCTTGGGGTTTTTGTTTTGTTTTGTTTTGGTTTTTAAAGACAGGTTCGGATCATTGCAAGGTGTTCATTCATGCAGACTTATTACCTCTGCCCGAAACTGTCTCCCACCCCACCCCCACCCTCCCCCTTCTCGTCACTCCCATTGCCTCATCGCTATCCCCCCCCCCCCCTCCCCCCCATCTCTCTCTGCCTACCTCGCCTACCTCCCCTGCACATTGACGTGGGGTGATCATCGCATTATGGCACTGGTATGACGTTGAAGGTGCTGCTTACCATCTCTGCTAATGTTTGTTTGTTTGATTGTCTGTTGTTTTTTTTTTTTTTTTTTTTTTTTTTTTTTTTTTTTTGGGGGGGGGTGTTGTTGTTGTTGTTTTGCGTCTATTTGTTTGTTTCCGCGTCTGTCTAGGGAAGGGCAGGAATTGTGTTTAATGCCCCGTCATACATACGGGAGATTGTTGACAACTGATCAAGATACGTATTTCCACATTAGATTGTGATCATTAAAGAGAGAGAGAGAGAGAGAGAGAGAGAGAGAGAGAGAGAGAGAGAGAGAGAGAGAGAGAGAGAGAGCATCTTTATGCCAAATGCCCTTTGCTTGTCTGCTCAAAGTGCACTGGAGAGAAGGAACATCTTTGTCCTTTAAATGCAAATCTGAACACGATCTTTTGTCTTTTTTTTCTCTTTTATACTTTTTTTTTTTTTTTTTTAACATGACCTTTGTCACAATGTCGCGATTTGTTTGTTTGGATTTGTTTGTTTGTTTGTTCGTTCGAAGCCAAACAGTGTCCTGCTTCTCGCAGAGCAATTACGAACACAGTGTGCTGTCTGAATTGTCCATCCATTTCCCCTTGTGAAGGATTGTTTGTACAGACTTACTGGGTTTCCCGTGCACCGGCTTAATGTGAAAATGCATTTCTGTCTGTCTGTTCGATGGCGGTTCTATTTTTTCAAAGCCCCTCCCTCCCTCCCTCTGTCTGTCTGTCTGTCTGTCTGTCTGTCTGTCTTCTCTCTCTCTCTCTCTCTCTCTCTCTCTCTTCCTCCGTCCCTCCCTTCCCCCCACCCTCTCTCTCTCTCTCTCTCTCTCTCTCTCTCTCTCTCTCTCCCCTCTCTCTCTCTCTCTCTTATAGCAAGACTTTGATGTAAACGAATAAGCAAATAAAGGTTCAAGTTGAAAAATTTTGCAGGCAAGTAGATTATTACCAGGTAGGATGAGAGAGAGAGAGAGAGAGAGAGAGAGAGAGAGAGAGAGAGAGAGAGAGAGAGAGAGAGAGAGAGAGATTAATATAAATAAACAAATAAAGATTCAAGCTAGAAAATGTTACAGGTAAGTAAAATATTACCGGGTAGGATGATGAAGAGAGAGAGAGAGAGAGAGAGAGAGAGAGAGAGAGAGAGAGAGCAGTTCAACACTTTTCTTATCAGCTCATAACCACATCATGTACATTTTTCTGTGTCCAATGGTTGCAAACTTCTACTCATTTCTTGTCTGCGTAAATGTACACTAGAGAGGCCAAACATCTTTGTTGTCTAGAACCAGATCTCAACACCATGTGCTATTTTCTATGTTCTCCTTTTTCTTTGTTTCTGGAACATGACCATTTTTGTGAGAATGTCGAAGTTCAACCCTCCACCCACCCACCCACCACCCAACCTCCCCACCCTACGCCGTCTTTTTTTTGTCTTTCTTTTTCTATTCGTTTCCTTGTTTGTTGTTTTAAAAGCAGATCGTATCCTATCTGGCACAGCAATTACGAACACAGCGTGCTGACTGAGGTGTCCATCCGTTACCCCTAATGAAGGCTTGTACAGACCGTCCAGGTTTTCACCACGCTATTGTCTTGCGGAAATCAATGCAAAATTACCAACCCTGTCACCCATCTGCGTAAGCATTTCACTAATGCTCTTTGTATTCGTTTTTTTTTTTCTTCTTCTTCTTTTTTCGTTTGTCTTTCTCTCACGTTGAATGTTTTTTTCCCCTATTTTTGTTTCTCTTTTAATCCCATTTCCTGACTGTCTCACTCTCTGCCTGTCTCTTGATGTAGGTCCCTGTCTGTCTGTCTGTCTGTCTGTCTGTCTGTCTCTCTGTCTGTCTGTCTGTCTGTCTGTCTAATCGCCCTTCTGATTTCTACTTTTTGAATTAAGCAAGGATTCAATCTAGAAAACACTGGAAACATCATCGTCTCTTTTGGCACAGAGACTCAAGACTCAAGACTCAAAAACTTTATTACTCAAGGATAGAGATTTTAGGCAGTGCCTATTCTTCCAATCTGTCCTTGCTATTCTACAACATTCAACTAAACAGACTGCACATATTAATAATGACAGAAACAATAAAGAATATAGCAACATTATAATATTAACAATAACAATAATAATAAGAATAATAATTATAGAATTAAAAATTTTTTTTACAAAATTACACAACACAATCAGACACGTACGCACGCGCGCTCACATGCATGCACACGCCCACACATACACGCACGCACGCGCACACCCACATCAACCCCCACCCCCCCCCCCACCCCCCCCCCCCCCCCACACACACACACACACACATACACACACACATTTTCATTTGCTAATATAGAGGCAAGCATAAAAGTATGGCGTTGAGACTATGACCAAAAGGTTAGATTTATTGTTCAAGTAAATGTTTAAGTATTGCTGATTTGAAGGACGGCAGTGATTGACATGTTTTGGCAGACAGAGAGAGAGAGAGAGAGAGAGAGAGAGAGAGAGAGACAGACAGACAGACAACAGACACACAGACAGACACACAGACAGACACACAGACAGAAAGACCACGCCAGCACTCTACATATTAATTCATATCCACATAGTACACAAATCGTTATATCAAACGGCTCCAAACATCTGCAAATCTCTTTTCTATCTGGTGTGTTCCCGTTAGGTTGAAATCTTTGTCCTCAAGACGTAAATCGCAAGACGATCTTTGCATGTTCTGTTTCACCGCTTCCTGCCCCTTCAAACACCTTCTTTCTTTCTTTCTTTCTTTCTTTTTTTTTTCAATTTATTCGTGTTTTGTTTTTAAGCCAAACCATTTCCTACTTCTGGCGCAGCAATTACGAACACAGCGTGCTGTCTAGTTAATCAATTCCAGTAATGAAGGCTTGCACAGACCTTCCGGATTTCACGTGCACTGTGGATTTGTTAAAATAAATGCAAAATTACTGGCAGTGAAACCCATGCGCGAAAGCTATTTCAGCCATGCCAGGAAATTATGTCTTAATTCTTCTTTAGGTTGTTTTATTTCCCATTGATCTGCCTGTCAGTACTACGTAACAGTCGGTTTGTCTGTCTCTCTATTCCACATAACTTGTAATTTCCAGAGGTTGCCTATCTTACCATGACGATTCAACCGAAAGAGAGAGAGAGAGAGAGAGAGAGAGAGAGAGAGAGAGACAGAGACAGAGACAGAGACAGAGACAGATCAAACAAAAACAACACAGGACAGCTGGTCCCATGATTGGGACTGTGAGGTCTACTTTCCTTAATAGCGGCCATGTCCTGAGGCCCCTTTTCCTTCCCCCTTCAACATGTGAACTCAGTGATTGCTTGGTACAAACTGCCTGGGCGTTAACTAAATTTGGCGGATAGTAGTTGCCCTATCAGGTTTTATTTAACGAAAGTAAATGGGGTGTCTTAGAAAGAGAATTTCTCAAGACCTTCTTTTAGAATGTCAGTTCTTTCTTCCGTTCCTTCTTTTTTCCCTTTCTTTCTTTTCACTTCATTCGTTTTGTTTATGTTAAACTGTGTCTAACTTCTGGTACAGCACATTAGGAATACAGCGTGCTCTCTAGTTCATCCGTTCCCCTCATGAAGGCTTGCACAGACCTTCCCGGGTTTCACGTGCACTGTGGATTTGTGAGAATGAATGCAAAATTACCAGCGGGGATTGGGTGTGCGAAAGCTCTCACAGTCATACCAGATCCTTGTGTTTTTGTACTCCCAGTTCTTATAGAACAGGGAGTACTTTAGAATGGGAACGAAGAAATGCTCTGTGTGTGTGTGTGTGTGTGTGTGTGTGTGTGTGTGTGTGTGTTGTGTCTGTGTGGTCAAAATGTGTTCCACTCGCTCCAGACAAAACTACTGGGCCGATCTTTCTGAAAATTTGTAGGTATGTTCATTATGGGCCACGGATGATGCCCGATGTTTTAGTTTACCGTTATAGCCGTTACTAACGGCTGTAACGGCCTGTAACGGCCTGTAACGGTTTTTCTTCTTTATGGAATATCTCAGAAAGTACTTGGCCGATCTTTGTAAAAATGAGCAGGTACATTCATTATGGGTCACGGATGATGCCCGATGTTTTAGTTTACCCTGTTATAGCCGTTACTAACGGCTGTAACGTCCTGTAACGGTTTTTCTTCTTTATGGAATATCTCAGAAAGTACTTGGCCGATCTTTCTGAAAATGTGTAGGTATGTTCATTATGGGTCACGAATAATGCCCGATGTTTTAGTTTACCGTTATAGCCGTTACTAACGGCTGTAACGGCCTGTAACAGTTTTTCTTCTTTATGGAATATCTCAGAAAGTACTTGGCCGACCTTTATGAAAATTACATGTATGTTCATTATGGGTCACAGATGATGCCCGATGTTTTAGTTAACCGTTATAACCGTTACTAACGGCTGTAACGGCCTGTAACAGTTTTTCTTCTTTATGGAATATCTCAGAAAGTACTTGGCCGATCTTTTTGAAAATGTGTAGGTATGTTCATTAATGGTCACGGATGATGCCCGATGTTTTAAATTCCCCGTTTATAACCGTCACTAACGGCTGTAACTGCCTGTAACGGTTTTTCTTCTTTATGGAATATCTCAGAAAGTGCGCGGCCGATCTTTCTGAAAATTTGTAGGTATGTTCATTATGGGCCACGGATGATGCCCGATGTTTTAGTTTACCATTATAACCGTTACTAACGGCTGTAACGGCCTGTAACGGTTTTCCTTCTTTATGGCATATCTCAGAAAGTACCTGGCCAATCTTTGTGAAAATTAGCAGGTATGTTCATTATGGGTCACGGATGATGCCTGATGTTTTAGTTTACCCCGTTATAGCCGTTACTAACGGCTGTAACGGCCTGTAACGGTTTTTCTTCTTTATGGAATATCTCAGAAAGTACTTGGCCCATCTTTCTGAAAATTTTGTAGGTATGTTCACTATGGGTCATGGATGATGCCCGATGTTTTATTTGACCAGAATAACCGTTACTATCGGTTATAACGGCCCAAAACGGTTTTTCTTCTTTATGGAATATCTAAGAAAGTACTTGGCCGATTTGTAGCGGTTTGGATGATCTTGTGACAAATCGGAGCCTCGTTCCATATGTATGTGATGTAACGCTAAAAATCGATTAAACAAGTCAAAAACCGTTATTTTGCCGTTATTTCTTATATATAGGTGGATTTTAATTAAATTTGGTACACTGAAAGGTTATCACACACAAATGGCACTTCTATATAGTGTTTCACAATTCGACCGTTAAAAACCGTTATTCTTGACATATTGTCCGATTTGGATGAAGTTCGGTATGTACATAGGCTTTAGCTCAGTGATGACTAAAATACCAGTTTCAAAAGTGTACATCGGTTATATAACCATTAAAACCGTTATTTTGCCGTTATTGTTTTTACATATTGGTGGATTTTAATGAAATTTAGTATACAGAAAGGTTGTCACACACAAATGACACTTCCATGTAGTGTTTCAAAATTTGACAGTTAAAAACCGTTATTCTTGACATATTGTCCGATCTGTATGAAATTTGGTAGGTACATAGGCTTTAGCCCCGTGAGGACTAAAATATTAGTTTCAAAAGTGCACATCGGCTAAATAACCGTAAAAACCGTTATTTTGCCGTTATTTATCTCAGAAAGTACTTGGCCGATTTATAAGCGATTTGGAAAACTGGGAGTACGTTTATATGCTTTGCATCTTGTTATATTTCTTTAGTTTTGTTTTACTTGATAACAGTCTGTCTGTCAGTGTTAGGTCCTGGTCAGTTTATCTGTCTGCATATGCCATATAACTTCTCATTTCCAAAAGTTGCATAGCTTGTCATCAAGATTCCCTCCTTCTCCTCTTCCTCCTCTTCCTCCGCGTACGCAGGCTGATATTCCTGCAGATACTCCCTGTATAGACAGGCAAGGATGAATCCCATTTAGCCAACAAAGGGAATGGGGAATGGTGGTTTGTGTGTATGACCTCTTTTTATCCCGCTATTAAAGCAGCCATACTCCAACTTCAGGGAAATCAAAATTCAACTTAGAAAGCACCTAAGGAAAGCATGACATTACCATCCCTGCAGAGAGAGAGAGAGAGAGAGAGAGAGAGAAGAGAGAGAGAGAGAGAGAGAGAGAGAGAGAGAGAGAGAGAGCATATACAAATAAACACGGAATTGACGATGTTTCAAGAAAAAGCAACAACCGTTGAACAGCCTGACACCCCTGTGATCTGGTATGTGAGATCTGTTTCCTTTATTAAGAGAAAATGATATTCTGCAGCCCATTTTTCTTCTTCTCTGAACAAGTGAACTCTGCGACTGCATGTTATGAATAGTGCTGTCCAACACATACATCAATATTTCTTCAAAGAAAGGAAGTGGTCGTCTTAGGAAAATACTTTCATTCTTGAAAAACCCTTTGTTTCGAAAGCACAGGTCCATTTATCACAATTGTCCCAGTGGGAAAAGAATTCCTCTTGTTTTCACCTTTGTCTTATCTGTAAGTGCGTGCCGATTTCATTTTATGGAGGCGCAGTTGTGGGCTCATCCAAATAATTTTATCAGTGAATTCTCTCTCTCTCTCTCTCTCTCTCCTCTCTCTCTCTCTCCTCTCTCTTTCTCTCTCTTTCTCTCTCTGTACTTCTTCTTCTTCTTTCTTCTTCTTCTTCTTCTTCTCTCCCCTTTCTAGTTTTCTTCTTCTTTCTCTGAAACTATATGCATACATATCGCAAGAAACAAACAACAAAACAGAAACACCTACACAAAATCCACTTCATTCTTTAGCATGAACGAGATAATAGTTCTGGTTAAGGAGTAGAGGTCACATGAGAAGTCTTTTCAATGCAGCGCCATGATTATATGCCCCCCACCCACCCCCACCCCCACCCCACACACACACACTCCTCTCCACCGGCACAATCAATAGTAATATCCTCATATTGGTGGACGAAATAATCGACATTCTCATATTCCATTCCGCTGTGTGATGGCCTGTACGGCGGGTCTCACGTGCACGCACTGACATAGTATTCCATCCACGGGCACAAAGATCTGTAGTATACAGTAGAGGCTAGCGCTTCATCAGCGGAATGGTTCTCTGTATGGTGGGAGCTATCAGAAAATGGATGGAAAGATTTGGGGAACTGGAAAGGGCGAATGACGGTCGGACGGGTGAAACTTTGATGCAGCGGTGAGCGGGAGAGGGGGGGGGGGGGGGGGGGGGGGGGAGAGAGTTGGGGGTTTGGGGAATGGCCTCAGAGAGTGAGATGTTGGTTGTTCTTGTTGTTGTAGTTGTTGTTTGCTTTTTTTTTTTGCCTTACACACACACACACACACACACAACACACGCACACACACACGCACGCACGCACGCACGCACGCACGCACGCACGCACGCACGCACGCACGCACGCACGCACACACACACACACACACACACACACACATGACGTTGTGTGTTTACACGCACACTCGTTCTCGTGAACAGGTGCACACACACGTACATAGGCACACATCTTTTTCTTTATCTGTCCACCTATCATTCTGTCTATGCATCTATTCATCTATCTATCTACATATCTCTTTATCTATCTATCTAACGTCTGTGTAGATACACGCAGAAACACACACACATACACACACGCACGCACACACACACGCACGCACACACACACACGTACACGCACACAGACACGCACACGTTCACGCACACGCACACACACAGAGGCGCACACAGACGCACACACACATACACGCAGGCACGCACGCGCGTGCGCGCGCGCACACACACACACACACAAATGGCGGAGGAGACACTCAGCTTCTAATTTTTCTCTGGCAAAAGTTGTCGCATTAGAAGGTCCCGGGATGAAGACTAGAAGTCGATGTTCGCGATCAGCTACAAGTCTGACCAGTGTGACTGCACGAAATGTTAGGGCAGCTGGACGAGCACCCACAACATCTACAGCGAGTAGGGGAGTCCGAACCGAGCAATCTGCACCATCAACTGACCAAAGTATCGCCAAGACTTCGGACGCAATATTTCCGATCAGCGATCAGCCGTGCGGTGCCGGCCCGGAGACGCCCGATTCTATGGGGGGTGCAGATCCTGATTTGAGGCAAATGATTTTGATCCTTTGCGATCGGGTATCTTCCTTGGAAGGGGCTGTGCTTCGGTATCAGGAGTCGGTACAGAGCGCCAAAATGGAACGCCGTTCGACTGTAACACAGTCAACACAGACTGAAGATACAAGTAGGCCTACAGTACGTACTTTCGCGGAGGTAGCTAAATCGCCTCCACCACCTGGTGCAGCGGAACCATACGCACAGGCGGTTCCGAAGAAGAAAGGTAGGCCAAATAATGCAAGCACGAAACTACAAAAATCTCTTCGGAAGTCGCCCGCTTCGCATGACGAAATTACTTCGGATGATGTAAATCGCAAAAAGTCGTACTCGGCGTCTTCCAAGAAGAACAAGAAAGAAAGCGAGGAATCAGATCTACCAAAAGTGCTTATGCTGCATGACTCTGTGCTGAATCACGTACAGCCAAACAGACCAGGTAAATCCTATGATTTCAAAGCCTGCAAAGAAAGTACCTACACCCTGTCAGACACCCAAAACAGACTGAAAACTGCCTGCTCTTCTCTTGACAAGCCAGATGCTGTTGTTATCCACTGTGGCGTCAATGATCTTAAAGTCAAAGATGCCAAAGAAGCATGCAATAATCTTACCTCTGCTGTGAAAAGCATGGCCAAAAGACATCCTACAATAAAGTTTGTTGTTAGTAACTCCACCGCCGTAAAAGATTCCAGTCTAGAAGTGAAGAGGCAGCTGTACAACGCAATGGTCACCTCAGAGCTACACGAAGTGCCCAAACATCTTCGTCAGGAATGACAACATCAAGCGGTACAACCTGAGGGACGCCATCCACCCCAACTCCAGAGGGACCAGCATCCTCGCTAGTAACATCGGGCGTCATCTTCGCAACCTTCTCTGGGAAACACCGAGGAAGCCATCACGCTCTGCAAGGTTCTACCATCCCCATACCTACTCCGGACCTTCACATCGTGACTGGTTCAATCCTCACCTTGCCCTGAGCGACTGGGACCTTTTCTACTGACGTCAATTTTTGTTCCACCTGCAAACTTGGGACTGCTGAGTAATCCACGTTCACTTCGCCATTAATGACTGTTCAGCATCGTAATTTAGAATATTGTAGATTCTGTTAATCAGTTATAGACGAGAGAAATATTTTAAGTAACCCTTGTATACCTACATAGGACTAATCGTTTGTTTTTATTTTTGTCATATTTTTCTGACAAACTAACGTAGGCGTATTGTTTTAGCATTGTTCTAACAATCTTTGTGTTATTAGAGCGTGTTTAAGATTTCCTTTCATTATATTATTGCTTTTATTTACTTACGTTCGTTAATTGCGTTTTCCCACCCTTTACATGATGTCATCTAAACATCTTCAATTTATGAAGTTTATGCAGTGGAACGTTAGATCTGTTTCCACAAACTTGCCTTATTTAGTTCAACATCTTGCGAATAACTCCTACCAAGCTCTTATTTTACAATCTTTGAATGTGAAAAGAAATAAACTGCCTAAATTATCAGGCTATTATTACCCACCAGTTCATGAACAAGTAGATGCTGTTACTAAAATCAATACAGCTATATATATTAAAGAAGGAACAGATTATAAAGTATACCCGTCCCCTGCTCCAAACAATATTCCAACTTTACACTCGTGTGCGGCTCGAATTAAATTAAGGGAAGATTTTATGATAAACATAGTATCTACATATCTTCCCAAAGGACCAAATGAATTTAATACAGAATGGTTACACACTCTACCAGACAATGAAAAATGGTTAATAGCAGGGGACTTTAACGTCCATTCGCCATTTTGGGACAAGGATTGCGCATCAGTAACTAGTAACCGATTTGTAGAAAATATTGTTGATCATGTATATACTTGCTTAATGATGGCAGCATAACTAGAATTCCAGACATTCCAACTCATTGGGCATCAGCAATAGATTTATCCTTGATATCTCCTGCATTAGCATCTGAATGTAGCTGGTCTACCTTTGACGATTCTCTAGGAAGCGACCACCTTCCAATAATTGTAACTTTTAATAAAATAACTGATTCTTGTGAATTTCAAGAAGACATAATCCCAAAATATAATTATAAATCAGCTGATTGGGAAACCTTCAAAAACAAACTAGCTACATACAAGACTGTTGATATTAATATTGATAGCGTTGATCAGTTATATTCGTATTTTACTGATGCTATCCTTAGTGCTGCAGATGTAGACATTCCAAAATTTCGCCCAGTTAAGTCAAACAAACACTCAGGAAATATCTGGTGGTCACCTGCTTGTGACTCGGCCGTTAATAACAAAAAATGTTTGTTTAAAATATATTTAAAAGACAAAACACCAGAGAATCTAATAGCCAAGAACAGAGCGAATCACTACAGTAACATGGTAATAGCTCAAGCTAAAAGGATATATATTGGTCCTCTTTCTGCTCTAATGAGATTTCGAATCATAAAGATTTACAAAAAGTTTGGAATAAGTTTCATGAAATGAAAAGGGGTTTAAACTTGCCATCTTGTCCTGTCAAGCTGAAGAACAAAGAATTTCCTTCTAATTCAGAAAAAACAGAATCATTCGCCGATATGTTTTCCGAATCTATGCGTTTGGAAAGTCTGTCCTTTAAAGATCAAACTTTCAGAACAGAAGAAGAAAATAAAGACGATTATATAGATCCAGTTAATGATAATAGGCATTTCATCAATGCTCCAATTACTCTTGATGAAGTGAAAGATACAATTCTATCTCTTCCTAATAAGAAAACTTCCGTGGGACTAGATAAAGTTTCCAATGATATGCTTAAACACCTGCCTGAAAATTTTGTCTTGTTACTGCAGAAATTGTTTCAAAAATGTTGGTTTGAGGGCGTAATGCCAGAACAATGGAAACAGTCTATCATTGTACCAGTTTTAAAGCAAGGCAAACCTCCAACAGATAAGCATAGTTACAGATCAATAGCATTAACCTCACATACCTGTAAATTATTAGAGACAATAGTTTTGAGAAGATTGACGCAATATTGTCAAAAAAATAAAGTTATTCCAGTTAATCAAGCAGGCTTCCAAAATGGCAGGTCTGCTATTGACAATTTAGTGAAACTCACAACAAATGTAAAACAACAATTTGCAAGAAGAAGAAATGTTCTAGCGACCTTTTTTGATATCAAGAAAGCTTATGACCAAGTCTGGCACGCCAATCTCCTTTACAAATTGGGATTTCGGGATATTTATATCACTACATTAAATGCTTTTTGAATAAAAGAAGCATACGTGTTCGAGTGGGGAATGCATACTCCAATTCTAGATCTTTACATATGGGATTGCCACAAGGCTCTGTTATCGCCCCTATGTTATTTAACATCTTAATGTACGAATTGCCTTCGCTGTTATCAAAGCATGTTGTATTAGTACAATATGCTGATGATTTATGCATCTGGATAAATGTTACAATGAAAAGAAAAACATCAAAAAGGGAATTGAACTACATCAAGAAGATCTATCAAAGAGAGCTCGATCATATATTTACTTATATGGACGAAAATGGTCTGACATTATCTACAGAGAAAACATTTAATAATGGCAGCAATCCATCAGAGCTGCCGTTTTTTTTTTAAATTGAAAATACGACTATTCAGTATAAAGATATCGTGAAATTTCTAGGTATCTATCTTACACCAAAGTTGTCCTGGAATGCTCATATCAACTACATCGTTACCAAGGCAAGGAAATGTTTAAATCTATTAAAGATTATAAGCAAACAAACCTGGGGACAAGATTGCAAAGTTTTGAAACATCTCTCTACGTCGCTGATTAGATCAAAATTGTCCTATGGACAAGAGGTATTTTTTAGTGCCCCGAATTATTTACTTAAGAAACTTCACAGTATAGATTGCAAGGGTTATAGGCTTGCTCTTGGTGTGCCTTTTCACGCATCAACGCTTGGAACTTATAAAGAAATTGGAGAATTGCCTTTGGACGAGTACCGAAGTCTTGCATGCGCTAAATACGTTCTTAGAAGTTCGACAAGTAACAACTTTGCATATGAGGAACTGAAAAGTACATCTGAAAAATCTTTTCCTAAACGAGCTAAGCAGATACCACCATTGAAACCAATTGCCACTTAC
>CM065731.1:62919631-62924631 GCA_033310375.1 Conus canariensis
ACTGGAATATTTTTTGGGATATTCTTTTGCATAGGTAAGCTACGTGATCGGACCATGATAAGTTGTTATCAATGACAACACCCAAAACTTTATGTGTTTTTACTTCTTCGATTTTTTCACTAGAAACAAATATTGAAAATAAATCAGCAGGCATATTTTGACGTTTTTGTCTGCTAGTAATGACCATGCATTTAGTTTTTTTTGCATTAAGAGACATGTGATTGATTTCCGTCCATTTGACGGCACTGTTTAAACTATCTTGTAGATCGGACGTCACAACCTGCAAGCGAGGGTGGTTAGAATGCATAGAGTTGTCATCAGCAAATAATTCGCAGTCACATCGAATACGTAGCGGTAAATCATTTATATAGATCGAAAAGAGTAAAGGGCCAAGAACGGATCCTTGTGGAACACCATATTTTACTGGCTGCAAATCTGATTTTGAGGAATTAACACATACTACCTGTTTTCGATCAGAGAGAAATGAGGACATGAACTGAAGTGTATTTTCAGAGAGTCCGTATAAAACGAGCTTTTTTAGGAGAAGAGAGTGGTTTATAATATCAAAAGCTTTAGCTAGATCAATAAAGACAACTCCTGTAAGTTAATAATAATAATAATAATAATGTATAATACTTATATAGCGCATTTCTTGTTACACAACTCAATGCGCTTACATCCACCATTTGCACTTATTCATCAACACTCGTTTACACAACGGGCTGCCTACCTGGGTAGTGCCGACTGAAGAGCTGCCAGCTGGCGCTTCATTCAGTCGTTTCCCGTGTCATCCAGTCAATATCGTTCACTCAGTTTCTTTACTTCCTTCATTCTTTTTTTCATTTCTTACGCAGGGTGCATGCTGTGTGTAACGTGTCATCCATACCAACGGCCAAACTGGCCTACTCTTCCGAAAGTTGGTGATGGGATTTTACGTGTGTGCAAGATATTATGCGTGCGTTCACACACGGAACCTCGGTTTATAGTCTCATTCGAAGGACTGTATGGGAAATGGAGTCAGAACTAATGTTAACTCCGAGGGAAAAATCCCCCTGTACCGAAACGCCCCGGCAGAGATTCGAACCCGCAACCCCGTGATCACCAAGATTACGAGTCAGGCGCTCTATTAATGTTCAAGAGCCATTTGTCAATCATTTGCGTAAGCGCGGTGTGGCAGGAATGGTTTTCCCTAAAACCTGACTGCTTAGGATGAATCAAATTATATTTGTTTAAATGGGTAACTAAATATTTTTGGATATGTTTTTCGAGCGGTTTTGAGAGAATTGACAGAACAGATACAGGTCTGTAGTTACAAGGGTTGGACGGATCTCCAGTTTTGTACAGCGGGACAACTTTTGCTTGTTTGAAACATTCCGGAAAACAGTTTTTCTCTATACATAGGTTATATATGTAAGTAAGAGAGTCTGTTATGACTGGTGCAGACAACTTGATTATATTGGGATCCAAGTCGTAAATATCTTTGGTTTTCGATTGTTTCTGTGACATTAAGTATGCAAATACTTCGGGTATTGTTATGTAAGGAATGGACACATAAGATTTAATATTCTTTGACTTACAATATTCAGTTACTAATTCTAGATCATTTTCTTCCCATTCATCATTATTTATTAAGTTTTCAGCAATGTTAACAAAATAGTTGTTAACTGCGTCAGGGGTAATATCTTTATTGTTAAGTTGTGTTTGTGAATACCCTTTGTTTGTCAATTTGTTGATTGCATTCCAAATAGTTCTTGAGTCTTTTTTATTAGATACCATCTCTTGAAAATATTTATACTTTGCTTTTCGCTTCATTGACGTCACAAAATTTCTCTGCTTTGCAAAACCAACGTCGTTTTTTGCTTTTAAAAGTTCTCTAGTGTGTATTTCTTTATCTATTTCCTTTGATATCCACGGCGGTTTAAGATGGTATTTTACTCGTTTAGCTCTGATGGGTGCATGTTTATTGTAGATATTGGAAAATGCATTAATCCAAACATTTGTTGCTTTTTCAGGATCGGTATAATGGTATATTTGGGACAGAGGAGAATGTAGCAGGTCAGATAAAAAATCATTTTCGTTAAATCTTTTAAAACACCTATATAGGATAGATTTATGACCTGGTTTTGGAATTTGTATCCCCCTTTTCCCCCAAGTAATACAAACTGGGGAGTGATCACTGCACCCAGTCGCTGGAGAAGAGATTTCCACAATGTTATGTTTAGATGTGACATAAATGTGGTCAATGAGAGTACTGGAATTAGTTGTAATTCTTGTTGGTCGATCCACCATCTGGTGTAAATTTAATGAGGTATACATTTCGGTCCATTGTTTTTGAGGCTTTAACAAGTCAATATTGAAGTCACCGAACATAAATATTTCTTCATTGTCAAGTAGAGCGGCATCCATCATTCCACTAAAGTTATCAAACCAATTTGATCTTTCAGCCGGATTTCGATATATGAATCCAACAAGTATGGGACTGATATGCTTTATTTTTATTTCTAGCCACATTGATTCGACACCAAACTGTTCCAGATTCCCTTTCTGTTTTATAGTTATCGACTGATTATAGTAAACTAACAAACCTGTGTCCATTTTAGCTTTTGGATCTAGGCGTATAACTTTATAGCCAGGCATAGCTATATCAGAGTCTAATGTACAGTCAGTTAATCGTGATTCTGAAAAACAAAACAGATGAAAGGGATTCCCGGAATTTTCTAAGATCGCTGATATATCAGTTAGCTTGCTTAATACACGGTTAATATTTAGATAGCCAATCCGGAGTCCTTCTTTACAAGGCCAGGTACTCAATGTAGACATAATGAGAACTAATGAACGAGAACAAATGAATAAGAGATTAATAAGCACGACTAGAAACAACCACGCACAAACTTATCGAGGGGTACAAAATTAAAAAAATATGGAAATAGTTTTAGTAAAGAGATAACTGATTGAATTCTAGAAAGTTCACAGTAGCTCCAAAACACTGAAATCAAGATTAAGCATACAAATTTCAATCACAAAAACATTAAATTAACTTTAACTATTATGTACAGTGAATTATCGACGAGTCCAAAACAGCCGGCAATTGAAAGATCAGTTTCTTCGAAAGCAGTTCAGGCAAACAGCTTGCAGCACCACCTCTACACATTCTGTTGACGAATATTCATCCACCCACCCACAACCCGCCCACCCACTAGCAGCAACAATGATAAGAATACTGGGGAGTAAAGGGATGGTAGGGATAAGGCAGAAGAGGGGAATGAGGGCTGGGGGAAATGCAATGGAAAGGATTCATTTGTTTTTCACGATCAGGGCAATAAATATAACATAGTATATATTACATGCAAATCCATTACTGTTACATGAACAAATGGCATTGAAATACATACGTTCTTGTCCCCACACAAGAAAACACGAGGTACTAGGTTTTAAAAGCTTGCTGTTGTGCTAGAATTTGAGAGGCCATATTGTTTATTAGCTGCACAGCAAAAGGATTAAGCAGATCCCCTTTGATGCTAGAGCTTTGGGCAGGGGGGTCGGCACATGGATATTGGAGTACTTCAGGACTATTGTACATTCTGCTGGCAAAATTTGTGTTCTCAACATTGGGAAAACGTTTTTCGTGACTGGGAAACAGAGGAGAAATCCTTTGCGTGTTATGGTGCATGTGGTTAATTTCCTGTTTGTTTACACCGGAATAGGAGACCATTGGAATCTGAGGATGCTGCATGGCTGTCTCATTAACATTAACAGGGAGAGGAAACAGGTATGGAAAGGCCGGTTGCTGGGGAAGGACTTCTGTCTTAAGTCTCTAGGGTGAGAGAGTTGAGGGGCCGGGCCATGGTGATGGGGAGAGGACAGCTCTCTGATGGCCTCAGGATAGAGGAATGGGTGGGACGGGGCTCCCTGGAGAGAGTCGGAATTATCCTTTGTGTCCCCAGAGCGAGGGAGATGGAGGGGAGGGGCATGATGATGGGGAAAAGACTTCTGTCGGAAATCCTGGGGATAAGGGAACTGATGGGTTGGAGCATGTTGTCCAGATACAGGCCTCTGACCGACATGCTCAGAAGGGAACTGGTAGGGAGGATTTTGTTGACGGGAACTCATGCCCTGGTCAACATTGATCGGAGAGGGAAGTGTGCGATTAGGGACTTGCTGATGGGGGAATGGCATTGCATGCTGCAAGCGTTGTTTGGGAAGTAACGGGAAATGATGGGTAGAGGAGGAATGAGGGCATTCTCCATTATCAGTGACCTGTGAATACAGCTGTTGTGCATTTTCTCTGGTCACTGACAGAGGACGACCATCTCGGACCTGGGGAAAACGACTGTCAACACTTTGAATCCGTTCTGTGAATTCCTGATCTTGATTTTGGGGATCAAAGTGGGTATTTCGGTAATTATGAACGGATCTTTTAAAATGATATTCTTCTTTCCAGTTTAGACACGCATGCTTTAAATTCACAGCAAGCTTTGCTGTGCCTTTTGCACTGGGGTGGGTCAGGTTTTCGTACAATGCTAGGCGCGGAGCCCCTGATGCTGCTGTGAAAGAATCATGGTTGTCTATGAAGAGGACATTCATCTCTTTACTGACATGACTCAGATTTTTGTTGGAGGGAAAGATTGCATTATTCAAGTTATGGCGCCCTCTAGCGGGAATAATGGAACTCATTGCAACAGAAGATCTTGGAAAAGCTGTTTTAACAGCACTGACTAATCTTGTCCAAGATTCTTTAGAGACGGGACCAGCGGGACAGCTGTTTATCCCCACATGCACCAGTACAGTCTTGATCTGATCTGATGAAGAAAGGGTCAGAAGCAAATTTATCAAATGAGTCACAGTTAAGCCAGGAATACATAGTTTGTACATAAATTCCCCACGGGGGGCAAGTTTTCTCGGGTTGATAAACTTCAGTACAGAATCCCCAACAAGAAGTATAGAGGTGTGTGAAGGGAAGGTGACAGAAGGATGGCTATTTTGGGAATCAACTGATGGAT
>CM065731.1:62929631-62934631 GCA_033310375.1 Conus canariensis
TCAAATCACAAACAGGAACAATACGGCACTGACAGTCACCGTATGGAGAGATGTTTGATTCCAAATATTCAGTTTTGGACAGGAACTGTAAGACTCCAATGATCCAAATTGTAGACAGGACCTGAAAGACTACAAGACTCCAAACGTGGACAGTAATTTATTGACTTCCACAACAACAACAAAAACTGTCTGCAGCAATTCGATAACTCCAACAATGTCATCGAGAACAGGAACTAGATGAATTCTACAATACCGCTGTGAGAGAACAATACCACTGTGATCAAGACTTAAACGACTCCAACAATCCGTGAGTGAGTAGAATCTAAATTGTTCTAACGACAGTCGAGCTACACGCAGCAACTAAATTACTTCAACAATTCTACTGTGGACATGTAGTAAATGACGTCAACAGTCTAAACTATTGGCTTAGTCAAAATGAGTTCCACAACTCAAAAAAAGAGCAGGAACAAAACGCCTCCTAAGAAAACCTACCCAATCGTAAGCAGAAACAATTACTCTGATGCCCTTTCCCCCGCTTCGCCTTCGGCCTAATCACAATCACAACAGTGCCCTTCGCCTCTGCATCTTCATCTCTTCACCCCCCCTCCCCTCCCCCTCCACCACCGACAGGAACTAAACAAGTCCCCAAATAACCCAGCTATGGGCGAAAGGTAACCTTAAAAAACATTAGTGTAATAAAATCGGAAATGAAATGAGGCAGGGAACAGTAAACGATAAACAGTAAACAAGTGGGGTATGTTTTGCTCCCATAAGAAAACCTAACACAGAGTAACTTTTATTCAAGACTGGCACAGCCTTTTAAACTTGAATAAAGTCAGACAAATACATAGACGAACAATCTAATAGTGGGGGAAAAAACAAGCGCAGGCCAACAACTGAACTGTCTTCACAGTAATGACTGGGCAAAGATTTGGACTTAAGGAGGGGGGGGGGGGGGGGTTGAAAATGAAGAAACTGGGAACATGAAATTAAAAAAATATGTTACAGATATGAAAACTCTACACTAGCTGCATAAGGGAACCATCGCAATCCCTTTTGAAAGCAGATATATTTGTATTGCCTGCTCCGAGGCCTTTCGTCCGCTGGGTCGGACTCATCAGGGAGACACGGCTGGTTGTGTCTGCGCTCCTGGCGTCAAATAGAGACACACCACAGTCCATAATACTGTGGTGTTCTCACCACCAAGGGTGCAAAAAAGAATCCAATAGCACCCCAAAGCAGCCAGCGAAGAGTAGTAAATGAAACCAAACGAAAGTGTGGGGAGAAAAAAGTTGCTGAAAAACTCAAAGATTGTTCCCTACATTTTATACTATTTGCATAATGTCTTTAGTTTTTCAGCAACTTTTTTGCTCCCCACACTTTCGTTTGGTTTCATTTACTACTCTTCGCTGGCTGCTTTGGGGTGCTATTGGATTCTCTTTTGCACCCCTGGTGGTGAGAACACCACAGTATTATGGACTGTGGTGTGTCTCTATTTGACGCCAGGAGCGCAGACACAACCAGCCGTGTCTCCCTGATGAGTCCGACCCAGCGGACGAAAGGCCTCGGAGCAGGCAATACAAATATATCTGCTTTCAAAAGGGATTGCGATGGTTCCCTTATGCAGCTAGTGTAGCGTTTTCATATCTGTAACATATTTTTTTAATTTCATGTTCCCAGTTTCTTCATTTTCAACCCCCCCCCCCTCCTTAAGTCCAAATCTTTGCCCAGTCATTACTGTGAAGACAGTTCAGTTGTTGGTCTGCGCTTGTTTTTTCCCCCACTATTAGATTGTTCGTCTATGTATTTGTCTGACTTTATTCAAGTTTAAAAGGCTGTGCCAGTCTTGAATAAAAGTTACTCTGTGTTAGGTTTTCTTATGGGAGCAAAACATACCCCACTTGTTTACTGTTTATTAGTGTAATAAAGATCCTCTCTCTCTCTCTCTCTCTCTCTCTCTCTCTTGTCTCTGTCTGTCTGTCGTGTGTGTGTGAGATATCACACTTTGCATGGTCTCTCAAAGCTCACAAATACACACACACACACACACACACACACACACATGCGGGTGTTCCTTTGTGTTCCGATTTTTTGTTAGCCAGTTGCACGTGCAACCTGTAGATTGTATCTATGACGTGTTGGTGCACACCAGGGACTCACAGATGGTGCAGATTGTACCTCTGACGATTTGGTCCGCACCAAAGGCACACCAGTTTGCATCGTTAGGGATTCATTGACACGTACTAAAACTTTTCAGATGGGGTGCAGAGAACGTTTCTGCCTCCCCCCCCCCCCCCCCGCCCCCCATTCGTGGGGATATGTAAACCCGTTGGTATCATTGTCAGGGAGCAAGCTGTCCAGTTACTCAGACACTGAAGAAATGTGTGTGTTGGTTGTGTGTATGTATGTGTGCGCGCGTGTGTGTGTGTGTGTGTGTGCGTGCGCGTGTGTGTGTATGTGTGTGTGTGCGCATGTGTGTGTGTGTGTGTGTGTGTGTGTGTTTTGTGCATGTGTGTGTGTGTGTGTGTGTGTGTGTGTGTGTTAATACTAAGTAACGTCCGTACTAACAAGCATGCACACATGCACGTACACACGCATATGCTGATATCTATGTCGCTTCATGTCTCAGCCTATCTTTCTTTCTTTCTTTCTGCGTACGCAGGCTGATACTCCTGCGGACACTGCCTGTATAGACAGGCAGTAGAGTTTTGTGTGTATGACCGTTTTCATCCCGCCATTAAGGCAGCCATACTCAATCGTCGGGGAAGGTGCATGCTATGTGTAACGTGTCATCTATCTATCTGTTTATCATCTGTGTATCTATTTTTCTATCCATGTAATTAATCATGTACATATCTGACATGTGTGTAAATGCATGCACACACACACACACACACACACACACACACACACACACACACACACACCACACCCGCGCGTGCGCGCACGCACGCATGTACGCACGCACACACACATTGTAGGCGATTGTCCACAAAACGGAGATGATAGTACGGGCGGTGAAAGGTCAAGTGGCCAAAGTAGAGGTGTCCATGTTGTTAGGAACAGCAAATCCCAACAACATTCCACCAATAATCCAGGGACACTGCACTTTATAGCAATGTCCCGTCTGTCCCCCCCCCCCCCCCCCCCCCCCCCAAGCTATACAACGATGCTTCCGGTGACGTCAGTAATCGTCGGTGCTGCGCACAGAGTGATTCCCCCTTTTCTCTTTGTGACCATCCGGGCAGACAATCAGAGTGATTCCCCCTTTTCTCTTTGTGACCATCCGGGCAGACAATCAGCTTCTGTTTTACTGACGTCTGAAGCCGAACACTAGAAATAAGATTGTCATTGACAGTATGGCCCTTACAGACAGAGGAGTCGGTAATTTTTGGTGTGTGTGTGTGTGTGTGTGTGTGTGTGTGTGTGTGTGTGTGTGTGTGTGTGTTTCAGGAGTCAATTAGTGGTAGGAGTGGTTGGGAAAGGAGTAAAGGAGAGACAGAAACACGAACACACACACACACCGCGCGCACGCACGCACGCACGCAACGAACCACACACACACACACACACACCACACACACACAGCATTCACGCACGTGCGCACGCACGTACGCACGCACGCACGCGCACGCGCGCGCACACACAGACGCACACACAGAGGGGAAGAGAGAGAGAGAGAGGGAGAGAGAGAGGGAGAGAGAGAGAGAGAGCGAGAAAGAGCACAGATGTGTGTGTGTGTGTGTGTGTGTGTGTGTGTGTGAGAGAGAGAGAGAGAGAGAGTGAGAGAGAGAGAGCACAGATGTGTGTGTGTGTGTGGTGTGTGTGTGGTGTGTGTGTGTGTGTGTGTGTTGTGTGAGAGAGAGAGAGAGAGAGTGAGAGAGAGAGAGCACAGATGTGTGTGTGTGTGGTGTGTGGTGTGTGTGTGTGTGTGTGTGTGTGTGTGTGTGTGAGTGTGAGAGAGAGAGAGAGAGAGAGAGAGAGAGAGAGAGAGAGAGAGGTGCCGGCGGGGAGCAGTTTCTGCTCATCTTCTAACGAGAAACAAATGCACTGCAGTACATTAATACCCGATGCTCATACACTGATTCTTGATTTCAGACACAGTTCATGCTGTCTTGAACCAGACTCACGAGCCTGAGGCACGACCTGTTTACCAAGTTCCACAAGATCAAGTACGCCACTGCGTGCACATGCAACATTTCTTAGATGCTCCGCAGAACGCTTCCTCCTGCACAGTCTTATCCGATTCGCCAGAACCTACGAACAAAACCCGGTTCAGCTGACACACGGTTTAGATGAGAGTTGTTGTTGTTGTTTGTTGTTGTTGTTTGTTGTTGTTGTTGTTGTTGTCGTCGTCGTACCCTGGCTAAAAGACTCCAGGGATCATCTGAACAGCCGAAGTACTTGAACACTATGGTACAAATGCATCAGCTGGGGATGAGAACATTACGTGTGTGACCGTTTTTGATTACCCCGTCACGTGGGCAGCCACACTCCGACTTCGTGGGATTTTGGAGACTGATGGTGTTATGCTAGGAGCTTGTCACAACTGAAGACAATCCCCTCATAACTATGCAGAGCATAACAACATTTTGATGTAGCCTTGGTGTTCTAGCCTATGTCAATTGGTCTGACACAACCTTAAGCCAAGGCGGAGGAGAGATTGAATCGTCAGAAATGTGGGGTGGTAGCTCTGGCAAACAGCAGCATTTATTCAGACCTGTGCCCATCCTACCTGAACGAACGACTCAGAAGAGTTTTGAATTCCTTCTCAAACCTTACAGCATGCTTCGGCCTGCGTTTGTTCTATGCAGACTCTGTGTTAAGTGAGGAAAAGGCACAAGCCTTAAAGCATAGACACAACCCAAATGTAGTTAAGATATCTCGAGTTCATGTCATTTATGCATACACAGTGAGTAGGCCCACGTTTATCATGTTTCACAACTGTGTTCCTTTGCAATGCAAGGTAGGTTACATTGGAAGTGAATGTCAGTTGTTGG
>CM065731.1:62944631-62949631 GCA_033310375.1 Conus canariensis
TGGGGAAGAAGTGGAAGAGAGGAGGAGAGGGCGGGGTATTTACAAAAGATGACAAATGTCATTGCTATGACAAAACACTGTGGAAGATGACAAATGTCATTCATCATCATTATGCCCATCGCTCCCGGTGGAGCATAGGCCATCGACGACCCTTCGCCATCGCACTCTGTTCTGGGCTGTTCTGGTCATTCCAGTCCAGTTGGTCCCTTGTTGTTTCAGCTCCGCCTCAGTGTCTCGCCTCCAGCTGTTGCGAGGTCGGCCTCTCTTCCTCTTTCCCTGCGGGTTCCAGGTCACGGCTTGGCGTGTGGTGCTGGACGCTGGCTCCCTGAGGGTGTGTCCGATCCAGCCCCACTTCCTTCGCAGTATCTGCTTGGCCACTGGTTCCTGTCCCGCACGCTCCCACAGATCTTCGTTTCGGATCTTGTCCTGCCATCGGATTTTGTAGATGTGCCTCAGACATGTGTTGAAGGACGTCTGAATCTATTGTTGGACAAATGTCATTGCTATGACAAAACTCTGTAGAAGATGACAAATGTCAGACGACAAATGTCATCGCTATGACAAAACACTGTAGAAGTACGATGCGTCTTTTAGAGGGGCACGGTCATCCCCTCTGGTGAGAAATCATAGTAATTCGTAGAGGGCTTAGCGAATAGGTTCATTCATATTTTGGATGACAACAGGCACCACTCAGTGTAACGCAGTGTCCCCTCTGGTAGGCTGGCATACATGACTTAATATCCATTGCTGTCAAAGGACTACCGGTGCCAAGGCTGCAACAGGACGAAGCTGGGTCATGCTATGTGTGAGGATCATTAATGAGGCACGTGAAAGTCGTGCCACTGTGTTGACACAAAAAAATAAATTCCACAAATACCCACGATGGTGCAGTTCCGAAGTCTGTCATCTGATCTTCTACACGATTGTCACCACGGGTGTTATAGCTCAGAACACAAAGAATGAATCGATGGTAAGTTCCTACTTCATTCTTTTATTACCTACGCTTATACTTACCTTTACAGCTGCATTCACATCATGTCTTACACCTCATTTACCGTTCAGAGTCATAAAGAAAACGTTGATGGTGTTCTTCTTGGGAACAGGAGGAGGTAAGCTGAGGGGTACATAATGGTACACGGTTTAGAACAATGGGGACAAAGTAGTGTGACTTAACATGTGCAACAACGAGTACTCCTGTTGTATTCGAAGCGAAAGTGTGTGTGTGTGTGTGTGTGTGTGTGTGTGTGTGTGTGTGTGTGTGTGTGTGTGTGTGTGTGTGTGTGAGTGTGTGAGTGTGTGTGAGTGTGTGAGTAGTGTGTGTGTGTGTGTGTGTGTGTGTGTGTGTGTGTGTGTGTGTGGTGTGTGTGTGTATGTATGTGTATGTGTGTGTGTGTGTGTGTGTGTGTGTGTGTGTATGTGTATTGTGTGTGTGTGTGTGTGGGTGTGGGTGTGGTGTGGGTGGATGGGTGTGTGCGTGGTGCGTGTGTGTGTGTGTGTGTGTGTGTGTGTGTGTGTTGTGTGTGTGTGTGTGGTGTGTGTGTGTGTGTGTGTGTGTGTGTGTGTGTGTGTGTGTGCGTGTGTGTGTGTGTGTGTGTGTGTAGTGTGTGTGATGTGTGTGTGTGTGTGTGTGTGTGTGTGTGTGTGTGTGTGTGTGCGATGTAGATAGATAGATAGATAGATAGATAGATAGATAGATAGATAGATAGATAGATAGATAGATAGATATTGTTTCGATTCAGTCATCCATACGTAAGCTTCCCTCAATGTGATACATAATTGATCTCGAAATTCTCATCATTCCCTACGAACTGAACCGTGTAGTCGACAACATTGGTGTTCCTTTTTTCATGTTTTTAACCTCTACAGTTCCTCAGCAGTTCCGTCCTCTGGCAAACCTGGCCTGGAGCGAACAATGTCACTATGACAACAGGCGGACTTCAGGGATTCCAAGGCAAATAAATGTGGCGACAAGAGAAAGCAAGGGTTTAGTTCAACGGTGCAAACGACAATGTTAACTCGTTTAGGGGAGTGCGTTTAAACATGGAACAGAAAATAGTTTGTGTTCAAAATAAAACAAAGAAGACAAAATGAAGAAGAAGAAAATAAGGAAAGAAAGAAAAAAGAACGAAAGAAAGAAAGAGAGAAAGAAAGAAAGAAAGAAAGATAGAAAGAAAGGAAGAAAGGAAGAAGGAAGGAAAGAAAGAAAAAGAAGAAAGAAAGTGAACAAGAAAGAAAAGAAAGATAGAAGAAAGAAGAAGGAAGAAGAAGGTAAGAAAAAGAAAGAAAGGAAAGAAGAAAGAACTAGAAGAAAGAAAGAACATAGAAAAAGAAGAAGAAAGAAAGAGAAGAAAAGAACAAAAAACTGGAAGAAATGCAAGTACGACAATAATCACCCGGCTAAAGAAATCTTAATCTCTGTTTTTCCATTACCCAACTATGAAAGTTTCTTTCTCTATCTGTCTGTCTGTTTGTCTGTCTGTCTGTCTGTCTGTCTGTCTGTCTGTCTGTCTCTCTCTCTCTCTCTCTCTCTCTCTCTCTTCTGTGTGTGTTAAATATCAAAAGTACTTTTACTGTGTATTTATACAAGTCCTTAAGTGTTTTGAAAATATGAAACACATTTTGTGGACATTTTGCATGAACGCAGACGTTTGGGAAATCAGCCCCTCTATGGCATCGTAAGCCTTTTTTTTTTTTTAATAAACCCTCAGCATCATAATTGTCATTATCGCTATTCTCTCTCTCTCTCTCTCTCTCTCTCTCTCTCTCTCTCTCTCTCTTCTCTCTCTCTCTCTCTCTCTTGGGAAATAATGTCCCAAATTTAGACAAAAACCAGAGTGCAAATGATTTTAGTTCAGATGATTGTTTTCATCACTTTAAAGAATTGCTCGAAAGAGACGATACTATTGCTAATTATTTAAATCAGAGAAGCGGGGCTGATGATGATAATGATGATGGTGATGATGATGATGATGATGATGATGATGATGATGATGATGATGATGATGATGATGATGATGACGATCTTAATGATGTCGATGATGATGATGATTTAACTTGTCCACAATAACAGAAGTTTTGAATGTGGTTTTTTTTGTGTTGTTGTTTTTTTTGTTTGTTTTTTTTTGATAGGAGTGTGTTTGCTGAAAGTTGACCGGATCATTTAGTCTCCATTCCATGAAATGGTGACACTAAGTAACCTAATAACTACAGAGAACTTTCGTCATTTAAATTAAGTAGTAAATCATACGGTACTATAATTTATAAAAGACTTTAGCATTTGATTGAAGAGAAAAGTATTCCAAGCGAATATCAAACTCTACGAAAACGGAATCATTAAACTACAGATCACACCCTTGCTGTGATGGTCGTTGTTTAAAAACAGTTCTGTTTAAATCATAAATAATATGTAGCTTTCATTGATTTTGATAAATCGTTTGACGCTGTGAACAAGAGCGTCTTATGGGCAGTTTTGGCTAAGCATGGACACTGAGCTAAGTTATACAAATGTATCTCGAGCAAGTGTAGTTCTATAAAGGCAAGAGTGAAATGCGGATCATCTGGAACGGTATACATTGTATTTTTGGAGCTCAGCTATGGTATATCTGTCGTCATGTCTTGTTTTCTATTGATCAATTAATTTTAGAATAATGAATGATGATTGGCACTGAGCTCACTTTTTAAACAATATTATATTAATGGACTGCGCGGTTTCTGAACTATCTACCCCTTTAATAATTATAATAATAATGGTTTCTTATATAGCGCTTAATCAAACAAATTTCTCTAAGCGCTTTACAAAATCATACTACATTCACCCTTCTCATATACAATAGTACACCTTACACCCAGCTACAAATACTATTACTACAATAACTAACAAATCCTAATCCTACGAGTGTGACATCACTTATTTTTCAAGTATCACTACAAAAAATCAATCCTATAACGTTCAATCATACAACAAATACATGTAATAGAGAACATACACATACACTACATTTGAAAAGGCCCAGACGGCTGTGAGTTAGGTTATACCCCCCCCCCCCCCCCTCCACAGCATTGACTAATTTTGAGAAAATAGATGGGTTGTAAGTTTAGACTTGAAAGAAGAGATAGAATCTGAATGTCTGAGAGAGTCTGGCAGTCTGTTCCACGTCGTTTGGAGCTTGAAAAGAGAAAGATCTTTCACCAGTAGTAGTCCTGAAGCGAGTCATTCGCAGAAGGCGGTCGTCAGCACAGGAGCGTAGTTGTCGAGAGGGGGTGTAGATTTTAAGGAGATCTGAGAGATAAGAAGGTCCATTTTCAAAGAGAGCAGAGAAAGTGAGAGTTGAGATTTTGTACGAGATACGGTTTCAGACAGATAGCCAGTGAAGAGAGTGAAGTAGAGGCGAAATGTGTTCATATTTTCCTGCTCTACAGACGACTCGGGCTGCGTGATTTTGGATTCGCTGTAATCTTTCTATCAGGTATTTTGGAAGGCCCCTTTCTCAGGGGCTCTGATGAATAAACGTCTGCGTCTCTCTCTCTCTCTCTCTCTCTCTCTCTCTCTCTCTCTCTCTCTCTCTCTCTCTCTCTCTCTCTCTCTCTCTCTCTATCACAATCATTTTTTGTCTTAAGCAACATGTTTTCCTTCTCTTTTCTGTCCTTTTATTCTTTTTCTTTTGACGTGCTTGATGTCTTTCAAATTCATCGGGCCCTCTCGTGAAGGAAGGAAGCCTATTTCAGCTTTGAAGTTCATCTGTCCCTTATCAGTCACTTATCCGAATAAAAGCGTGCCCACTACCGCATTGCTTTAGCAATTATTGAAGGAGAAATTTATTATATAGGAAACGACAAGACACAGCTAGCTGGTTTGCAACAAGAAAAAGAGATAACTTACTAGCGGCGCAAATGTTATTATCAAGGAGGCCAATCCAAGAAATATTGCAGAAGACAAGAAGGGTGAAGGGTGTTTTTGTGTGTGTGTGTGTGTGTGTGTGTGTGTGTGTGTGTGTGTGTGT
>CM065731.1:62964631-62967131 GCA_033310375.1 Conus canariensis
GTATTGGCCCAAGGACTGGGCCTTGAGGGACGCCGTACTTAACAGGCAGAATGGAAGAATTTGATCTATTTACCGAAACACTGTTTCCTGTCTGAGAGAAATGAAGATAGAAGTTCCAAAGCGTTGTCAGTTAGGCCATAGATCTTTAATTTCTCAAGTAGAAGACTGTGGTCGACGACATCAAATGCTTTCATAAAGTCTACTACTAGAACACCTGTGATTTTATTATTGTTTATGTTAGTAAGCCACTGGTCAACAAGATTAGTTAATGCTGTGTGACAAGAATGGTTGGCCCTGAATCCGGACTGGTTTGGATGAAACAGATTGAAGGAGTTGAAATGATTAAGAATGTGTTTGTTTCTATGATCTTCCAAAAGTTTAGAGAGTATAGACAAGATGGAGATGGGTCTATAATTTGAGGGATCAGCATAGCAACCTGATTTATAGATGGGTATAACTTTAGCAACTTTAAAAGCTTTTGGAATATAATTTTTTGCAAGGCATAGGTTGTAGATGTAAGTAAGCGTTTTGGCGATTACTGGGGCTGACAGTTTCAAGATTTTCCCATCAGTGCCATCAAGACCACTTGTGTTACTTTGTTTTAGGCTACTAAGAGATCTATACACTTCATGCACACCCATAAATGGTATATTTGAAAGAGAGGATATATTTCTAGAATTGCAAAAGTCCTGAAGAAATCCAGTTTATTTTCTGACGTTCTGTTTATTTTTATTGTTGAGTTAGCTATGTCACAAAAATACGTATTCAAGACATCAGATGATAAATCTTTTGGCGAGGTAGTATGACCTTGACATTTTTATTAGTAAGCTCGTTTATCGCTTTCCAAATAGATCTGTTATCTGCTTTGGAAGAAATAAGATTTTGAAAATACTTTTTCTTTGACGATCGTTTTAGGTAATTGACTAAGTTTCTCTGTTTTTTTTTTATAGGAATCTCGACTCTCTGAAACTAACAGCGACTCTCTTAAGTCGGTAGCAGTGTCTATACCTTTAGTTATCCAGGGTTTTTTTAAGGATTGTTACTAACACGCATTGTTTTAAATGGGGCATGCTTATTATAAACATTAAGGAAACTGTGATACCAGACTTCTAAAGCCTCGTCGGGGTCTGTGAATTGATAGACCGTGGAAAGGAATGAGTTCATTAAATCCCGCTGAAAGGAGTCATTGTCAAATTTTGAAAAGTTTCTGTAGGTAATTATCTTGTGGAAATTTTTTTGAACTTTAACTCCTCGCTTGGACCACGTAAAACACACTGGAGAATGGTCGTTACAACCGGACGTCGGTGAGCATATTTCTATCATGGTGTTAACTGAAGAAGTATATATATGGTCAATAAGTGTTTGGGAGGTAGCGGTGACTCTTGTTGGTTTGTCTATTAGTTGGTCGAGGTTAAATTATTTGTAAGTTTCTGTCCAAGATTTGTTCGATTTTAGTAAATCAATATTGAAATCACCTAGTAATATATTTTCATAAGAGAATAAGGATGCATCCTCCATCATTAAAGAGAATTCATCTATCCAATTAGTTCGCTCCGCCGGGTTTCTATATATAAAGCTTATAAGAATAGGTTTCGATTTTTTCAGCTGTAATTCGATCCATAAGGATTCTACATGGTATTTTTCTAGAGAACAGATTTGCTTAAAGTTTAAACTTTGATGAATATAATAAAAAGACCCGTTTCTCTAAATTTGGATGGGTCTTTGCCCACTACATTATAGCCTGGTATTGTTAGTTCTGAGTCGGACACTTGAGAAAGAGAGAGAGGGAGAGAGAGAGAGAGAGAGAGAGAGAGAGAGAGAGAGGAGAGAGAGAGAGAGAGAGAGAGAGAGAGAGAGGAGAGAGATGGAGGGAAGAGAGACAGAGACAGAGAAAGAGAGAGAAAGAGAATGGGGCTAGGCAGGGAAGAAGAAGAGAAGAAGAAGAAGAAGAAGAAGAAGAAAAGAAGAAGAAGAAGAAGAAGAAGAAGAAGAAGAAAAAAAAGAAGAAGAAGAAGAAGAAGAAAAGTAGAAGTAGGAGGAGGAGGAGAGCGGAGAAGGAGGAGGAGGAGAAGGAGGAGGAGGAGGAGGAAAAGAAGAAGAAGAAGAAGAAGAAGAAGAAGAAGAAGAAGAAGAAGAAGAAGAAGGAAAAAATATCCATGTGGGTTGAGCTTCGATTTTTTGTCCTTACACTAAAAGGGGACAAAATCAGATACTTACCAGCATAATTGGACATGTCTACAGGAAACGGTAGCTGGAGAGACTTGGTAGGCTCGTAAATAATTTGCTTAATGAAGCTCACTGAACTCTGACAGGGCAAAACGACCCCATAACACGTCTGACGTGATCGTGACTTCAACTTATGTGATGGACTCAAGGAAAGGGTTGGAGATGAGAGGTGATAGAGTGAGGTGGGTGAGGGGACGGGGAGGGGTGACGAAGAGGTGGGGGGGGGATGTAAGAAATGTCGAACGAAAAACTAATGATAATCAGGAAAAGAACC
>CM065731.1:62982131-62987131 GCA_033310375.1 Conus canariensis
AGTGTGAAACAGCCAATAAAAAGAAAAAAGAAAGATTCAAGATTTATTGTAAAAAGAGATCAGCAAGTAGTCATAAAGAAATGAAAAAGGCAGATAAAGAAAGTGTAAATGTTATAGATAATGCAAAGTTGCAGCATTGGAATGAATTTTGTAACTCTGAAGTTAAAAATCATAAAGATATTGGTAAAGTGTGGGAGGAACTGAAAGCTATGAAAAATGGATTAACATCGCCACAGTACCCTATAAAAATAGATAACAACAGTCTTCTTAGTGCTGATGAGAAAGCAGAAGCCTTTGTAAACATGTTTGCTGAGGTAAGCCGCAATGAAGGTCTAACAAGTACGGACCAAATATACAGAGAGAAAAAAGAAGGTATTAAAGCACATGATGAATCTACAGCAGACAATAGTAACAATATCAATGCTCCTATAACCATCCAAGAAGTAAAAGAAGCCATTAGATCCATACCATTAAGAAAATCATCTATTGGTTTAGATGCAATATCTAATCAAATGTTAAGAAATTTGCCTGAAAAGTTTGTAGAGTTTCTTCATAAATTATTCAGTACATGTTGGAGCAATGGTGTTATGCCAAAAATATGGAAACAGTCGATCGTTGTTCCAATTCATAAGCAAGGAAAATGTACAAAGGATCCTAAGAATTATAGACCCATTGCATTAACTTCACATGTATGTAAACTTTCAGAAAGAATTGTTATGAATAGACTTGTACATTACTGCGAAAAATATAACGTCATACCAATTAATCAAGCTGGTTTCCAGAAAGGTCGATCCACTACAGAAATTTTAGTGAAATTATCAACAAATATAAAGAAACAGTTTGCTAGACGAAAATGTGTTCTTGCTACCTTTTTCGACATAAATAAGGCTTACGATCAAGTGTGGCATTTACAGCTATTGAACAAACTTAAAAACATTGGCTTGACAGGAAATATATACAACTATGTCAGATGTTTTCTGAAGGATAGGGTAATAAGAACAAGAGTAGGAAAAACATATTCCACAAGTAGAACACTTTCAATGGGAATCCCTCAAGGATCAGTATTAGCGCCACTTCTCTTCTCGTTATTAATGTATGATCTGCCAAACAAATTATCAAAAAATGTTGTTCTTGTCCAATATGCAGACGATATATGCATATGGATGGATGTAACGTTAAAAAAGAAAACTTCACAACGAGATATAAAATTCGTCAAAAAGATCTATCAGGGAGAACTAAACAAGATGGTGGATTATATGAAGCTAAATGGACTAAGTCTGTCAACCGAAAAAACAAATATGATTCTTTTAAACAGTGGATCTAACCCAGAAAGTATGCCTGTTTTCACATTGGATGATACTCCTCTTAAGTACGTAACAGAGATTAAATTTCTAGGAGTTTATTTTACATCTAAATTATCATGGAACTTTCATATCGAATATTTATTAACAAAAGCGAGAAAAACATTAAACTTTCTGAAAATTATTTCTAAAGAAAAGTGGGGGCAAGATCCAGCTACTTTGATTACTCTATGTAAATCTTTAATGAGATCAAAAGTAACTTATGCCCAAGAAATATTCTTCAATGCGCCTAAATCTCTATTACAAAAACTGCAAAGTATTGAATGTAAGGCATTGAAATTAGCCCTTGGACTTCCTGTGCACACATCATCGTCACGTACATATTACGAAGCCCAGGTACTTCCTCTAGATGATTATAGAGATTTAACATGTTGTAAATTTGTCATTAAAAGTACAGCTAGAAAAACACATATCAAATCAGAAATTAAAATGAGATCAGATTTTGATTTTCCGAAAAGAGCAAGGTCTATAACTTCTCAAATAACTATAGCAACTTATACATCAAAAATACTTTCAGATTCTGGGGTGTCTTTAGAAAAGGAAGCTTTCTCTCCCAGACCATCTTTTTGTCCTATTCCACCCTGGGAACTTAAAAAAGCCCATTTTGATATTGATCACACCAACATCAAAAAAGATGAAAATATCAATATGCTAACAAGTTATACTAAGTGTCATATTGACGAGAAATACACTAACCAGTTAAAAATATACACAGATGGTTCATGTATTGGTAAGCAAACGGGTTGTGCATTCTTAATCCCAGACTTGAGGGTGGAGAAATCTTTTTACATTGGATGTAACATATCCATATTCACAGCTGAATTAACAGCAATACTCATGGCTTTGAATTATCTTTTAAATTTCCCCAAAACATTATTTCAAGTTCTGTTTTGTGTAGATTCAAAATCAGTCCTTCAGGCGCTAAAAGATTTTCATTTGCATACTAGGCCTGAAATGATTATTGAGGTAAGCTGTTTGATCCACATGCTTATTGAAGGAGGCACCCAGTTATCCTTTTGTTGGATTCCTTCACACTGTTCCTTTTATTATAACGATAAAGTAGATAGGGCAGCTAAATGTGGAGCAAAACATATCTCTGGTTCTGAGTATCTTAAACTAGCCTTATCGGTACATGAGCAGTGCAATCTAGTTAAAACACATATTTTGAAAACTTTCAAAGATAGAATGATAGAACATGTCAATCAAAATCAGTTTGATACTTTTGATATTAAAATCATTCAACATAACTTTAGTTTAAATAAAAATATACTTTCGTTGATGTATAGGTGGAAACTTGATGCTTTTAAAACAAAATATGTTAAAAACATAGTGTGTTTATGTAAAAAGAAAATAACACGTGAACATATTGTTACATGTCAAGACATGAAAAAAATAATTCCAGTATTGAGACAAAATAGTGCACAGGCCATCTTTGAGTCACAAGCTCTAACATATGAGTTTTTTGTATGCTTAGAGCGCACTCCATTGGGGAAGTATTTATAGGTTCCTTTTTTGTTGTATGTGGGGCGGGCATAAGTGTGGGGAGGGAAGATGGAATAATGTACAAAGCTTAAAAGTGACAAGGACGGAGAAAGGTTACGGTTCTGTGCCTTGATGATTGTTAAATTGATTAGTTTTGTTAATTTTTTTTTTCCTTTGAAACTTTTTTGAAAAATTTAAGTGCTTTGTAATTACCATTATTATTCATATAAGCACTCATATAAGCACACACATATGCACACACACATACTCAAACACACTTGCATATGTATACACACACGCGCACACGCACACATACGTGTGCGTGCACAAGCATAAGCACACACGTAAGAACTTGTAAATACTTTTATTCCAGTTTTGTTGCAAAATAACTCGCACATTATATTCAGTTCACCAGCTTTAACCTAAGATTTTTTTTAAAGTTTAGATATCAGTCCAGTTGGTCACTACAGTATCTGAATTTTTTTTTTTTAATATAAAAGTGATGGAGGGGGAGGGATGGATGGGGAGAGGATAGAGAGAGAGGGAAAGGAAGGGGGTGGGTGGGGTGGGGTGGGGGTGTTCACTGATTTTGTTGTTGTTATATATATGTTTTTTTTTTCTGTTTTGTTTATTATTTCTAATAGTGTAGTTATATACTTATTTCTTTAATCAGATATATTTTAAATAACCGTCTAAGCACCATATGTGTACACACTTTCACACATACATGCATGCATACTTGGAACTCTATAACTTTCAGTCATGCACTAGTCTTCTTCTCTTACACACTCCTTTTCTTTTTCTTTTTTTTTTTCTTTTTTTTTTTCTTTTTTTTTATCGTCTAATATCACGATTAGTGGAAAGACGTTAAATGAATCACACACACACACACACACACACACACACACACACACACACACACACACACACACACACACTACCCGCACACGTTACCACCTTCGGATACAGGTTCCTTTCGAAGCTAATCGTAACGTCAACCAGGCCCGAGTGATGCAGACACCTGCAACAGCCTGTGGCATTTCCAGGTTGGAATTTGCACCCCCAGCTGGATCTGCATTGCATCTAGGTGCACCAGTCCATGATTGCTGATGACTGAAGAATGTCTTCACTGTCACTTTACCCTCAGCACCTTTTTAACTGCTCTCTCTGTTGTCACTTCCATTTAACAGTCTTATCGTTTACAGAATGAAGAAGTTCATGGTTTGAATAGTGTGACGAACAACTGAATGCAACGCTATATTGTCACTGAGTACTTGTAATGTATAGAACACTAAGCATGAACGTTTTATAGTAGACATTTGGAAACATGCTCTGAGAAATGTATGCTGACTTAGAACTAGATCAACTATTTTACATCGTAATGTATACAACACCGAGTGTGAATGTTTTACAGTAGACATTTGGAAACATGCTTTGAGAAATGTATGCTGACTTAGAACTAGATCAACTATTTTACATTCGTTCTCTTTCTTTCTAGAGCAGGTTTGCTCTTTAGCTTTAGGCTCTTGATTTTTGGCTCGGCAATAAAGAATGCTGACCTGTTTGCTTTCTCCTTCCTGGCCTTCACTAACCAGACCACATTCTTATACCGTGAAGGGAAGTGTTTTGTTTTTTTCCTTGTATGAGTTCACTCATTTCCAGTGACGGGGTCAGATTCAAGCTGAGGCTAAAATTGCTTTAGGTCACGACACAATCATTTTCTTTCTTTTTTAATCAAAAAGCCAGAAGTACTTTCCAGTGCAGGGAGAGAGAGAGAGAGAGAGAGAGAGAGAGAGAGAGAGAGAGAGAGAGAGAGAGAGAGAGAGAGAAGTTTCTTTCTCTGTTTTGTTTTCCATTTGTAACTCGTCAAATTACATGTGCACTAAAAATCGTTTCAGGTTCAGCCAGTTCTTGTTCCTGCCTCCCATAAACCCTTTTTTTTTTGTTTCACTATACCAAGCATTAGGAACAGGAGAAAGTATCAAGAATATCGACTTCGTTCCTTTATCTGTATTCTTGGTTTCCTTTGTATATAATGCAATCGGGCAAACTGGCAGTGATGAGTCCTTTTAGAAATAGGTTTTGGACATTGATTGAGTGCACATGTGTCTGGCTGGTTTTAGACCCACGTTAAACTGTCGTAATACGACTGAAAAC
>CM065731.1:63047131-63054631 GCA_033310375.1 Conus canariensis
TGTTATTTTGGAACCTCGCATCATTAACTGGTGAATTGAAAATAAAATTTCACTGACGAGATCAGGACGACTTGATGTATTTTGAAGGTGTAAAGCCGTTAAAGCAGACTTGGAATCTGACAAAATCAGTATTCTTTCTGGTAAGACTTGCACATCAAGAATGAAATTAATAGCTTTCATAAGAGCAAATAACTCAGCAGTGAAAATAGAACAACCTTTGGTAATATGAAATCTTTTTTCAATGTTAAGGGAAGGTATCACGAAAGCAGCACCAACCTCAGAAGTACACGAAACTGAACCATCAGTGAAAATATGCAGATAAGATTCATATTCAGTGTAAATCAATTCTTTAACAAGAGAAGCAAGCAAAAGTGGATTCTCATTTTTAGTAATATTACCATAGGAATAGAAAAAATCTGCTTGCTTCATCAACCAAAGGGGGAAAGGGTATTTGGTCATTTTAACAATGTTGTCAAGCGAAAAGTTGCATGCATGTAAAAGAGGAGATACATAATCAGACAATGAAGTATATGCTTTTTTATTCCGTATCTCTCTAGAAACGTAGGTGCTTTCATCAAGTTCAGAAGTAACTGAGTTAGGGACTGTTCTTGCTCGTGCTGAGTAGCTACAAGCACAGAGCATCCTATGTTCATTTAAAGGCAAAACTCCTGCCTCTCTGTAAGTCATATCAATTGATGCCCATCTTGGAAGCCCCAAAGCAATTTTAAGTGCTAAGGAATCAATACTAGTTAACTTATGTAAATCTGTCTTTGGTGCAGTGAAAAATACTTCTTGACCATAACTTACAATCGAACGAACTGTCCCTAAGGCGACATGGATAAGATTAGATCCATAATTTATTAGAGGGATTCCAGTTAGGACTCGCAGTAACGCAATTTTCTTTCTTGCCTTTTCCACGAGATGATTTATATGTTTACACCAAAATAATTTATAGTGAAAAATAACGCCTAGAAATTTTACTTGCTTACTTGGGAAAATGAAAGAATCACCTATTTGTACTTTTACAGCGTCCCTACCTTCAAAATCGATATTTTTCTTTGTAAATATAATAAAAACCGATTTGTCCGTTGATAAGTTAAAACCGTTTGAATTCAAATAATTAACAAGTTTACTGACCGCAAATTGAAACTGTTCAACAATTTTATTACGCTTGATTTTGTTTTTTGTAAAATTACAATTTACATTTTTCCACATTGCAATATCATCTGCATAAGCAGCTAAAGTTGCCCCTTTCGTGTCAATCTGATTAAGATCATAAAGCATCAATGAGAAGAGGATTGGAGAAATGACACTTCCTTGAGGGACACCCATGTTAACATATCTTGTACTTGACAGCACACCATTTAGTTTTACTTGTAGCGTTCTTCCAGATAAAAATGATTGTAAAAACATGTGGAAACGACCTTTAATCCCAATTTCATGAGCCTTGGACAATAATTTAAAATGCCAAACAGAATCGTACGCTCTATGAATATCAAAAAACGTGGCTAAAGTAGAGTGTCGCTTAGCCAAGGCTTTTTTGACGTGTGACGCTAAAAGACTAACATGATCAGTGACACCCCTCCCTTTTCTGAAACCAGCTTGAAATATTGGCAAAATCCCATTCTTTTCAAGGAAATGTTCTAATCTGAATTTCATTATCCTCTCAAAAAGTTTTCCAATGTGAGGAGTCAAAGAAATGGGTCGAAAATTAGAAGATTTTCTTTTTGATTTTCCTTGTTTATGGATAGGTACAACTGTTGCTTTCTTCCAAGCCATTGGCAGCTTTCCAGAATTCCAGCATAATTGGAAGAACTCTAATAATTTTTTCAAAAAGCATTGTGGAAAATGCTTTATCATGTTGTAAGAAATGGGATCAAATCCTGTCGCAATTTTACCAGATTTTAGATGGCGAAGTGAGTACAGAAGCTCCTCCATTGTTAGATTTTTATTAATATATAACGTGTTGTCATTGTCATGTGGTTCAATGTTTCTCCCTTCGTTTTCAATAGTTCTTCTTCGTTCTTGCTCTTCTTTAGGCAGATGTTCAGTCTGACTCATTGCTGCGAAAGTGTCAGCAAATAATTCAACTTTCTCCTCGTTTGTTTTATAGATTTTATCGTTTTCAATCAAAACAGGATCTGGGAGATGAAAAGAACCTTTAGATTTTCTAATTTCTTTCCAAAGTAAAGCGCTATCGTTTGGGTGTTTGGAACAGTTGATGACTAAGTTTTTGTAATATTGCTGCTTTGCAAAAGCAACAACTTTGTTACTATTGGTGTTAGCTTTTTTGTATTCAGCGTGTAACTGTTCCACTCTACTTTTAGGCTGCGTATGACGGCTTATCATCCAGCTTTTGAAGGCCTTAGTTTTCGCACCCACGGCGACTTCACACGCAATATTCCACCAAGGGTTTGATGCTTTCTTTGGATGATTCTTTAATTTGACTTTTGGGATTGCAGAATCTGCAGCCTTAAGTATAAGTTTTCTTAATTCAAAATAACAATTTTCCAAACCTTTCTCTAACACTGTATTTTGATTGAAATTTAGAAAAGACGAACCTGCTGTCAAAATGTGATTGAAAAGCGCCCAATTAGCCTTATCTTCATTATATTTAGTGCATTCAGAATTGTAGATTGTTTTTTCAGGGCTCACTAGAAGTTGGATTTCAATAGGGAGATGATCACTGCCTAACGGTATTTGATGAACCTGCCAAGTACACAAAGGGTTTATGTCTGGGGAAACTAAAGACAAATCTATCGATGAGCAACGCTGATCTGATCGATCAGCAATTCTTGTTATAGAGCCGTCATTTAAAATGGTTAAGTTGGCGTTGATTATTGTACTGGCAAGGTATTCGTTGTTGTTAACAATATTATTGGGATTTTCGGACCACAAAGCGTGGTGGGAATTAAAATCGCCAAGAATAAACCCATTGTCTAGAGCAGTCTAAATCCATTATCCAGTCAGCTTCACCTTTAGACACTCCATCCGGATAATAACAGTTCAAAATGTTGAAATATTTACCATCAACCTTAATTTCTATACAGCAAGAATATAAACGTTTATCTATTGAAGAACACGGTGTTTTGCATGGTTGATACATAAGATTGCAAGCTACATATGTAGCAACTTTTATTTTAACGTTGGCTTTTACCTCATCTATAACAGGTGGGTAGAAGAATCCGTTTAACTTGGGTAAGTCATTTTTGTGGCAGTTCAATGACTGAAGCACAACTACGTCAAAAGAACGCTTCTGCAAAAAATTTTCCAAATATACAAAATTGCACTTACTTCTACAGTTCAATTGTAGAAACGAGCAAATACCAGTAGGTTTGACTTGTTCAGGCCTCATACACATCATGTTATTCGTAAGGAAAAGGACTATAACTGAGAATACCAGCAACAGAGAACACCAAAAACGGATAACGTTTGACAGAACTTCTCTTTGTACGTTCATTTGGAGTTCAGACAGGCATTGGACAGAATTGTTTTCAATTCAATGATTGACGAAGTCATGACATCAGAAATTTTTGTTAGGATGGTCAGACATTTCACTGAGAGATTTTCAAGATACATTAAAATCTTTTCAAAATCAAAATTTACAGATTGTTTTTTGAACGAACTTGAAGAGTCAGACTTTTCTTTAAGAGAAGTTGGCACAGATGTTTTCGAAATTTTTGATGTCTGTCCTATACTTGTCTGATTTGTGACAGCAATACTAGTTTGATTTGAACTATTAGTATGAGTTGGTAAAATACGTGTGCCCCAGATTGAAGGGGGGCTAGAATCCAAAGAAGTGGGCAGCGGGTTTTGTTGATTAGCCTTCATCATTCCTTGACTCAGAACCGAGGAATAAGACTTGATGTGGTGATTAGCTTTAATTGAATTATCGTTTCCCGGCACCCTGGGGTCTTCTTTTAATTCCTGCACCTTTACCTCTCCTTTGCTCTTTTGAACTGTGATTTGTCTGAGAGCCTCAGAATATGGCATGTGGTTGGAAGACTTTAGCTTACCGGCCAAAACACGTAATTTATATTCCGGGCATCCAAGGTAAGAGGCTGAATGATCTCCAGAACAGTTTATACAATGTTTGGCCCTGGTACACGATTCCAAGACATGGTCATTGTGACCACATCTTCCACAAGTCGGCTTAGCCCGACACGCAGACTTTGTGTGCCCCAGTCTGTTGCACCTAGTACAACGATAGACAGGTGGTACAAAAGGATCAACAGAGAAACACTGGAACCCAATACATATTTCTTTTGGCAGTGTTGATGTAGAGAAAGTGATTTTTATGGCTCTTGATTCACTTCCATCTTTATTGGGAAGTCTTTTAACAGAAGAAACATGACTCAGTTCTTTCTTAATGTCAGAAAGACTGATGTCAAGAGGAATTGGCTTTACCACACCTTCGGTGAAAACCTCAGGTACAGAACATTTTATTAAAATTCCTGACAAATTGGTTGTTTTTTGTAGTCGATTTTGTTGATCGGCGGAAGTACAACCGATCAACCACCTGCCTGAGGAGAGCTGTTTCTGACCGGCTATGGGTCCAATGGAGTTGACCCAAAGCTTTTTGCTCAAAATGCCCAGACCACTCAGTGTGGCAGATCCTTTCTTCGTATCTTCCAGAAGTACTGGAAAGCGAAAAGAAAATGATTTCTTTGGAGAAAAGTTGGGATTTGTGGAAGATGTGTTCACATCAACAGTTGCTGGGATAGGGGATGATGATGTGGACGAATTTGCGCATGATACATCTGGCGATAAAACAGAGCAAGATTGTGACGATTTTGCTGTTTTTAAAGAGGTATCAACAGCACATTCTTCTTCAGGACAACTGTTTTTTCCCTCACCAACTGTTTTTTCCCTCACCAACTGTTTTTTTTCCCTCACCAACTGTTTTTTTCCCTCACCAACTGTTTTTTCCCTCACCAACTGTTTCCCTCACCAACTGTTTCCCTCACCAACTGTTTCCCTCACCAACTGTTTCCCTCACCAACTGTTTTTTTCCCTCACCAACTGTTTTTTCCCTCACCAACTGTTTTTTCCCTCACCAACTGTTTTTTCCCTCACCAACTGTTTTTTTCCCTCACCAACTGTTTTTTCCCTCACCAACTGTTTTTTTCCCTCACCAACTGTTTTTTCCCTCACACACACACACACACACACACACACACACACACACACACACACACACACACACACACACACACACACACACAGAGTCTATGAACGATTTCAGACATACTGAACATCAGCTTGATAACCCAATGTTATGTAATCGACAAAATGTGTCCTGTCCTGTCGGCGAAACAACACAGAGAAGACTTTAACCGGCGAGGAAGTCGTACGCCGCCAATGTCAGAGTGTAGCCACAACGAAATCCGGCAAATGATAGGCATCCGACTTCCTGATGCAAAGCCATTCCTTTGTCAATTATACGCCTGCCTGGTTTTGACAGATCGCGATTTTGCTTGACTGGTGCCGAAGGCTGTGACTGAAACAGTGTAGGGCGGTGCAGCTGACTGTCTTGATTTGGAACTAACTGTGAATTCAAATATCCACGGCTTGAAATTGCTCTGCGCCCTACCAGCGAACTGTTGGGGGGGGGGGGGGGGGGGGGGGGACCAAAATAAAATGTCACCCTGGTGCAGACTATCATGTGGTGACATTTTGTTCGGAGCTGCAGCACATGACATCACCTCGGTACGGACTGTTGTCCCGTAAGACGTTGAGTTACACATTGTTATCCCGACACAGAATGCTGCCCTATCCGACATTGTGCACCGTCACAGAATGTCACCCTATCCGACATTGTGCACCGTCACAGAATGTCACCCTATGCAACATTGTGCACCGACACAGAATGTCACCCTATGTAACATTGTGCACCGACACAGAATGTCACCCTATGTAACATTGTGCACGACACAGAATGTCACCCTATGTAACATTGTGCACCGACACAGAATGCCGCCCTATGTAACATTGTGCACTGATGTTGCTGTACAGAATGTTCACCCAGCAATGACTGCACAGTCATGGCCATATTCTTTTTCATTGTTCAATATTAGCGTCATTGTATAAAGAATCGAACGTAGATGTGACTGTACATGATTCTCTCAAAACATATAACCCACAAACCAGAAATTGTGCAAATAGCAAAAGTGCTATCTATCAAATCTATCAAATTAATAGATTTTTTGTAAACGCTCCCTTTCCCCTTGCTCCTTTTTATTTATTCTTTTTTAAATAGTCACCAAGTGTGAACAGACTCTAAATTATAGAACTCACTCACTCACTCAGTCATGACTATTTTCCTTGGCGACATTCTGTGCTGGCAGGTCACATGTCCACATCTACAACCAAGTACACTGGCGCCATTTTGTGAATGTATGGACGCTGGGTCGAGGCCCACAGGTTACCTGTATCATGTGTGTACAAATGTGGCGTATAGAAGGTTAAGTCTGCCTAAAAGATGATCAATAGCAAACTTGCATTTATTACCTCAAAAACTTTCAAAATCAAAATCTAGAAAGAGAGAGGGCTAGTTACCGCCAAGGACATAGACAAACAATACAGGACAAGACACAGTTTGTCTATGTCCTTGGCGGTAACTAGCCCCCTCTCTTTCTAAATTTTGCTTCATTTTCCGCCCTCAGTCACTCCGTTTTGAAACTTCCGAAATCCAGTAATATCGCGAGGCGCTTTTCTTGGACCACTCATTTTACTAAGAAAATAGCAAGGTGGCGTGGGTGTACCATCTTAGGCCTAACGTAATGTCTCATACAGTGACAACATAATTCTCATTATTATCATCATCGAGTTTGTAATCATCGTCATCGTTGTCACTTGAGAGAATCGTCGTTCTTTGTTATTAGAGAACAGGACAAAGCTAACTTCTAACTCCACCACTATCATTTCTAGGACAATTCTAGCTGCTGTCAGATGACATCACTGCTGTCTTCTGAACTAATCGTTGTTGACAGATCAAAGTAGGTGTTGATGTTGACCATTTTCCCCTATTTCACCTTGCGAAGAACTGACCAGCTAGACCCAATCCAACACTAAACATTCACCTATGGCAGCAGTTGTTGTTTTTTAAAGTGGGGGGGAGGGGGGGGGGAGTATGTGACCTATCAACGCATGATCTCTGTCTCTCTGTCTCTCTGTGTCACTGTCTCTCTCTATCTCTCCCTCTCTTTCGTTCTCTCTCTCTCTCTCTCTCTCTCTCTCTCTTCTCTCTCTCTCTCTCTCTCTCTCTCTCTCTCTCTCCATTGAAGGACACAAAAGATGAGACAGGCTAATAAAAAAAAAGTGGTTCTGGGTCGCACTACTTCTCCCGGTGAGTTATAGGCATAGCAGACTGACAAGAACGCCTTAGCGTGCTTCCGTGATGTGGTTTGACATCTCTAAGTGCAGAAATGTTCCGTGCCAAAGACACGGCAGAGGATGTGTGTGTGTGTGTGTGTGTGTGTGTGTGTGTGTGTGTGTGTG
>CM065731.1:63059631-63062131 GCA_033310375.1 Conus canariensis
CAGAGGGGTACAATAATTACTTGAGTCGTATGGTGTTGAAAATGCTACCACAAAGTAGTGTGAGTTATAGTCATTCTGCTCTCTCTCCCTCTCTCTCTCTCTCTCTCTCTCTCTCTCTCCACACACACACCACACACACACACACCACACACACACACACACACACACACACACCGCGCGCGCTCACCCACCCACACACACACACACACACACACACACACCACACACACACACTACACACACACACCGCGAGCGAGCAGACACAGAACAAAAGACAGAAGATACAAACGCACATACAATGTCACACACAAGACGTCAAAGCTGATGCAAAGGTGTAGGCATCAATATGAGTGTGTGAGATTAGAGTAGTAGTAGTTCGCAAGCAGAAGAAGAGCAACTGATTTCCATTTCATATAATGTTACATCAAAGGAGTTATCAAGTGATGCGGTCTCCAGGTACTCACAATTTTTAAAGGTGTAATTATAAGAGTAGTCGTTGTCCAACCAGTAATGAGGCACTAACTCATTGACCACTCGTTTTCGGAAAAATGCCTTCACAAAAAGGTTTTCAATGAGCTTGTCTCATATCGGTAAACAAAATGTACATCTTTGAAAGGTAACCAAATTTCACACACAGTTCAGTGCGATTGCAAACGCGGGTATGAAGGTATCAATTCTCATTCACTTCTGCTGCTTGTAACCAGGTAACAAAATTACAACAACGACAAAACTACTGTTCTAATCTGACTTGATAGACAGTTGCACAAGGGCACGAAGTAACCAGGTAACAAAATTACAACAACGCAAACAGTTCAAAGGGCACAAGGGGCACGAAGTACAGGTAACAAATAAACAAAAATACTTAACACTGATAGACAGTTGCAAAGGGCACGAAGTCTAATCTGTTCAATCTTGATGCGAATCCATGGTACAAAACTGGATCCAAGGGCAGATCCAGGTCCTGTTTAGCAACAAGACAACAACAAATACTGACTGGTTGTTACAATACTTGGATGGCATTTGGCTTATGGACAAACAAAGCCATTAAAGATTGGTGTAGATGTGTTGCACAGATCATGTTCAAAGAGAGAATCCAGCATCTGTTTGACTTTGGCGGAGGTCATCACTTCCCAGGCGCTGTTGAAATTGAAAAGGTGAGAATTCTTTAAATAACATACTTTTTTTTTTTTTTGCTAACTAATGTTCATTAATCAATCATTCACGGGCTGCTATTCCTTTTACCTTTATTGATCCCCTGACTCCGAGAAGGATGCTAACACCTTAAATGGTAATGAGCGACAAATCAGCCGCCTCCGCCGCCACGACCACCAGCACCAGCACCACCACCCTAAAAAGGAACCTTGCGGATCAGGCGGAGTACTGAGGGAGGTAGGGAACGGGGGGGGGGGAGGGGGGAGGAGAAGAAGAAGAATGACAGTAGGTCACGATTAGCGGGGAAGGGTAGGATGACTGGGGTGACTTCCAGCCTGTACACTGGGGTGGGCTAATGAACAGAAATGCTGCGAAGTGACAGGCAGGATGAACCTGGACGTGACTACCACATCAACAAGACTCTTCATCTTCTTCACTTCTCGTTATAATGGGCAATATGATAGCCGGCCTATGAGTGGGCGAAATCCTCCTTGAAAAAACACAGCTATCAACCTTTAATTAAATGTGACAGGAATTGGGGGATGCTTACCACGCATAATTGACATTAATGTCACTTACGTTGAATTCTGGGAGTTTTACTGGTGGAACTTCTTGGAGAGAGAGAGAGAGAGAGAGAGAGAGAGAGAGAGAGAGAGAGAGAGAGAGAGAGAGAGAGAGAGAGATGGGCAGACAGATGGAAAGCCAGGCAGGCAGACAGACTACTCTCACTGACTCTGTATCTCCATGTCTGTCTTTGTCTTTCCTCCCACTTTGTCTCTGTCTTTGCTTGTCTTTGTCTGTGCTTCTCTGTCTCTGTCTGTCTGTCTGCCTGCCAGTCTGCCTGTCTGTCTGTCTGACTGTCTGCTGTCTGCTGTCTGTCTGTCTGTCTCTGTCTCTGTCTCTGTCTCTGTCTCTGTCTCTGTCTCTGTCTCTCTCTCTCTCTTTGTTTTTCTCCGAGTCTGTGTGTCTGTCTCTATCTGTCAATATGTCTGTCTGCCTGTCTATCTGTCTGTCTGCCTGTCTCTCTGTCTCTTACACACACCGCGCGCGCCACACACACACACACACACACACACACACACACACACACACACACTATTGTCATACAGGAAAATGACGTATCAATCATCTCCGCAGTTTTGATGTTAAACATTGTCGTTTAGGTGTAGTGATCGATTGAAACTGTTTCTCAGGAAAGTGCGTACACAAGCCTATGCAAAGGCCATCGAGATCACTCACAGTTTGTTTTTTCTGGGGGGGTTTGATAACCAGACGATGCATAATGCAAGTGCCTGTCGCGGCAACTTCAAAGCTGACTGTTTCTACAGTGGAGGTTTATGACAAAGTA
>CM065731.1:63077131-63087131 GCA_033310375.1 Conus canariensis
AGAGAGAGAGAGAGAGAGAGAGAGAGAGAGGAGAGGAGGGAGGGAAGGGGTTGAGGAGGGAGGGGAGAGGCAAACAAACAGAGAGAGGGAGACAGACAGACACACAGACACACAGACAGACAAGCAAGTATGCAGGCAGGCAGAGACAGACAGACAGACAGACAGACAGAAGAGAGAGAGAGAGAGGAGGGAGGGAGGGAAGGGGTTGAGGAGGAGGGAGAGGCAAACAAACAGAGAGAGGGAGACAGACAGACAGACAGACAGACACACAGACAGACAAGCAGTATGCAGGCAGGCAGAGAGAAGAGAGAGAGAGAGAGAGAGAGAGAGAGAGAGAGAGAGAGAGAGAGAGAGAGAGAGAGAGAGAGGAGAGAGAGAGTCTACATTCAAAGAAGAAAACGAACAGATCCCTACGAACTGTCTGCGCCTCACAACAAAGTGATGTGGATTAATAAAACAAACAAACAAACAAACAAAAAGAAAACAAACAAGCAAACAAACAAACAAAGAAAAGAGGGTGCCGGTGACCGAGTCTTGTACTTTTAACAGCAATGGCAGCAACAACAGGAACTACACAATAATCTGCCGCACAATCAACAGCATCAACATGGATAAGAAGCAGTTTCATTGTATGAAGAGCAGCAGCAGCAACAGCAGTAGCAACGACAACTGCAACAGCAGCAGCAGCAGCAGCAACAGCAGCAACAAAAGTAGTTGTAATAGCAGCAGCAGAAGTAGTAGCAGCAGCAGCTGCTGTAGAAGAGTAGTAGTAGTAGTAGTAGTAGTAGTAGTAGTAGTGGTGGTGGTGGTAGTAGTAGTAGTAGCATAGTAGTAGTAGTAGTAGTAGTAGTGGCGGTGGTGGTGGAAGTGGCAGTAGTAGTAGTAGTAGTAGTGGTGGTGGTGGTGGTGGTGGTGGTGGTGGTAGTGGCAGTAGTAGTAGTAGTAGCAGTAGTAGCAGTAGTAGTAGTAGCAGTAGTAGTAGTAGCAGTAGTAGTAGTAGTATAGTAGTAGTAGTAGTAATGGCAACAGCAGCAGCAGCGGCAGTCGTGACAGCAGCAGTAATAAACACTGCAGAAAGTATAGCAGCAGAGACGAGCACACAGCAGTAGTGAGTATAGTGACAGTAACAGCAGCAGTAGCAGTTGGGGGAGATACATTGGCAGAAACAGCAGAAACAGAAACATCAGAAACTCCTCCTTTGCGGAAGAAGCCACACAAGTCGGTTTTCCTGCGAAAAAGACACTGAGGCACATAACTGAACGTTCGTTTGTTTACATTATTTTCAATTTGTCGCCAGAAATTCTAAAACACGAATGATGCATCAGGATCTAAACACAATCTTTCCTCCACAATGTTATGCTAACAGAGCCTGCATGGTCATCTGATAGGGGTTAATATTGAGTGCGTCTTGACGACATTTTTCGTTGACGGCTGTTTAAATTGATGGCCGACCATGATGCCATCTATCTGGAAAGCTTTATGGTCTTGAATTAAATCTAAACTGTTTTTTGTTTTCACTCCTATCAGATTTGTTCCTGGTTTGGTTCTCTCTGTCTCTCTGTCTCTCTGTCTCTCTCTCTCTCTCTCTCTCTCTCTCTGTCTCTGTCTCTCTCTGTCTCTCTGTCTCTGTCTCTGTCTCTGTCTCTGTCTCTCTGTCTCTTCTCTCTCTCTCTCTCTCTCTCTCTCTCTCTCTCTTCTCGTGTGTGTTTATTCTGCAAACAAAAGGATGACCATCAGTTAATTTATATCAACAATTCAAATATGAGCAGGTTTTCAACGAAATTGAATAAATTGATTACCAACCAACCAACCAAAAAGGAAAAAAAAGCGCAAACACATACAACCCCAAGTGCCAAGTTAGCAAAGATCCAAACATTGCTGTAATACTAGATGTCCTGCACTGGTATCTATAGCACTTACTTACGGGGTGATATAACCAGGCTATTTGTGTATAATGAATGTTTCAATTCTCCTGTCCTCGCTCAGAGTTTCCTTACACGCAACACGTGATTTAAAGGCATGAGGCGGGTGGAATATGGCAGGATGGGGGTAGGTGTGATAATGGAAAAAAAAAAGGGGGGGGGGGGGTTGCAGCGGTGTTATTTTCTATCCGTAATTCGCTTAAAGGTCTGACAAGTTATTTAATCTTTCCTCCCTGCCCTCCCCCCCCCTCCTCTTTTTCTGCCTATTTCATAAAATAACAACGAACGTGAATGAGGCAAATGAGTTAATCCACCGATTCCCAGGCGCCATTCACATTCGATGTTGCGAAACGCTCATGCAATTACAAACACAATAAACACATCCACCGTCCGTAACAGGCAGGAACTAGAATAAACTTCCTGTGGATTATGCGCATGTGCAGCTCACCGTGTTTCCTAATTGCCCGGCCCGGGCAAAGCAGTCTCTTCAAAACATTGCTGGAGTCTGGCTGGCGCCTTTGTTTTCTATTGCTGAATAACGAAAAGGTCATCTGCTCCATTGTCAGGTATAATTGTTTCAGTGTCGCATGTCAGTTGTATTACTTGTGGTCGACAAGCATTCACTGTCATATATAACCTTTGTTGTTGTAGTAAGTGTTCTCATTCTTCCGGTTTATTGCAGTTGTTTTGTTGTTTCTGCTGTCCCTTTCTTTCTTTTTTCTTATTTCAGTACTTTTTTTCCCGTCGTCATCCTCCTCGTCGTCATCATTCTTCCTTTCTTCTTCTTCTTCTTCTTCTGGGTGGTGGTGGTGGTGGTGGTGGTGGTGGTGGTGGTGGTGGTTCTTCTTCTTCTTCTTCTTCTTCTTCTTCTTCTTCTTCTTCTTCTTCTTCTTCTTCCTCTTCTTCTCTTCTTCTTCTTCTTCTTCTTCTTCTTCTTCTTTTCTTCTTCTTCTGCTGCTGCTGCTGCTGCTGCTGTGCTGATGCTTTTTAATGTCCTCCTCTCCTCCTCCTCCTCCCCCCCCCCTCCGTGTCCGCCTCCTCCTCCTCCTCCTCCTCCGCGTCCTCCTCCTCCTCCTCCTCTTCCTCCTCCTCCTCCTCGTCCTCCTCCTCCTCTTCTTCTTCGTGTTCTTCTTCTTCTTCTTCTTCTTCTTCTGTGACTATAGAGCGGTCCGTACGGACCAAACTCTTCACACTCTTCTACCCCGCCCCCCCCCCCCCCCCCCCCACACACACACACACACACTCGCACTTTTAAAACCTTCCTCTATTCCTTTCTCTCTTTGTTTGCACACGTGAGGGAGAAAGAAGGGAGGGGATGGGAATCCATAGCTTTAATGTAAAACAAAAAGTATTGTTCATTTTAACAAGCATACGATACATTCAAGGGAGACCAATTAAGATGCCAGGCAATTCCCAATTTCCCAACTCGGCTCTTTTTCTTTTTTTCTTTTCAGCGTTTTTGTATTTCTGTACGTCTCTCATTGACTGGCAGGGCATGTGTGTAGCGCTGAGTGTATGAACAACGAAAACACGTGGATTGCTTCAAATCACATACTTGCTTATTTAACAGAATTAATTCAGCTAATCTATTTATAATCCTGTGTGTTTCTTATATTACTAAAAAGCGCTTTTTAGGGTGTGTGTGTGTGTGTGTGTGTGTGTGTGTGTGTGTGTGTGGTGTGTGTGTGTGTGTGTGTGTGGTGTGTGTGTGTGTGTAAGAGAGAGAGAGAGAGAGAGGGGGAGCGAGGGAGAGAGATAGAGGGACAGACAGACAAAAGAGAGAGAGAGAGATAGTGTGTGTGTGTGTGTGTGTGTGTGTGTGTGTGGGTGTGGTGTGTGTGTGTGTGCATGCGTGCGTTTGCGTGTGTGTGGATGTGTGTGTGTGTGTGTGTGTGTGTGTGTGTGTGTGTGTGTGTTGTTTGTTGTTGTTGTTGTTGTTGTTGTTGTTGTTGTTGTTGTTGTTGATTTATAGTCTGTTCACACTTGGTGATATTAGACTTTACGGGGGGGGTGGGGGGGGGAGGAGGACAGGAGGGAGGAAAAGGTGAGAAATAATGTCAAGAACAGTACAAATTTAAATATAAACTACACTATCATAATCATAAAAATGTGCTAATTTGAGATTGAGAGATAATTTTTGCAACCTCAACAATTTCTGAACTGAAAGAAATAGCGTGAACCGGTTTAGATTTCGAAATTTCAATGTTTGCTTTTGAATAAAGAGCGTTTAAAATGTTCACCAGATAATGGTTTAGAACATGCACACGCTATATTTTGGAAATATTTGGTCTTCCAAGAGTTCAAACGTATCTTGTATATTAAACTAGAATTTTTTTTTTTGTAGGCATCCTTCAGTCTCGGAAGACTATGGAGTTGCGCTCTAGGTGTCTATTCTGGTATAGCGGCGGGTGTGGCTGGCCAGTCCGACACGGGAATGACAGTCCCTGTAGCAGAGGGCACAGATGAAGTCTGACGCTGGTCTGTCTGCCTGGGCTGCAGCCTTTCTTCTCATTCTCTTTTCCCCGTGCTGCTGAGCGAGTGTCTCTTCGAACTTGGAGAGACCTTTCTGCACAGTCTGTCTCCAGGCTGACCGTTCGAGGGCTGTTGCTTCCCAGTTGTTCTGGTCGATGTTCAAGGCTTTTAGGTCCCTCATGCACACGTCTTTGAATCGCAGCTGTGGTCTGCCTGTGGGACGTTTTCCCTGCACAAGTTATCCATAGAGGAGGTCTTTAGGGATCCGTCCGTCATCCATGCGCACGACATGGCCGAGCCAGCGCATACGTCTCTGTTTCAGCAGCGTGTACATGCTGGTGCATCCAGCTCTTTCCAGGACAGTGTTGTTTGGGACCTTGTCCTGCCAGGTGATGTTCAGAATGCGTCGGAGGCTACGCATATGAAAAGCATTGAGCTTTTGCTCTTGTCGGGCACGCAAAGTCCAAGACTCGCTGCCATACAGGAGGGTGCTCACGACGCAGGCTCTGTAGATCTGGATCTTTGTGTGCTCGGTCAGCTTGCTGTTGTTCCATGCTTTCTTTGTCAGTCTGGTCATGGTGGTAGCTGCCTTGCCGATGCGCCTGTTGAGCTCTGCGTCAAGTGAGAGGGTGTCTGACATAGTTGAGCCCAGATAAACAAAGTCATGGACGACGTCCAGTTCATGGTCATTGATGCTCATGACTGGGGGAGAGTCAACATCCTGTCCCATGACCTGTGTTTTCCTCAAGCTAATGGTAAGCCCGAAGTCTTGGCAGGCATTGCTGAAGCAAGTCATGAGCTGCTGTAGGTCTTCGGCTGAGTGGGCGGTTACTGCTGCGTCGTCTGCAAAGAGGAAGTCACGCAGGCACTTCAGCTTGACTTTTGTCTTGGCTCTTAGTCTGGAGAGGTTGAAGAGCTTTCCGTCTGTCCTGGTTCGGAGGTAGATACCTTCAGCTGCAGGACCAAATGCGTGTTTCAGCATCACAGCAAAGAAGATTCCAAACAGGGTGGGAGCCAGGACGCAACCCTGTTTCACTCCGCTCCGTATGTTGAAGGCAGCTGATGTTGAGCCGTCAAAGACGACAATGCCTTTCATGTCTTTGTGGAAGGATCTGATGATGCTGAGAAGTTTGGGTGGACATCCAATCTTGGGAAGGATCTTGAAGAGGCCATCTCTGCTGACCAGATCGAAAGCCTTTGTGAGATCTATGAAGGCAATGAAGAGTGGCTGCCTTTGCTCCCTACATTTCTCCTGAAGTTGTTTAAGGGAGAAGATCATATCTATAGTGGATCTGTTGGCACGGAAACCGCACTGCGATTCAGGATAAACTTGCTCTGCAAGTACTTGGAGCCTCTTCAGTACTACTCGTGCAAAGACTTTCCCAACGATACTAAGGAGGGATATGCCACGATAATTATTGCAATCGCTTCTGTCACCTTTGTTTTTGTACAGTGTGACGACGTTAGCATCCCTCATGTCTTGTGGTACTTCGCCTCCACTCCAACAGAGGCAGAGGATTTCATACAACTCGGTGATAAGTGTCTCTTTACAGCACTTCAGTACTTCGGGGGAATACCATCTTTCCCTGGTGCCTTGCCAGAGGCAAGAGCGTCCAGGGCTTCGTTGAGTTCCTCTATGGTTGGTTCTCTGTCAAGCTCTTCCAGTTCTGGTAGGCGCTCTATGGCATTCAGGGCATCTTCTGTGACTACATTTTCCCTTGCATATAGCTCAGTGTAGTGTTCTACCCAGCGCTCCATTTGTTGTTCTCTGTCTTGAATCACCTCCCCTGTAGCTGATCTCAAAGGGGCAGTTTTCGAAATATGTCTAGGATATGTTTCCATTACATATTTATCTTGAGACTTCTCAATTCGGAAACAGCGTTCCAATAACGAATGTACTTCATATATATCTAACTTCAAATTACTTTTTGCAGCATTGCCCATTACCCCGCGTCTGGCTAGTTTATCTGCTATTTCATTCCAATAAATACCACAGTGTGAAGGGACCCAGCAGAAGACTATATTTATTCCTGTGGAAATAATGTAATTAATTAGATGCTTTATTTTAAAAATTACATCTTTCCTTGTTTTAACATCCCAAACTTTCAAACTATCTAACACTGCCTTAGAATCAACACAAAATAAAATGTTACAGAAAGAATGATTACTAACACAAATAAAGAGTAATGCCATAAGAATAGCATACAATTCTGCCGTGAAAATAGAAAATCCTTTTCCAAGGCTGTATGCTTTTTGAACTTTTAAAGCCGGAATAACAAAACCTGAACCTGCACTTAACTGGCAAACGGAACCATCCGTAAAATTTTTTTAAATGATTTGAGTATTTGTTTTCTAAGTTTTCTCTCACTTTAGAAGTTACAATGTTAATGTTATCATTTTTCCGGACATCAGTGTAATCTACATGAAAGATAGCTTGTCTATGTTTCCATGGAGGCACCGGGGGAACAACAGGAGCAGGTGAGAGTGAGGTGACATCAATACTGCATTTTTCAAAAGAATCTTTCGTGTAATTTCGAACGGGACAAAGATAACCTAGCTGTTGAGCTCTTTTGGGATACTCAACATTTGAATCCATCAACACTTCGTTTTCGACTGAATTAGGTACTGAAAGACTTCTTGCGACATATTTGGCCACAGCTAATCTGCGTGTGTGTGTGTGTGTGTGTGTGTGTGTGTGTGTGTGTGTGTGTGTGTGTGTGTGTGTGTGTGTGTGTGTGTGTGAGTGTGTGTGTGTGTGTGTGTGTGTGTGTGTGTGTGTGTGTGTGTGTGTGTGCGCGCGTGTTCGTTCGTTCGTGTGTGTGTGTGTGTGTGTGTGTGTGTGTGTGTGTGTGTGTGTGTGCGTGTGCGTGTGCGTGTGTATATGTGTGTGTGCGTGCGTGTGTGTGTGTGTGTGTGTGTGTGTGTGTGTGTGTGTGTGTGTGTGTGTGTGTGTGTGTGTGTGGTCGCACGCGCGCCGAGAACGTGCTTCCATGTGTATGGTATGGGGAGAGAGAGAGAGAGAGAGAGAGAGAGAGAGAGAGAGAGAGGAGAGAGAGACAGACAGACAGACAGACAGACAGACAGACAGACAGACAGGCAGACAGGCAGACAGACAGACAGGAACACGGCAGTCAGATAAGTCAAGACGGAAACACATATACACAATGGCAGTGATGAACAGAAGTACACTTACAGAGACAGACACGCTGAGCAAGACAGACCATCTCACTGACAGTCACATAGATTTAAAGACACTCTGCCGGAGAGGCAGTCATACCGATGAACTGAGCACAGAGTGACCCAAATTGCTACATTCACACAACACTCTGACATCGCTACACGAAGGAGGTCAGTAGACTGGCAACCTCATTGCAAATCTCCAGATCCTGCATATAGGGCCTACTGTCCCGCTTGGTTACTTGGCTGCCACCCTACACCACAGAGACTAGCTTGTTTTTAACAATAGATGTAGCTGGTGGATTAGAAATAATAGTGATAGTAGTAGCAGCAGCAGCAGCAGCAGCAGCAGCAGCTGCAATAGTAGTAGCAGTGACTGCAGCAGCAGCAGAAGCAACACAGCAGCAGCAGCTGTAGTAGTAGTAGAAGTTGTAGGAGTCGTCGTCGTCGTCGTCGTCATAATAGTGGTAGTAGTAGTAGCAGCAACACCAGCAGCAGCAGCAGCAGCAGCAGCAGTAGCAGTAGTAGTAGTAGTAGTAGTAGTAGTAGAGCAGCAGCGGTAGTTGTTGTTGTTGATGATGTTATTGTTGTTGTTGTTGTTGTTCTGGTCGTTGTCGTCGACGTCGTCGTAACAGCAGCAGCAGATTTTTTATGTTCTTTTTATTCAAAGAAAAATATTTCACGAACAGAGGGGGCCATAGCCAAATGATTAAAATGTTTGCCTCTGGAGCTAACGGTAGTGGGTTCGAACTTCAAAGAAAGTGGTGGGATTTTTTTTTTTTTTGTCTTTAGCTGAAAAACTCTCTGGGTCTAACCAGTAGTAAAAAAAACTCTCTTGGTCCAACCAGTAGTAACAAAAACTCTCTTGGTCCAACCAGTAGTAAAAAAAACCCTCTTGGTCCAACCAGTAGTAAAAAACCCTCTTGGTCCAACCGGTAATAAAAAAACCCTCTGGTTCCAACCAGTAGTAAAAAAACACTCTTGGTCCAACCAGTAGTAAAAAACCCTCTTGGTCCAACCGGTATTAAAAAAACCCTCTGGGTCCAACCAGTAGTAAAAAACCCTCTGGGTCCAACCGGTAAAAAAAAACCTTTGGGTTAAACCAGTACTAAAAAACCCTCTTGATCCAGCCAGTAGTAAAAAAACCCTCTTGATCCAACCAGTAGTAAAACAACCCCTCTTGGTCCAACCAGTAGTAAAAAACCTCTTCGTCCAACTAGTAGTAAAAATCCCTCTTGATCCAACCAGTAGTAAAAAAAAAAACCTCTGGGTCCAACCAGTAGTAAAAAACCCTCTTGGTCCAACCAGTAGTAAAAAAAACTCTTTGGTCCAACCAGTAGTAAAAAACCCTCTTGATCCAGCCAGTAGTAAAAAAAAACAACCTCTTGATCCAACCAGTAGTAAAACAACCCTCTTGGTCCAACCAGTAGTAAAAAACCTCTTCGTCCAACTAGTAGTAAAAATCCCTCTTGATCCAACCAGTAGTAAAAAAAAAACCTCTGGGTCCAACCAGTAGTAAAAAACCCTCTTGGTCCAACCAGTAGTAAAAAAAAACTCTTTTGGTCCAACCAGTAGTAAAAAACCCTCTGGGTCCAACCAGTAGTGAAAAACCCTCTTCGTCCAGCCAGTAGTAAAAAAACCCTCTGGGTCTAACCAGTAGTAAAAATCTCATTTGGTCCAACCTGTAGCAAAAAAACCCTCTGGTCCAACCAGTAGTAAAAACCCTATTGGTCTAACCAGTAGTAAAAAAAAACCTCTTGGTCCAACCAGTAGAAAAAACCCACTTGGTCCAACCAGCAGTAAAAGCCCTCTTGGTCCAACCAGTAGTGAAAAACCCTATTGGTCCAACCAGTAGTAAAAAACCCCTCTTGGTCCAACCAGTAGTAAACAGATACCTGATTCCCTCCAGGGAGGCTAAAGGCAGTGGAAGGAAGGGATGGGCTCTACTTTCCAGTATACCATGCCCTAAGACACAATGAATCTCTGACAGTTCATTGCCCATAAGGCCGTTAGGCTATGGACACTGTTTTGTTTTTCTTTCCAAACAAATCAAACGATGCCACACGTTACCTTAACAATATAAAGCAAATTTGTTAAAAAAAATAAAATAAAATAAATGTCAAACATAAAACTCCATAGCGAAACACGAACAAACAGAAAACATATGAATACAGAAACCAAAGGGGTTGTATCTTAGAATACACTAATATCATTATATAATCTCCACTCCAAAACTGACCGCATCTTAGTTTAATTAACGGGGAAACATCAGTTAAGGTCAATCAGCCTAGTCTCAGTCCCTAATTTTCTTTACATCCTCGCTCAGCCAGCCAGCCATCTACCCCACCTACCCACTGACCCACCCACACAGATGACCAGTGGCCCTGAGGGATATTTTCCTCTGGAACCGAGGGGACAGAGCCATCCAT
>CM065731.1:63094631-63102131 GCA_033310375.1 Conus canariensis
CTGTCACATTGAAGTATCTTGTGAACGTTTCTGTGATGATACCACGATTCCTACAAACAGCTTTAATTAATAACCTTGATTCTGTACATGTATCATTACAAAAGTCAGTTGACATCCTATGTGCATGTTGCAACGTGAATCAAATTTCACTGAACCACAATAAAACTAAAGTCAACTTCATAACAACCTATCAAAGACGGCAAAATAGAAAACAGTTCTCTCCTGTTTTCATCAAGAATGTAAACATTGAAGAGGCAGACAATCACCGAGTTCTAGGCGTATTAATTGATCACAATTTTTCATGGGCTGATCATGTCAAGACATTATCCAAAACGGTGTGCAGACAAATATCGGTTATGCTGGACTAAGGACTTCTTGAACCTTCATGCCAGAAAAATTTTCCTAATGCACATGCTCTCTTAAATCAATATTTGTTCCAAACGACCTGACTTAGCCAGCACAAATTCTACGAAAACTTTATTTAGCATTGACATGCGCTTAAAGCAATTTGCCTGAAATTCTAGAGCCTAACAAAATCGGATGATATTCAAGTTGGAGTTCACCATCAAAGGATATGTTTGCTATCAATAAAGGAATGTTCATGCCATCAAAATGCATCTGGATTAGCCCGCCAAATCACTCAATCCAAATGTACCTGAATTCTAGAAATTCTACAAACTTCAGATTTCCAAACCTAGAATATGACCTGTCTTAACACAAGTCTTTGCTATTTTGGTCCTTTTTCTCTAGAACTCACTTTGCCTAAGTGTAAATGCCATTGGAACTCAGAATGTTACTGACGAAAGTTGTGAGCATAGTTTGCACACTCTCACTAGTTAAATAGATATGCAGTATAAATCCCATTACCAATGCTTATTCGTATGTAATTACTATATCATCTCCAACATATGTATTACTTTGTTTGGAAAAGTGATTGTTCCTGTTTACAAGAACTTCGGCAACAGAAACAAACTGCAGCGTTACTGGAACACGACAAAAAAAGCAGAAGAGCACACAAAACAAAGTGTGAAGTAACGCAGTTTTAATGCACAACGCAAAACAGGACAATAAATTTTCGGCAATATCGACAAAAAAAATACAGACATAAACATGCACAATACTCCCCTTGTGAAGCCCAAGTGGTGAATGAAGTAGACAGAGGGACAGTGGAAGAGAGGGTGAGTAGAGTTCGAGGAATAGGGCACAAGGAAAGAGGGTAGAGTAAAGTGAGGAGGAGGAAAGGAGAGAGAGAGAGAGAGAGAGAGAGAGAGAGAGAGAGAGAGAGGGGGGGGAGGGGAGAAAGAGAGGGGAGAGACAGAGAGAGAATGGAAGTAGAGGAAGAGTGGAGAATGAGAGAGAGAAGAGGAGGGGAAGGAGAGTGAGTGGAGGGGGAGGGTGTGATGGTCTGTAGTGGGTGTGTTGCATATGAATGAAATGAACAAGAGAAAACACAATAAATAAAATACAATATGCTCAAAAAAGCATTTTAAATGACAAGGGGAGGGGGGGGGGAGAGAGAGAGAGAGAAGCGGGTCAGCCGCCTAAAGCACCCGACCCAAGTCTGTCCCAAGGGTAGGTTGCCCTACCCAAGCACCAAGGGGTGAGAGAGAAAACGGGAGAACCCCGAGAAAAAACCCTCTAGCCAGACGCAGCTAAAAGCTGCAAGGCTCCCCCCCCCCCCCCCCCACACACACACACAAAAAAACACTTGCCCCGGGGGCACAACCACACACACACACACACATACATACAAGTGCGTGCGCGCGCACGAACAACCACGCACGCACACATACACACGCCAATAAGCACACACACAACCACACATATACCTAAAAAAAAAAAAAAAAAAAAAAAAAGGGATGGGGCGGTGGGTGGGTGGGTGGGTGGGGGTTTACAATGGGGAATAAATGGGTAAATGTACAAACAAGGCATACATTAAGACATTTGGGTATAGCATAGGGAGGTAGGTGGTGCTATGGTGGCGCAACAGAAAAAAAGGCAAAAATAAGAGCATTAAAGCAAAAGATAGATATGAGGTCATGATGAGAGGCGCTAACAACACTCCCAATGACTAAAAAAACAAAAAAAAACAAGCAAACAAAAAACAAAACAAAACATTTTTTTATCTATATATATATATAGCACTTGTGTCCTAAGAGGTTATTTTTTATATTTTCTACTTTTCACAAGAAAATGTAGCTTGTTTTGCTCTTTTACGATTTTCTTTTGCTTCTTAGGTGGCACCTTTGGTTGGTTTTTGGAAAACTCAACTAACATACTACGGTATTGCACACCAGCCTTTTTCTAGGATAGCATTCTTGTTAAAACCGAAAAGGCAGAGGAGTCAAATTACCACTTTCCGTGGTCACTGAGGAGAAACAATCAGTTTCGAAATATCAGTATCTGACCAGGAGTTATATGCTAGTCAGTTTCCTCCCTATTGGAGAATGTCTCCCCCTTGGAGACTATAAACTTGCTGAAGGCTCATTTTGAGAGGATTTTATTTTATTTTTTTCCCCATTCACCCACTCAAGCACATACTGTTAGTTAGACAGAATTATCTACCACTGCAGATATGAATGCTTATCTCCCCCTATTTCTTCAATCTAAGACATAAGAGCAAGCTTTGTTTATAATTCAATATATATATATATACACATATATATATATACAAGAGTTTAAAATAGGGTTTTAAAACGGAAAGTAAAACCACCTACAAACTTGTTTCGAGCCAAGTGCTCTCCTCAGGGTATATATAATCTGGGCACGCCACCAGTGTTATATAGTGTGGTGTGTGGGCGTGTGAGGTCTGCGCGTGTGGCATGTGGCCTGTAGATTTTTTTTTTTCTTTTTTGGGGCGCGTTCAGGGGGGACGTGCCAAGGAATGGTGCATTGACAAAGATTTCCATTTGTGCCTGCAATTATTAATCATTTCTACTTTAGAGTTCAGGGATGCTAGATGGGGTTTACGTAATATCAGCCACTTTTCTGTAGTACATAAGTTGCATTTTTTAGAAATATTGTTGTATGGTGTTGCTCTTTTTTATAATTTTCCATGATATGTTGTAATCTATTTTCTTATCTTTAAGCTTCCAAATATATTTACTTAGTTCTGTTTGGTTTTTATATTTTTGAAGGACTGTTTATGGTTTGCATATCTGGTTTTAAAATGGTTTGCCATGATCCCGATGTATGTTTCTTTATCACTGTCTGTTGTTACCGTAGCTTGGTACACAATGTTGCTGTAGAGACATTTGTTATTCAGAGGGCACTGGTCTTTTTTGTGCAATTACAAGATATCCTTTCGTTACCCTCTTTAGTTGTATTGTTTTTGGTTTTATTGGAAGAATCAATTATATTTTTAAGGTTGGGCATACACGAGTATGATAGCTTGATGGTGTTTTTATTGAATATTTTAGATAGTACATGTTCTTTTGGGAATGATGTTTTAAGGATTCTGAGGAATTCTTTTCTACGTTGGTTTTTGTTCTTTCATCATATGGAGGGTTATACCATATAATTTTTCTTTTCCTGTTTTTCTTATTGCTGTTCATGTTATTATCTGGGTTATATTGTAATTTGTAGTTGTAACCACTTTTTTTCAGCGCCTCTTGGTATTTGGCTGCTGCACTGTTAAATTCTTTCTCATTGCATGACAGTTTACATAATCTTTTGTTTATGCCATTAGGTATGGTTTTTAAAATGGAAGGTGGATGGTTACTTTTGATGTTTACGTAGACAGGTGTGTCATTAGGTTTTTTGTATGGTTTGTATGTATGGTCCTTAAGGTCTAATGTTATGTCTAAATATTTTACTTTTTTTTGTTGGCTTCTACTGTGATTTTTAGGTTGTGGCTTTGAAAGATTTTACAAAGTTCTTTTTTCTTGTTTTCAATGATTTTTGGTTTATTGTTTAATGTGGCAAGGCCGTCATCTCTGTATAAGCCAACCTGTTTACCAAGTATTTTCTGTATATGAGACAACATGAAAAGTCCAACTAATTCGCAAGTTTCAGCTCCATCATAAGATCCCATCGTGACATCGAACGTGGAATTTCTGCTGTTTTTTTTTTCGTCCAAGTTATATTGCTGCTAAGGAGAAGGGTTTTCTTAGTGTGGAAATGATTTCCATCTCAGAATCTGTTATATTTGTATATTTGTTGGCGAATCTTAGTGCTTTAGTAAGTAATTCCTCATCAATAGAAGGATAGAAATCCACTATGTCAAAAGTAATGAACACTGTATTTTTCTGTTTGTCCAATTCTTTAAACCATTGGATAACTTCATAACTATTTTTCCAGAGATTGTATTCAGTGTTTGTTTTTATGCCCTGTATTGCTTTTTCCAGGATTTTTTTTTACTAATTTTGCCTAATTTCAGATTTTGATGGGTTTATTAGTCTACAAGTAGGGTTGTTGTGACAGTTCGGTTTGTGATCTTTGAGAGTTATAAAAGCCTCTTTTATTGCTGTTGCTTCTATCCTATCACCTAAATCCATCTGGCGCACAAGTTCTTTTTCTTTTTTGCAGATGTTGTCATATGTAGTCTTATCAGCTTTTTTTAAAAATAATTTTTCTGAATATTTTTGTTGAGGAGTTGAGAGTACTCATTAGGTTCCATTTGATAGAAATTGCTTGCCTTGTCAGCCTTTACAAACATTTTTTGTCATTTTGGATTTGTTGTATGTTATTATTCAGTGTTGTTTGGAAATTATTATGTGATTTTCTAAATTCAATATTAGCTATTAGTTTTTTCATACTTTCTTCAAAAGGTTTCATTTCCTCTATTACAGGTGGCGATCTCCATGACTTAAAACCATAAGTTTTTTATCTTCCTTTTTAGCATCTGAATTCAAAAAGAAAAACGCTCTCCATCTCATATTATGCACAAATATTCCAGTCTGCTGTATGAGTTTTTTAATGTAGAGTTGTGGGTTAGAAAAAGGTATATTTTTGGTGGACTGCCCAAAGTTAATTTTCTCCATTTTAAATTTAGATTCTGCTAGGCCACAGTGCTCAACGTGAGGAGCAATCAATAAAATTAGAGTTAAAAAGCCACTCAGAATTCTAAAAATGCTCAACCAAATAGGGAGCGACATAACAGTTTAAAATAGGGTTTTAAAACGGAACGTAAAACCACCTACAAACTTGTTTCGAGCCAAGTGCTCTCCTCAGGGTATATATAACAACAGACAGTGATAAAGAAACATACATAGGGATCATGGCAAACCATTTTAAAACCAGATATGCAAACCATAAACAGTCCTTCAAAAATGAAAAATATAAAAACCAAACAGAACTAAGTAAATATATTTGGAAGCTTAAAGATAAGAAAACAGATTACAACATATCATGGAAAATTATAAAAAGAGCAACACCATACAACAACATTTCTAAAAAATGCAACTTATGTACTACAGAAAAGTGGCTGATATTATGTAAACCCCATCTAGCATCCCTGAACTCTAAAGTAGAAATGATTAGTAATTGCAGGCACAAATGGAAATCTTTGTCAATGCACCATTCCTTGGCACGTCCCCCCTGAACGCGCCCCCAAAAAGAAAAAAAAATCTACCGGCCACGTGCCACACGCGCAGACCTCACACGCCCACACACCACACTATATAACACTGGTGGCGTGCCCAGATTATATATACCCTGAGGAGAGCACTTGGCTCGAAACAAGTTTGTAGGTGGTTTTACTTTCCGTTTTAAAACCCTATTTTAAACTGTTATGTCGCTCCCTATTTGGTTGACCATTTATAGAATTCTGAGTGGCTTTTTTACTCTAATTATATATATATATATATATATATATATATATATATACTACTCAAAACAATTGAAGTACCACTTAGGAAATCTGCTGTCATTCGAAAGAAAACAAAGCTGAACATAATTTAATGATTGAATATTTTATTTTTATTATTCCTCAATCCATTCAAATTTATTCAAACACCGTGACAAAAAATTATCTTTGTTTTACACTTGATTAAAGAGGCATACCCCCAAAATGAAAAGTAACAAGAGTCTATGGTAGATGTCATGATGTTAATAACGGGTAAGACCACCGTTCGCGTTCAAACAAGCGTCACATCGACGTCTCATGGAGTGCACCAGGCGGCGGAGAGTGTCCTGGGGGATCGCCTGCCACTCCTGCTCCAGTAACTGAAACAGCTGGTCCACGGTGTCTGCTGGAGGGTTGTGGGCCCGCACTCGCCTCCCCAGCACGTCCCACAGATGCTCTATGGGGTTCAAATCTGGTGACCTGGCAGGCCAGTCCATTCTTGTCACCTGCTGCCCTTGTAGGAACTGATTCACGATGGCGGCGCGGTGGCACGGCGCGTTGTCGTCCTGGAACTGGGCGCCCTGGCCAACTGCCCTCAGGGCGGGCATCACAAGGGGGCGGATGATGGTGTCGCGGTAGGTGGCACCGGTCAGGCGGCCTTCAACACGGTGTAGAGGGGTCCTGTGACGTAGGCTGAACCCACCCCACACCATCACGGACCCACCTCCATAGCGGTCATGCTCCCTGATGGCAGCGTCAACGTAGCGTTCTCCAGGACGTCGCCAGACGCGAACCCGCCCGTCGTTGAACCTGAGGGTGAACCTTGACTCGTCTGTGAAGAGTACTGTTGCCCATTCAGCTCTTGTTCACCTTCTATGACATGCTGCCCAGGCCCGACGATGAGCTCGATGCGCTGGGGTCAGTATTGATCTCACTGCTGGGGACCTTGACCTCAAGTTGGCGTCGTGGAGCCGGTTCCGAACTGTCTGGGTACTGACGTTGACGTTGCTGGCTTGTCGTAGCTGGTCTTGGAGTACTGTGGCACTGACTGAACGGTCTCTCAGACAAGCGATAACAATGAACCGATCCTGCTGTCTGGAGGTGCTTCTCGTCCGTCCACGTCCCTGCTGTTCTTCAACACTTCCAGTGTTAAGCCAACGGTCTCTGAGCCTCAGAATGACTGGGTGACTCACTCCAAGCCGTCGACCAATCTCCCTCAAGCCAATACCTTCTTGGTACCATGCTATCGCTCTTCCTCTGTCGGTGTTGCTTAGTCGTTGTCTCGCAGGCATGGTTAAATCTTCCTAAATTTCGCGACTTTTTATACCCGTCAAATGTGCTAACTGATTGCATTTCTGCTCAGAAAAGACCTTGCTTTCACGTGCATCACTTTTTTTTTTCTTGCTGTGTCTGTGTCAAAATCTGGGAGCGACACAAGTTCGATAATTTCTCGGGATTTTTTTGCCTCAGATGCGACGCGGTAGATAACTGCTGACCGACTTTAACATAACAAAAATGCACGAGGAGTAGTATTTGAGAACCGGGTAAGCTTATCCAGCAGAGTTTATTCAATTATCAATATTAATTGGTTTATCAGAGCTTTTTAAAAATTGCATACAAAAATTAGGGTGGTACTTCAATTGTTTTTAGTAGTGTGTATATATATATATATATATATATATACAGATAGATAAATAAAGGGAAAAAAAGGGGGG
>CM065731.1:63114631-63132131 GCA_033310375.1 Conus canariensis
TGAAAAATGAGGTCAGTGATCTCAGACGTGAAAATGAAAATTTGAAGGCACAGAATGACAGTCTGATTGGAGAAGTGTTGAAACTGGAACAAAAGACGGACGATTTAGAATGTCGTTCAAAGAGGAACAATGTTATATTTCATGGCATACCAAGGAGAGATCGGGAAACCAAACAGGATTGTGAGGGCCTTGCGCATGATTTGTTAACTGACAAATTAGAACTGCCAAGAGACATACAATTTGACAGGCTCCACAGGTTAAACGGGAAACCGGACTCTCCGATTATTGGTTGTTGCACTTTCTTTAAGGACAAAGAGGTCATTCTAGGTGCCAGGCATAGGTTGAGGGGTACCAAGGTATTTGTCGGTGAAGATTTCTCCCGGCGAGTGAGAGAAATACGCAAGAAACTTGTCCCTCACCTGAAAGATGCAAAAAAAAGAAAATAAAAAGGTGTCAATGATTTTTGATCACCTGGTTATCGAAGGGAAAAAGTATTACTTGGACCAGGACAGTAATCTGACAATTTCAACCTAGGGATATGGCCGGCCAGTTAAAATAACATCAAAACAATATGATTCGTCAAATATTTACATAAATCTAATCGTAGAGGGGAAGGAAAAAACTGTGTCACCGTTTAAAAGAGAAAGTAAGGATGGCACTTCACGTGCAGCTTCGGTTTGGAGCAGTGACACGGCTGTGTCAACGCTCCCCGTCAACTGTAAAGTTCACGACAGAAATCGCTCGTGCAATGTGCCATTGAACCGGACACATTCGGATGTTTCTACTGGGGGTGATAAACGTGTACCTGATGACACACCAAATGTTATTCATGCACATGATGAAAGAATGGATGAAAGTGTGTTTCCTTCTGTGTTTGATAAATGTTTTTCTTCTGAATTGTGTGTGCATAATGAAAGAGCAGATAGAAACAATCTATCCTGTTCATTGAATACATGTTTATCTTGTCACGGTCCCGCACAAAATGGATTGGTGGAAAATGTTTCATCTTCTTTGACAAATGATCATTATTCTTCAGATGCTGGTACAGGCAATGGAAGAATGAATGAAAGAATGCATAGAGATGCTTTACCTTTCTCATCTGTTGAATCATTTCCCTCTAAACTTAGAACACAAAATAATGCAGAGAATGAAAATGTGAATGAAAATGGTTTTGTTTCATCGTCAAATGGGAGTTTTTCCTCTAAAATGTTTGTACATAATCGGAACGAAAGGGAGAATTTGTTATCTCCAACACTGAATGAAAGTGTCCCTTTCGAAGTTTGTGAACATGGTTTAAGAAACGACGGAAATGATTTATGTCTCATGGGGAACAATCGTTCTTCTGCTTGTATTGATTTTCACATACCAAGCTTTATCCCATTGTCTTCATCAAATGAAGAGGTTAATGCAGTGTCTGATAATAGAAGAGAAAGAGCAATTTTGAATGATCAAGATAATTTTACAGAAAGCATCTGTGGTGCGAGTTTGGCTGGTACGAACGGAAATCATGTCTCATTTTTGCATTGGAATGTAAATAATAATAATAATAATAATGTATAATACTTATATAGCGCATTTCTTGTTGTACAACTCAATGCGCTTACATCCACCATTTGCACTTATTCATAAGATATTCATGCACACAGCAAAAAGAAAATACACAATGGCAGACGCACCTACATGCATAAACTGTCTCACCGAACTAGTTGTGGAGGAATTTAAGAGAGATCTAGTCATCTACAGAAGAGAATAGGCTTTTTTGAAGAGGTAAGTTTTGAGCTGAGATTTAAAAGAAGAAAGAGTAGGCTGATTACGAAGGTCTTCAGGGAGGGAGTTCCAAATAGAAGGTGCTCTAAAACTGAAGGCTCTTTCGCCAACAGATTTCAGAGAACGCTTAGGGATTTTCAAAAGTTTTTGTGAAGAAGAGCGAAGGGGTACGAGAGCTTTGGTAGGTGCAGAGAGAAGAAGAGAGATAGTGAGGAAGAGATTCATTGAAGTGGCGGAAAGCAAGAACTGCCAGTTTAAATTGCCACCGATACTGTATGGGAAGCCAGTGCAGTTCGATCAGCATGGGAGTGATGTGCTCACACTTCCTCCTCTTCAAAACAAGTCGTGCAGCGCTATTTTGGACTCTCTGCAGCCGAGCAATCTGTTCTGCGGGAAGCCCAGCATAAACAGAGTTGCAGTAGTCCAATCTTGACATCACCGTGGCACTAGCCTGACAGCTACTTCCCTGGACATAAAGCGTCGGATGGAAGCAATACGTCTCAGCTCTAAAAAGGATGAGCGACAGACTACAGATATTTGATTCTGCATGGTCAGACACTGAACAATGGTAACACCAAGGTATTTGACAGAGTTACTGAAAGGCAATTCAGTACCATCAACAACCATTGACTCTGACTCAACGAGTTTGAGGCAGGAGGAGGTTCCAACGGGCATGACTTCAGTCTTTTCACAATTTAATTTAAGCTTATTACTTGTCATCCATTCCTGCACACTGCTGATACACCGAGACACCCCAGATTGAACAGAAACAAACTCATCAGGTGTGCCACTCTTAGAAAGCTCAGTGTCATCAGCATACTTGTGAAAATCACAATCATGGTCCGAGATAACATCTGACAAGGGCTGTGAGTACAATGTAAACAACACTGGGCCCAATACTGACCCCTGTGGTACTCCATACAAAAGAGGTGACAAAGTAGACCTTACACCACCCACAACCACCGCCTGTGACCTATCTCTGATGTACGATTCGAACCACTGGAGAACTATCCCATCAACACCAAAAGTGACCCTAAGCCTTTCAAGTAAAGTAGTGTGATCTAGCGTATCAAAGGCAGCACTCAGATCAAGCAAGGCTACGAGAGAAACAAGTTTACTGTCGGATTTGCACAGTAAACAGTCCAGTACGCTCCATACAGCAGTCTCAGTGCTATGATTCTTCCTATAAGCAGACTGACAGGCCTCAAGAAGACCATGGTCTGAAAGATGAGTCTGAAGCTGCTTCAGCACAACTCTTTCAAGGATTTTTGAGAGGAATGGGAGGTTGGACACCGGTCTATAGTTCTTTAACTTATTAAGGTCCAGTCCTGGCTTTTTCAAGAGAGGGGTAACCATTGCCTGCTTAAACTGAGGAGGCACTATGCCTGACAAGAGAGATTTGTTTACAATGTTTGTAATCACGGGAATCAAATGAGAGGCACAACGTTTTAAGGAGGGAAGTAGGGATGGGGTCAAGGACACAACTTTTGCTGGAGGATTCACTTATGAGATCGCCGATCAGTTTTTCATCCACAGGATTAAAAGTACAAAAAGGTGGTCCACAGTATTTATCGTAAAGAATTGGTTGGGAAGGATTTGCATCAAGATTGTCACGGATGGTTTTGATTTTATCAACAAAGAATTCACTAAATTGTTGAGAGATTTGAGAAGGAGGAATGTTCGTGGGCAAACTTAATTTCTTTTGTTTGCCAAGTAGTTCACTTGAAAGAGAAAACAACTGCTTTGATGAAGAACAAGAGTCAATTTTATCACGGTAGTATGACTCTCTGGCATCCTGGAGGCAGTCCCCTGCCTCACACCTGTTCGCTGCAAAGATCTGGCGGTGGATGGTCAATCGGCTCTTTCTCCAGCGTCTCTCGCTGCGCCGGCGTTGACGTCGAGCAGCTCTCACGTCCTCGGAGAGCCAAGGAGCTGAGGGACGGTCAGTAACACACCTAGTCACTGCAGGCGCGTGTCGGTCCAGGATTTCCTGAAGGCCATCGTTAAGCACTTCAACTAATTGTGTGACATCTGCATTACTTTGCTGCTTACGCATGCCCTGAGCAAAACTCTTGACCTCTTGGTCAAAAACAGCCACACACAATGCTTTCATGTTCCTAGGCTTGTTTTCTAAGCTATCTGATAAAATGTTTATTTCGTATATAACGTCTTTTGATTTTGTTTGTTTAGTAGAAACTTTTGTTGAAAATTTACATTCAAATGTATTCAGCAATTATAAAGTCTTCTGTAAACCAGCCGTTCAGTTTACGAAACACGGACGAAGATCGGGAGGAGTCGTATGTCTTATCAAAATGGAATTTGTACCTTTTGTACAGGCATTACCGATTGATCTAAACAATACCATTATGTTCAATATTTCTAAAGATGTCTTTGGTCTTACAAAGAATGTTCTTTATGTATGCACATATGTACCTCCAGAAAATTCACCATACTATGCTTTTTATGGTATTGATAATGGCATAAGTGATTTGGAAAACTGTCTCTCTGATGTTATGCTCAGTATGCCTGATACGTATGTACTTCTGGCTGGAGAATTAAATAGCAGAATTTCTAACATTTGTCAGGAATTTTCAACCCAAAATTGTCCTTTTAGTTTGCATAACGAAACCCTTATAAACAGATGTTCAGAAGACAAGATATTAAACAGGTATGGTAAGCTCTTGTTAAACATGTGTACTGTGTTAGATCTGTGCGTTTTAAATGGCGTGTGCGACGGCGACCGTCAAGGTCGTTTCAAATACATTTCAGAGTCAGGGAACAGTGTGAATGATTATTTTATAACTTCCTATGACATTGTTTAATGCTATTAATATATCGTGCAGTCTTTGTGTGAATGAACGAATTGAGTCTGACCATCTGCCTCTAGTATTCCATATAAACTCACTTTTTGAAGTAAGAAATGGAAAAGGTATCAAGAAAAACATACAAGTTATAGAGAAGTATAAATGGCAAGATGAATATGCTGATACTTTCTGTAATCTAATGAATAGTCAACATGCTTTGTCAATGCTGGAGAATGCAGTTACTCTGATCGATGATGACATTAACGCCGCTTTGAATATATTTAATGCTTGTATAAAAGATCAAGCGGAGTGCATGAGGAAACAAATAAGAATAAATGACACTCTGAAGAATGATGATTGGTTTGATCATGAATGTTATAAAACCAAGAGAGACGTGAAACAACTTCTAAGAGTATCTAGAAATACATTGGACGATAAAGACAGAGACGTTTATTGTAAAGCTCGAAGGGAGTATAAGAATCTTTTAAAGAGGAAGGAGAACGAGTATAATTCTTCTTTGTTATGCAATTTAGTTACCTCAGTTGAAGATCAGCAAGAGTTTTGGAAACACATGCGCAGAATATCAGTTAAGAAAAGTAGTACGCATAACAATATCTCTGTCAGCGATTGGGATAGGCATTTCAGAGATCTTCTCGAAAACGATGCTGAAGAAGACGCAGAACAAATAGAAGATAAGATACCTTTTCTCGATTCTGATAGCGATGCAGGGTTCCTTGACAGTATAATTACTAGAACAGAAGTGATCTCTGCAATGAAAAAACTCAAGAACAAAAAAGCTGCAGGCCCTGATGGCATTGTTGGAGAATTATTCAAAAATGCCGGAAATATCGTAATTGATTTCTGCGTCAGATTTTTCAATGTACTTTTTGACAAAGGGATATTCCCTGATAACTGGACTGAATCGATTATATTGCCATTATTTAAGAAAGGTGAAGTCAATGATCCAAGTAATTACAGGGGCATATCACTTAGTGATATAAGTAGTAAATTATTTAGCTCTATAATTAACTGTAGACTGCAAAAGTGGGTGGAATTTAATAATAGCACGGGTGAGTGGCAAGCGGGTTTTAAGAAGGGTTATTCAACTATCGATCAGATGTTTACCCTTTTGGCTATTGTACAAAAACAGTTTTCATGGAATCGCAAATTATATATGGCCTTCATTGACTTCGAAAAGGCATTTGATTCCATATCTAGAAAATTACTTTGGCCAGTGCTTCAAAAGAATGGAATAAAGGGTAAAATGTACCGATGTATCAAGAGCATGTACAATTGTGTAAAAGCAAGGGTCAGGTGTGGTGGTGAATTTACAGATTACATAGTTTGTACAAAAGGTGTAAAGCAAGGAGATGCATGTAGTCCTGTTTTATTTTCTTTGTTTATCAACGAATTAGCACAAGAAATCATAGAGAAGGGAAGACATGGTGCAACACTGTCTCCAGATACAGTTGAATTGTTTATTTTGTTACTGGCAGATGATATAGCTTTGTTGTCAGAAACACCAGTTGGCCTTCAGACCCAGTTGAACAATTTATGTAATGCAGCTTCTAGACTCCAACTTAAAGTAAATATGAAAAAGAGCAATGTCGTGGTATTTAGAAAAGGAGGGCACCTTGCAGCACGAGAGAGATGGTTTTTTAATGGTGAGCAAATGGCTGTCGTTAACTGTTATAAATATCTTGGTATTCATTTTTCCACCCGACTTAGTTTTGTGGCTGCATGCACAGATCTCGCAAGCAGAGCGAGAAATGCTTTGTTATCAATTCTGCAACGATTGTTCGTACTTAATAATAATTCGCTGAAAGTATTGTTAAAAATTTTTGATACTCGGGTGCAGCCAATTGCTCTGTATGGTGCTGAACTGTGGGGACTGGATACTGCTGCCGTTCATGTTGAAAAGGTTCATTTGTATGCTCTAAAGAAATTTTTAGGAGTCCACATTAAAACACCTAATGATCTTGTGTATGGAGATACTGGACGTCACTCTATTTACATAAATTCAAGTGTACAGTGTATCAGATACTGGCTAAAGATATCACGGATGAATGATAACAGATTACCTTCAAAAGCTTGTAACATGTTACTCTGGTTGGATTCACGAGGCAAAACCACATGCGCGTCAAATGTTCGTAAGACCCTATTTCTAAATGGTTTTGGATTTGTATGGCTAAACCAGGGTGTGGAAAATGTGAAATATTTTTTGCAATTGTTTCGTCAAAGACTTATTGATAACAGATGGCAAAACTGGCATGAACATGTTCTGGAAAGTGATAGATTTACATGGTACAGATCGTTTAGATCATTTAATAATTGCGAAACATATCTTTCACTTGATATTGACAGACATATAAAAAATTATATGACGAAGTTCAGATTTGGTGTCTCAGATATAGCAATGCATCGTCAACGGTATAATGTAGTTTCTGACAGCAATCTGACATGCCCGTTATGTGGAAAGGCAAATGATAATGACATACACTTTCTGTTCGTCTGCTCTGCTTTCAGTGACCTACGGCAGGAATATATTCCATGTAAATATTATGCAAATCTATGTCAGTTCTGTGTGACTCTATTAATGACGAATGAAAATAAAAATATTGTGAGGAATTTATGCATGTATTTATATAAAGCCTTTAAGAGGCGAGCTGTTATGGTTAGCTAACAAATGTATTGACACGCCAATATTACATGGATATGGATATCCTAGTATGGTATTAATGTATGTGTCAGTAGAATAGACTTCATGCACATGCTTAGTAGATTGTAATTCATCCATTTGAGTATCATTTTATTGCTGTTTTTTTTTTTTTTCCCTCATACATTCTAGTAAAACTTTGTGTTGATGTTGTTGTCACACTTATCATGCTGAGTTTTGAATGTAATCCCCCTTCAGAAGGGGCTGTGGCCTATCTGAATAAATTTCATTTCATTTCATTTCATTTCTCTCTCTCTCTCTCTCTCTTCTCTCTCTTCGTGTGTGTGTGTGTGTGTGTGTGTGTGTGTGTGTGTGTGTGTGTGTGTGTGTGTGTGTGTGTGTGTGTTGTGTGTGTGTGTGTGTGTGTGTGTGTGTGTGTGTGTGTGTGTGTGTGTGTGACACACGCAAACAGAGAGAGAGAGAGAGAGAGAGAGAGAGAGAGAGAAGGAGAGATACAGACAAACAGACAGACAGACATACTGACAAACAGTCAGACAGCCAGAGACGGAGATGACAGACAAACAAACTGGAAAGATAAATCCCAATCAGACGCGATCGCAGTGCCAGACTTTTCAGTCGTCAACTCTTTAATTCCAGAGTTGACACAAATTCTCTGTGAAACACAGCCACAAAGTTTCAACAGGCAAGGAACACACAGGGCTTAGACTCTGAGATGACAGGACGTATGGCGTCAGTGCCTCGAGGATCTGATGCATCTCATTTCGTGAGTGGACTATGCCATTCTAGCAGTGTGGGCTGAGAGATTATATTCATTGACTTGTTCTAGAACTGGTCATCTCGACATGTGGACGTTTCTGTCCTTCTGTGTATTTCTCTGTGTGCCTGCCGTGGAAAGCTTTGTAAACCTTGGTTCATTGCGTTGATTCTCTGCATTTATATCTGTAGAACGAAAAGAACGTTGGAGAGAATATTACACCATAGTCCGAGTGATATATAGCCATCAAATCAATGGACTGTGAAAATAAAGAAACAAACATTGCTGATGCTTTTGATAAAATTGAAGTTTGCTGATTTATCAATCCTGAATAAATTGCCTTAAGTTATTATGCAGAACATCGACATCATAGAGTTGAATACAAACAATAGGAGGAATCTTTGGATCCGTTTTAAATTCATGCTGATCATTTCACTAATTCTCCAGTCCAGTTTACCGAGCTGAAAGAAGCGATAGAAACGATCTGATACCGAGGTTTAGCTGTACGTCTAAATGATGTTTATTATCAACTACTTCGAGGTTTGTCTCTTTCTTGGAATGTGTTACTACATTCTTTAATTTTAAAAAAATCTTGCAATGCGTGAACTGTTCCTCAAATCTGGAAGAGTTTAGTGATTATACCAGTTCTGAAAAAAAGGCAAAATAAAGCCATCATTAAACAGGTGGAGACTAGTTTCTTTTAACATCTTGTAATTGGTAGTTACTATAAAAAGAGATGTAAAAAAAGACAGTTTTCACCATTACAAAAACGGAAACTATTATGTTCTTCCTGTTCAACGGATTGGCTTTAAAATTTCTGCACGCAATAAGTCATACATGAAAGCTCACTAATGCAGGACAAAAAAACGTTTCATGTGAAGAAAGTATCTAATAGATTTTGTCAAGCATAGCTGCTACTTTATATTGTAAAACAAGCCTTTGGTTAATTCTTTAAATTACATAAACAGCTATTTAAAAAGAGCGATTTTTTAGAAGAATTCGCAAAACTTACTAATTTTTTCTGAAACTTGGACACAGGTATTCTCCTGTTTTGTTTCTATCTCTTTCTTTTACGAATGCTATGTGAAAAATCACCAATGTGGTCTAGTATGCAGATGACATTGAAATATGGATGAAAACTACTTAAAGGAGACTTTTTAAAAAGACAAAGATCTGAAATGAAACTGGACTGCAGCAAAATGAACTGAACGACCCGGTGTTGGAAAAAACGTAGGTTAGGATTATCAGAATAAAACAAAATTATCAAATTGTCTAACAATCGCAAAAATGTTAAATTGCACTAGTCACTGGAGTTGGATATCTTTTGATGTTATCATGTTGAGACGGTCCTGTAGTCCAACGGTCAGATCGTGTGTTCGAACTACTCCCTGGTTCGGAATTTTTGCTTGACAACCTTCTGCATCCACTCAGCAGTAAATAGAACCTGATTCAGTTCTGGAAAGAGTAAGGGCAGTAGAAGGAGATGGATGACTAAACTTTCTATCATGTGGAACCAGTAAAACTTTTTAAAAAATGATCTGACTAATGTTTATTACATTATGTCCATGCTGTCTTGAGGTACAAGGAGTGGACTTTCGTTGTGTTCCATCATACTTATTATGTTCTAAATTGTGGCCAAGAGTGGCATGAACCAGCTGGCTATCTTGAAAAATATATCGCGAAGGGGCAAGCAAGAATGCTACAAATTGTCTCGCATGATTGTCTCTGCCAGAAGCAGTTCATGTATGGGAAATATCTTGTCAAAGTGTTTCATCAGATTTTTCTTAAGCCCACAGACCTATTTCAAGTCTAATTTTTAGAGTTTAACGTGATACATAAAAGACCAAATATCGAATGTATATACCATGGTGATTTGATTGTACAGCATAGCGTTTTGAACGTGATTTGATACCGCTTTTCTTGCCAGAAATTGCGCCACCTCAGACCTTATTTTGGATTCGTTATCAGTCGGATCTCTTATTAAATTAACGACTTGCCTATTCAAAATCCACTGAGTAGTATTCTGCAATGGTACTTTAGAACACTTCTGATGTTCATCTTTGCTCCCTCCTATCATCTACAACTCTTCCTTCTAACACAGTCCAACCGAACCCTTCCTCTTCTGCCTAATTTCCTTTTTCTCCACTTTTTTTTCCTATAAATTTTCAAATATAGTTCTATCATTGTGAAAATTACCTTGCTTCGATGTCTACAATCATCTATATGTATGACGGGATTTTAAATACAATTTCTTTCTGATGCAAAAGACAAGCTCGAAGAGGTGAGCAGAAACACGTTTTCAATCAGGGCTGGTTAACATACAATTCTAGAAATGGCTGTGGCGCACACAAAGAAGGAAAATGTATTGTGCTAACAAAGGAAAGGAATCGCAGGCAAACGTGTTTTATTTACCCGGTAAAAGGTCGGTAAATAGTAACAAATTCTCATCTAGTGTTATGGAAGGTACGGCTAATATGGAACGCATGTGCAGGCGAATGTGGAACAGTTTCACGTGTGACTACAGTGTTCTCTTTTACCATCTTCATCTCTCTTGATAACACTCTTAATATACAAATAATCATAACGATGTAAGCTAAACGTGCAAGCGCATGTGTGTGTGTGTTGTGTGTGTGTGTGTGTGTGTGTGTGTGTGTGTGTGTGTGTGTGTGTGCGTGTGTGCGTGAGTGCGTGCGTGCGTGCGTGCGTGCGTGCGTGTGCGTGGTGTGTGTGTGTGTGTGTGTGTGTGTGTGTGTGTGTGTGTGTGTGTGTGTGTGTGATTTCTCCTACGCTTTTCATTCCGGCTCTTGTATGCACAGCCACACCAGCTGCAACTCGAAAGGTTCAGAAAAAGCAATCAGTATCAGATCATCAAGAGGTTTCATTTCAAGTAATACACGGCTGCAGAATCATTTTGAGGTGTGTGAGTTTCCATTAGATGCCATTCTCTTTGGAGTCAAGTCCATAGCACTATAATGACAGTAGGTGCCACATCACTACTAAGATCATTCAGCAATGGCGAGTTTATCCCCGCGTGTAATTCTCAGTACATTATGAAGACCTACTAGTGACTAATATGAGTTTAACACTCCACAAGCAGTATGATTCATGAATCACGACAAAGCTGCAGTGATTCATACTATCAAGGCTGTAGTGTCATAATTTGTAAGCTGTAGATATATGTTAAAAGCTGTGGTCTAATGTTTACGTCAGCATTATATGTTAGCCACAGTGCTGTAGCGATTATGATTTACACCACAGGGCTGTAGTGATTCATAATGTTACACGCAGGGCTGTAACGATTCATGATGATTACGCCACAGGGCTGTAGTGATTCATATGTTACACCACAGGGCTGAGTGATTCATAATGTTACACCACAGGGCTGTAACGATTCATGATGTTACACCACAGGGTTGTAGTGATTCATGATGTTACACCACAGGCTGTAGTGATTCATGATGGGTGATGTTACACCACAGGGCTGTAGTGATTCATAATGTTACAACAAGGGCTGTAACGATTCATGATGTTACACCACAGGGCTTGTAGTGATTCATGATGTTACACCACAGCGCTGTAGTGATTCATATGGTAATGTTACACCAAAGAGCTGTAGTGATTCATGAGGTGTTGTTACACCACAGAGCTGTAGTGATTCATGATGTTACACCACAGGCTGTAGTGATTCATGATGGTGTGATGTTACCACGAGCTGTAGTGATTCATGATGTTACACCACAGAGCTGAGTGATTCATGATGTTACACACAGGGCTGTAGATTCATGATGTTACACCACAGAGCTGTAGTGATTCATGATGTTACACCACAGCGTGTAGTGATTCATGATGTTTTTACACCACAGAGCTGTAGTGATTCATGATGTATGTTACACCACAGGGCTGTAGTGATTCATGATGTTACACCACAGGAGCTGTAGTGATTCATGATGTTACACCACAGGGCTGTAGTGATTCATGATGTTACACCACAGGCTGTAGTGATTCATGATGTTACACCACAGGGCTGTAGTGATTCATGATGTTACACCACAGGGGCTGTAGTGATTCATGATGGTTGATTACACCACAGGCTGTAGTGATTCATGATGTTACACCACAGAGCTGTAGTGATTCATGATGTTTATGTACACCACAGGGCTGTAGTGATTCATGATGTTACACCCCAGGGCTGTAGTGATTCATGATGTTACACCCAGGGCTGTAGTGATTCATAATGTTACACCACAGGGCTGTAGTGATTCATGATGTTACACCACAGAGCTGTAGTGATTCATGATGTTACACCACAGGCTGTAGTGATTCATGATGTTACACCCACAGGGCTGTAGTGATTCATGATGTTACACCCCAGGGCTGTAGTGATTCATGATGTTACACCACAGGGCTGTAGTGATTCATGATGTTACACCACAGAGCTGTAGTGATTCATGATGTTACACCCCAGGGCTGTAGTGATTCATGATGTTACACCACAGAGCTGTAGTGATTCATGATGTTACACCACAGGGCTGTAGTGATTCATGATGTTACACCACAGGCTGTAGTGATTCATGATGTTACACCCAGGGCTGTAGTGATTCATGATGTTACACCACAGAGCTGTAGTGATTCATGATGTTACACCACAGGGCTGTAGTGATTCATGATGTTACACCACAGAGCTGTAGTGATTCATGATGTTACACCACAGGGCTGTAGTGATTCATGATGTTACACCACAGGGCTGTAGTGATTCATGATGTTACACCAGCTTAGTGATCATGATGTACCCCAGGCTGTAGTGATTCATGATGTTACACCACAGGGCTGTAGTGATTCATGATGTTACACCACAGGGCTGTAGTGATTCATGATGTTACACCACAGAGCTGTAGTGATTCATGATGTTACACCACAGAGGCTAGTGATTGATTTCACACAGAGCTAGTTTATGATGTTACACCACAGGGCTGTAGTGATTCATGATGTTACACCACAGGGCTGTAGTGATTATATGTATGTTACACCACAGAGCTGTAGTGATTCATGATGTTACACCACAGGGCTGTAGTGATTCATGATGTTACACCACAGAGCTGTAGTGATTCATGATGTTACACCACAGAGCTGTAGTGATTCATGATGTTACACCACAGAGCTGTAGTGATTCATGATGTTACACCCAGGCTGTAGTGATTCATGATGTTACACCCCAGGGCTGTAGTGATTCATGATGCGTGATGTTACACCACAGGGCTGTAGTGATTCATGATGCTGTGATGTTACACCACTGGGCTGTAGTGATTCATGATGCTGTGATGTTACACCACAGGGCTGTAGTGATTCATGATGCTGTGATGTTACACCACAGGGCTGTAGTGATTCATGATGCTGTGATGTTACACCACGGTGTATGATCATGACTGATGTTACACACAGGCTGTAGTGATTCATGATGCTGTGATGTTACACCACAGGGCTGTAGTGATTCATGATGCTGTGATGTTACACCACAGGGCTGTAGTGATTCATGATGCTGTGATGTTACACCACAGGGCTGTAGTGATTCATGATGCTGTGATGTTACACCACAGGGCTGTAGTGATTCATGATGCTGTGATGTTACACCACAGGGCTGTAGTGATTCATGATGCTGTGATGTTACACCACAGGGCTGTAGTGATTCATGATGCTGTGATGTTACACCACAGGGCTGTAGTGATTCATGATGCTGTGATGTTACACCACAGGGCTGTAGTGATTCATGATGCTGTGATGTTACACCACAGGGCTCTTGTTCATGATTCCTTCTAGCACATATCAGAAAGACAACCAGTTCCGTGAGTTACAGACTCGTGTAGTTTTCATTCAAAACTTTGAGCAACATTCTCTGACACCCATCCAGTAAGTGGATAAAAATCAACTGTGTTTCTCCAGATTTCCATTTGAGCCAAACCGTACTCAGCTTGGACCAGGGGTACCCAAGGCCGAAAAATCCCATAAATGAATACGTCTGACTGGAATCGAAACTTCGGTTTGCCTTGATTCAAAGCAAATTATGTAATATTTCCACAGAAAAGTACAGCACAAGTTGTAACTGACAAGAGAGAGAGAGAGAGAGAGAGAGAGAGAGAGAGAGAGAGAGAGAGAGAGAGAGAGAGAGAGAGAGAGAGTAAAGCAGAGCAGAGCAGAGCAGAGCAGAGGAGCGGAGAGGAGAGGAGAGTAGAGGAGGGTGGGAAATTAATGACTGAAAATAGAAAAAAAAAATGAAAAGAAAAATCAATCTGTGATCGGAATGAAACTTGGCTTGTCGTTGTAGTAATTTAACACCCTGAAGGTTTGAAAAAGAGAGAAAAGGCAAAAGACATTTCATTTGACCAGGGCAATGAGATAAACATAATAATGCCAAAGCTTGTTCTTTATCCACTTACTCCTGGGAAGAGAGAGAGAGAGAGAGAGAGAGAGAGAGAGAGAGAGACAGACAGACAGACAGACAGACAGACAGACAGACAGACAGACAGGCAGACAGACAGACAGACAGAGAGGAGAAGAGAGAGAGAGAGAGAGAAGAGAGAGGAGAGAGAGACAGACAGACAGACAGACAGACAGACAGACAGACAGACGACAGAGAGAGAGAGAGATGTGATGCGGGGAGAAGCATTGAAGGGTAAGGAGGTGAGGAGGTTGAGGGAGTTTGAGGTAGAGCCACAGAGAGACAGCAGTAAAATGTGAAAGTTGAAAAAAAAGTGGAGGGGGGGGGGGGGGTGTTGAGTAGGAAATCACACACCCCTTCAAAGAAGCTCATGTAGCCGGCCGTTTTGTCCGACCCGGCCGTTTTGTCCAACCTCGGACAAAACGGCCGGGTCGGACAAAACGGCCGGCTACAGCTCACAAAACGAATAAGTAAGACACACCGCTAATATTAGATCAAGCAGGAAAAATCGAAAGCCAATTTTTTTCAATTTTTTTTTTCAGTGTGGATTCTAGGACTTGCAGTTTTTTGCAATGCTTAATGTATAATGTGTTTCTCTTTTGAATTTTAGCTTTGAGCCACCACCACCTCCCCCTCCATCTCCCTCTCATTCCTACTCCTCCTCCTTATCCTCCTCCTCCTCCTCCACCTCCTCCCCCACCTCCTCCCCCACCTCCTCCTCCTCCTTATCCTCCTACTCCTCCTCCTCCCCCTCCTCTTCCTCCTTCTCCTCCTCCTTCTCCTCCACCTCCTCCACCTTCTTCTCTGCTCCTCCTCCTCCTCCTCCTCCTCCTCCTCCTTCCCTCCTTCTTCTTCTTCTTCTTCTTCTTCTTCTTCTTCTTCTTCTTCTTCTTCTTCTTCTTCTTCTTCTTCTCACTATCATTAATTTTGCCGTTCTTCACCCTTATTAAACATCAAGTCAGTTGTAAATGTTTTCTTGGAAACATGGCAAAGAACTGCTAACATTCTTTGACTCTAAAGATGATTTTAACTGTCTTCTTTCTGTTATTTTTTTTTTAATGAAAGGAGAAAAAGACGGAATACTGTTTTGTGCGAAATGGCTCATTCAGGACAAAAACACCTGTAAAGCTTGTTAATGGGAACGCGCCGAGTTTATGTTAGTCGAGGGATTTAGCGAGCTGTTAATTGCTAGGAACGCGCGTTCGATTGCACGAGTGTGTGTGTGTGTGTGTGTGTGTGTGTGTGTGTGTGTGTGTGTGTGTGTGTGTGTGTGTGTGTGTGTGTGTGTGTGTGTGGTGTGTGTGTGCGCGCGCGCGTGCACGTGTGTACGTGTGTGTGTGTGTGTGTGTGTGTGTGTGTGTGTGTGTGCACGTGTGTACGTGCGTCTGTGTGTGTGCGTGCGTGCGTGCGTGTGTGTGTGTGTGTGTGTGTGTGTGTGTGTGTGTGTGTGTGTGAGAGAGAGAGAGAGAGGAGAGAGAGAGAGAGAGACAGTGAGTGAGAGAATTTTCTGGTCTTCTGCTGCATATCCAGCTGTTTCAGACAGACTGTCCAGTGTGTGGGATGCAGTCATCACTCCACGGTAGACACCCTATTGATTTTATCATTTCCATTTCCTGGAGTTCCACCAAATCCAGCCCACGTGTGGCACCATTCCAGACACGGAAAACGGCCATAGGACTGCAAAAAAAAAGTGGGCTAGGACTTGAGGGTTGAACAACACGGACATTTCATCAGCTCAGGAGATCTTTGTTATGTCAAGAGGGAAAAAGAGTTGGCAATGCCCTGTACTCAGTCTGAAGATGGTACCTTTCTGGGCTTGGTCTGACCGGTGGACTGTGTGTCTTCTCTAACTTCCAGCGGCTGGCATTCTCTCCATGTGGTTCTCCACTTGTTCTATAGGCTTGACGTCACTTCTCTTAAGGGAAACGAGAACTTGGGATAGGGGAGTTGGGGATGGAGGTGGAGGTTCGAGGTGTGTGTGTGTGTGTGTGTGTGTGTGTGTGTGTGTGTGTGTGTGTGTGTGTGTGTGTGTGTGTGTGTGTGTGTGTGTGTGTGTTGTGTGTGTGAAGGTGATGGAGAGTGGGGAGGAAAATAAGAGGGTGAGGAGGTGAGGAAGGGAAGGAAGTTGTGGTAGAGCGACATTGAAAAAGCGGCACAATGTGAACGTTGCAATTAAAGAGTTGAAGAAATAGCGACGAGATGGGGGTAAAAATCAAGAACAAAACCCTCACATCACTCAAGGAAACTTGCAAAAGAGAAGAGGTACGACACACCTCTAGCTTTAAGACCAGGACAGAAAAAATCCAAAAGAATACTATTGATGTTTTCTTAGTGGATACCAGAACATTCAGCTCCTACAATGCTTCATATACTATGTATCTCTCTTTAGTATTTTGAGCCACCCCCGCCCCCATCCCCACTCCTCCTTCTCTTCTCATCTTAACTCCTCCTCCTCTTACTTTCTCCTCGTCCTCCTCCCTGTCCTCCTCCTCCTTCTCCTCCCTCTACTCCCTCCTCCTCCTCCTCTCCACCTCCTTCTTCTTCTTCTTCTTCTTCTTCTTCTTCTTCGTCTTCGTCTTCTTCTTCTTCTTCTTCTTCTTCTTCTTCTTCTTCTTCTTCTTCTTCTTCTTCTACTCCGCTCCTCCTCCTCCCTCCTCCTCCTCCTCCTCCTCCTCCTCTTCTTCTTCTTACTGTTGTTTTGCCTTTTTATACCCAAAATCTTATACAAGCCAGCTGTGACTGTTGTTTTCTTTGAAACGTGGCATGGAACTGCTAAGCAATCGCATTCTTTAACTCCAAAGATAACTTTGAACCGTCCGCTTTTTTATTTTGAGCGAAAGAAGAAGCAGATTGTATGCTATTTTTGTGCGAAAGGTTTGTTTCCGAGAGAAAGGCGCCTGTAAAGACGGCAGTGGAAAAGCTCCGAGTTCATGTTAGTCGATGGATTCAGCAAGCTCTTAATTGATGGGCACACATGCTCGATTGTACATCTCTCTCTCTCTCTCTCTCTCTCTCTCTCTCTCTCTCTCTCTCTCTCTCTGTAGATGTGTGTGTGTGTGTGTGTG
>CM065731.1:63139631-63142131 GCA_033310375.1 Conus canariensis
TGACATTTCGAGTACATCGCACACTGAGGTTTTCCATTGAATGGGTGAGTGGGTGAGCGAGTAGATTAGTGGATACGTCACCGATTAGTTGATTGATTGAATAGGTCGTTTACTAAGTGAGTGAGTGGGTGAGTGAGTGAGTGATTGAGTGAGTAAGTAGGTGAGTGACTGACTGACGGACTGACTGGCTGACTGACTGATGGACTGACTGACAGACTGAGCAAGTGATTGCAATGAGTGAGTGAGTGGGTGAGTGGGTGAGTGATTAGCTGATTTACCCAATGATTGCTTGATTTTCTGATTTAGAGTAAGATATCCAAAATGACACACACATTCTTCTTCTTCTTCTTCTCTTTATTATTATTATTACTATTATCATCATCATTATTGTTATTATTGTTATTACTTATACAGCGCCCTTCCACGGCTAGAGATCTCTAGGCGCTTTACAATCCACACTCGTTTACACAACGGGCTGCCTACCTGGGTAGTGCCGACTGAAGAGCTGCCAGCTGGCGCTTCATTCAGTCGTTTCCCGTGTCATCCAGTCAATATCATTCAATATCATTCACTCAATTTCCTCACTTCCTTCATTCTTTCCGTTTCTCACGCAGATTACACGCTATGTGTGTAATGTGTCATCCATACCAACGGCCAAACTGGCTTTCTTTTCCAAAAATTGGAAATGGGATTTTACGTGTGTGCAAGATGATCTGCGTGCGTTCACACACGGAACCTCGGTTTATAGTCTCATTCGAAGGACTGTCTGGGAAATGGAGTCAGAACCAACGTTAACTTCGAGGGAAAAATCCCCCTGTACCGAAACGACCCGGCGGAGATTCGAACCCGCAACCCCAGGATCACCAAGATTACGCGTCCGGCGCTCTACCACTGAGCTCTTCCGGCCTACATGCACACGAACGCACATGGAATGAGAGATGCATAGAAGAAGAGTGATGGGCACACAGAAACAAACAGGCAAGAGAGAGAGAGAGAGAGAGAGAGAGAGAGAGAGAGAGAGAGACATACGAACAGACAGACAGACAGACAGAGAATGCATCCAGAGAGAGAGAGAGAGAGAGAGAGAGAGAGAGAGAGAGAGAGAGAGAGAGAGAGAAACATACATACAGACAGAAAATACATCCAGACCTAGAGAGAGAGGAGAGAGAGAGAGAGAGAGAGAGAGAGAGAGAGAGAGAGAGAGAGAGAGAGAGAGAGAGAGAGAGAGAGAGAGAGAGAGAGAACCTGAAAAATCAGTCAATTGAAAACTCAGTCGATGGAAATCAGTCTGTTAAATCAGCGACTAAGACGTCAATGATGCCGAAAGAGCCATCACAATGCCGCAGACCGACAGACAGACAGACAGACCGACAGAGAGACAGACAGACAGTGAGAAACAGACAAGCAGAGGCACAGACAAAGAGACAGACAGACAGACAAAGATAAACAGACAGTGAGAAACAGACAGGCAGAGACACAGAGAAAGAGACAAAGAGACAGACAGACAGAGGGAGAGAGGGAGAGCATGTGTCAACACACCCTAGGTAGCTTTCAGCGAGGCAAACACTCCCACCTCCTCCTTCTCCTACTGATACACATCTTTTTCTGTCCTGTTTTGTGAGAGGGAGAGAAGGGGGAACACTGCCAGACACCTCCGTCTCTGCCAGAAAATTAAAAAAAAAAAAAAAAAACCCACTACGATGCATGTTAAGCCGATAGCGAGTGTTGACTAGTACAACTTCGCATTAGTGCATTGTGATTGATTTTCGGCTCGCACGAAGTTGTCAGGCTCTGAACCCGCTGATGAGTAAACATACATTCCGGTTCAGAATTACAGACTGAAAAGAATATTGGTCTCGGACTCTTTGGAGAAGGTTCGTCGTTCGGAGGAGACATATGCTCCAGTTTTGTTTTCTTTGTTTGTTTGTGTGTTTGTTTGTTCGTTTGTCTGAGTTTGTTCTGTCCATTTCTTTCATTATTTATTGATTTCTGTGTTTATTTATTATATTTAATGATGTATTTGTCTTTGTCTATTTATTCATTTGCTTTTATTCATTTATCCGTCCATTTATCAATTTGTTACCTCTGTTGTTTTTTTTCATTCGGTTCTATTCATTTATTCGTCCGTTCATTTGTTTTCTTTGTTTATTCACGTTTTTTTTTCAATGACTTTCCAACATTGATAACAAAAGGAATAATCAACATAACATCATACAAATGAGTACGCGAAATAAGGAAGGAGGGAAATGGCGGTAATATATATATATATATATATATATATATATATATATATATATATATATATATATATATATATATATCGCCACGTTATTGAAATGTACAAGTTGAAAAATGAAACTGTGTTTTACCTTCTTTTTTTTTTTTTAATATTCTGATGCTTTATCTTCTTCTTTATTTTTTTCCTTTTTCGCTTTCTCTCCGGACCTCCTCCCTTCACCAGTTTCTTTTTCCTCCCTCCTCTTTTCTTTCTTTTCAGTCT
>CM065731.1:63149631-63152131 GCA_033310375.1 Conus canariensis
TCGGTTTTGTCGCCGAACACTGGACATCAAGTTCTCTAGTCAGTCATTCAGTCCATTCTCCTGTCTGTCTGTCCCCCTGCTTCCGTCTCTGTCCCTGTCTCTGTCTTTGACTCTCCCTCCCTCCCTCCCCCACCCTCTCTCTCTCTCTTTCTCTGAACACACACACACGCGCGCGCGCGCGCACGCACGCAAGCACGCGCTCACACACACACGCGCGCGCGCGCGTACGTACATATATATGCAAGATTTTTCTTTTTGCTTATGCAGCAGTATTTCTCATCCAGCAGGTCAACAGGATGCTGCAGCAGTCCTGACGGGCTCTTCACAGAGCGAAACAGCTGGCAATAGCTCAGTATTTGTCATCCAGCAGGTCAGCAGGATGCTGCAACAGTCCTCTTCACAGAGCGAAACAGCTGGCGTTAGTCTCAGGTATTTGTCATCACAGCAGGTCCACAGGATGCTGCCAGCAGTCCTCTTCACAGAGCGAAACAGCTGGCGTTAGCTAGTCCTGCTGACCTCACCACGTGGAGACTCAGGACAACTGACCAGAGCACACGGTGGAGAACAATTCTCTTTATAACCCATCGCCTGTAACGCAAGTTTCTGTTAAAGTTATGGGTTTTAACTGAAACGTACATTGGAGTTTACTCCTCTTTCTGTCACTGTCTCTGTCTCTGTTTCTCTCTGTATGTGTGTGTGTGTGTGTGTGTGTGTGTGTGTGTGTGTGTGTGTGTGTGTGTTATATATATATATATTTGAACACAAAAGTATGCACAAGCGCGCGCGCACGCACGCACGCACGCATACACACACACACACACACACACACACACACACACACACACACATGTATGCATGTGTGTGTGTGTGTGCGCGTGTGTGTGCATGCGTGCGTGCGCGCGCGTGCGTACATACTTTTGTGTACAGCACAACAAAACCGACTAGATCAAATCGACAGAAGAAATTCAAATATCCGGAAGATTACCGTGCGAAGTGTGGTCATTTCCATGATTTAAATGTCATTGTAAAACGTTAGAAGAAAATGAAACAGAGGACGAAAAAAAATCAACAACAACAACAACAACAACAACATACAAACAAACAAACAAACAAACAAACAAACAAACGTATGCACAAAACGGTTTTGTTTTCTGTCTTCTTCTTTTTTTTAAAATACGAAATGAAGCTCTAAATGCAAAGTAATTGACTCTAAAACTCGTCTACAGTGACGAATGACAATAAAGCACGCAAAGAGAGAGAGAGAGAGAGAGAGAGAGAGAGAGAGAGAGAGAGAGAGAGAGAGAGAGAGAGAGAGAGGAGAGAGAGAGAGAGAGAGAGAGGAATGGTTTCTGGTATTTATTGATTCAATTTGTGCTGTAGTTATTTGTTTGTTTTCTCTTTTCGTTTCAAGCCGTGTGTGTGTGTGTGTGTGTGTGTGTGTGTGTGTGTGTGTGTGTGTGTGTGTGTGTGTGTGTGTGTGTGTGTGTGTGTGTGTGTGTGTGTGAAATCATAATTCATAGATAGACCATATTTCATCTGCGCTCAGATAGTAAGTCATTTTTTGTTTGTTTGTTTTTCAAATTCATGCAATCATGACAATATTTTGCAATATACATTTGCAGGTCGTTCTTGTCTTGCATTTCACGGGGGCATAGTTTTTGAAAGTTTGGGTTTAGCGCAGCTTTGGATAGCTGTTCTGTTAGCTTTAGTCGTAGCAGTTTGTATCTTGAGCAGCTTTGGATAGCTGTTCTGTTAGCTTTAGTCGTAGCAGTTTGTATCTTGAGCAGCTTTGGATAGCTGTTCTGTTAGCTTTAGTCGCAGCAGGTTGTATCTTGAGCAGCTTTGGATAGCTGTTCTGTTAGCTTTAGTCGCAGCAGGTTGTATCTTGAGCAGCTTTGGATAGCTGTTCTGTTAGCTTTAGTCGCAGGAGGTTGTATCTTGAGCAGCTTTGGATAGCTGTTCTGTTAGCTTTAGTCGCAGCAGTTTGTATCTTGAGCAGCTTTGGATAGCTGTTCTGTTAGCTTTAGTCGTAGCAGTTTGTATCTTGAGCAGCTTTGGATAGCTGTTCTGTTAGCTTTAGTCGTAGCAGTTTGTATCTTGAGCAGCTTTGGATAGCTGTTCTGTTAGCTTTAGTCGCAGCAGGTTGTATCTTGAGCAGCTTTGGATAGCTGTTCTGTTAGCTTTAGTCGCAGCAGGTTGTATCTTGAGCAGCTTTGGATAGCTGTTCTGTTAGCTTTAGTCGCAGGAGGTTGTATCTTGAGCAGCTTTGGATAGCTGTTCTGTTAGCTTTAGTCGCAGCAGTTTGTATCTTGAGCAGCTTTGGATAGCTGTTCTGTTAGCTTTAGTCGTAGCAGTTTGTATCTTGAGCAGCTTTGGATAGCTGTTCTGTTAGCTTTAGTCGTAGCAGTTTGTATCTTGAGCAGCTTTGGATAGCTGTTCTGTTAGCTTTAGTCGTAGCAGTTTGTATCTTGAGCAGCTTTGGATAGCTGTTCTGTTAGCT
>CM065731.1:63154631-63167198 GCA_033310375.1 Conus canariensis
CCCCTTTCTTTCCTGTGATGAGTCATCTATTTGCCTCCATGACATTGACTGGGCCTTTCACGCAGTCAGAAAAAAAAACGCTTAAAAATCATATCATTTTCATCGTCGGGGAATAGGGGGGAAGGGATGAAGGTTTCGCCAGGTCTACGAGGCGTTGTGTTAGCCCTGAATCCAATGAGGGCAAACTAGCCCCTTGACCTGACCCTTATTTGGGATAAGCCCATACTTACACCTCCATTAGCAGTTTTTGAAAAGCCTTGCTATGAACATGACTACTTTGAATCGAATTTTTGACCTTTCCACCTTAATTTGACTTCGTTCTATTGAGACCCTAATCTCTAACCCGTCCCCCCATCCCCAGCGTTCTGATACGCTCGCCTCTTTAAAGGAAATTATGAATAAGCTTTTTGAGACATCGAACATTCACTTCTTTGAGAAGGACGAGGGCGAAAACGGGGGCAAGAACAGTAACGAGAGTAAAAGGTCAGACAAATGGTCACTTTCAAATGAATTTAATTTACCATCGACTTAGAACTGCGAAATTGTTCATAACTAAAAAGAAATGTTCGCTTTCAAGACATGCAGAATCACAACAACAACAAAAAAGGAATAAAACAATATGAACAGAATACGTCATGAGTTTGACGTATGTCAAAAACATCTTGGAAATGTGCCAGAACTTTTGGAATACAAGTTGTTGTCTGTGAGACAAACAGTGCGTTCCGGTGTCATTCTCTAATTGAAGAGCACAAAGAAGGCCAATAGCACATTCGGATTTCTCCGGCGGAATCTCAGGAACAGCCCTACCTCCTGCCGAAGAAATGCCCACCTTACACTCGTGCGCCCGGTCCTGGAGTATGCAGCAATCATTTGGGACCCGCACAACCAGCAAGAGATCAACAGGCTGGAGCGCGTACAAAGAAATGCAGTGCGCTTCATAACAAAGGACTACCGCTCCACCACGCCAGGCTTCATAACGAGTCTACTGAGAAAACATGAGCTTACTACACTCCACGAACGGCGGCTCCAACTACGTCTAGGATTCTTTTACAAGGTGGTTGAGGGTCTGGTGCCAGAGATCACCCCGAGTGACTTCATCACACCGCAGAAACCAGGATGACCATCCGCTCCACCAGAGACAGGAGTACGTACCTGACACAAAACCCAGTGGAGAACTATATACGAAACAACGATAGGTGCTACTGCGTTCCTGAAACACGCACCGATCAGTACCGTCATTCATACTTCCGAAAGACAATAACTGAGTGGAACCACCTCGACGATAACATCGTCCACCAAAAGTCAGTCGACAGCTTCAAGTCGGCTCTGGCAAAAGCCAGAAACCGATAATAGCGTCGCGCTGCGCACTCCCACCGTCGCGCCTATGCCAGTAAATGGATGTTTTGGCGTCATATACTTTACCATGTCAGACCATAGCATTCAACGGCAGTTAGCCAGCTCTGTCAGGCCGAATTTTTTCCGTGGCCAATGCAGTCATAAGACAGTCACGTGATGTCACCCCACTTCCGGCCCCGGAAGAAGCCAGTGTCAACTTCCTATACGTCATTCATCTTCGGCCTGCCGTCAAAGCAAGATAAGTCTTGTGCTCTGTCTCGCCTATACTTGCCTTTGTGTTAAGATTGCTGTGTTTTGTTTCTATACTTGATTCAGTTGTGGCTTGCACTAGACCCTGAGTATTTTGCCGTGTGAGGCTCTTGGTGGGAGCGTATTTATTAAAAGAATTATCTTTTTTACCGGCACTCTCGGAGCGTATTTATTGAAAGATTTGTCTCTTTTACCGGCACTCTCGCGACTTTGTTACTCGCGATCGTCGGCACCGCTCGCCGGTCGTGTTCCCCCACCATATTGCCGAGCCTCGGGTTCAACACGCATTTTGTGCTGTAAGGGTGCGTGACACTGATCTGCTCATTAAGATTTAGTGCCCAAAAAGAGATTGCTATTAATAGCCATACCAGTCACCCGACCGGTGGCGTGTACGGGTAGTTCGAGTTTCAGTCGATCTCTCGAGCACTTTGCACGACACCACACGGACGATCGAGATTAATTGATTTTCTCGATCGGCCACCTTGTCTCCTCTTTGCGGTCGTGTGTTCCGGGTTTGCTCTATCCACCTGTGCCCAACATGGTGAAGGACACCGCCGGGTCGAGCCACTCCACTGCTCGGAGTTCGCTCAATTTCCCGGAGAACCCGCGGGTCGATTCCATCTCGGAGCAATCCGTTCACACCGATGAACGTATGGTTCAGGTAGACAGAGACGACTCCTCCGCGGAAGGGACGCGTGATCTTTCCTCGTCTACCAAACCGACGGACGCACGACCGCGGCGTCCCAAGGCTGATAGGCAAGCGGCCACCATTTCAAAATGCCTTTCATTTGATCTGCCTGCAAAGTCTAAGGGCAAAGCTCCCCTCAAGGTGCTGCCCAAAAAGTCTAAGGGCAAGGCTCCCCTCAAGGGGCCCTGCCGAGCAAAGACTAGCCAACGGAATTCGCCCTCCCCCACCCCTTCTCCATCGGCCAGCTTGCCCTCTAGCCTACGGACTCGCTCGGAGACTTCTAACTATCATGCTGAGTCACGCGAATCTCGGCCCCCGGGGCACCTTGCCGAGCCGCGGACCAGCACGGGTGACGGATCTGGGATGGAATCACCATCCGTCACTCGCCTTGATGAGTCACGTATCTCCTTTTCCCCCCAAATTGATACGTCCACTCATAGCGCTCGGCCCCACCGGGCACAGGTGCAGCCAACACCTGAGCTCGATGAGCGCTTCGACTCCGGAAGCAGCCTTATGGTCACCCCGACGCACGACCTCGGTGGTGTCCATAATCCTGGGCGTGCGGGCACGCCGCGCCATGGGCCCGGCCGTGCCCATGCACAAGGACGGTCGACCTACCCCGATCGAACGTCACCTCCTTCCCTAGGGGTATTGGACGTTGGGGAACCGACCTTTTCGGATCCCCATTTGGGCAACGTCCGCGGTCCCGCTCCTCCGGGGGGAGGATCTACCAGCGGGACCAAGGGTAACCTGACATATTCCTCCAGGGGGAGGAACACGGGACCGCATCCTGACCAATCCGCACTTTCGCGGGTTGGGGGCTCGACTTCCGCATCCTCCTCCATACCATTATGGCCCTCCCAGGCCCATTCCAAGGACGTGTATGGTACAGTGCACGGACCTGGACGGGGACGACAGGCCACGGCCTCTCAAGACCCCCCCAACAGTGATTCAGGTTACCCGGGTCCCCGGGGATTTTCTGCCTACACCCCAGGGCCGCCACAGCCCGTTTACCTCCCCGGGGACCGGTGGCTCTATGCCCCCGAGAGAGACCAGTGGCTTAACGCCAACACCCAGTACGACCAGCTATATGGTCGAATGTGGCACCCGGCCTCACTTGCCTGGGTCGACCTTGGTCTCCCTCCTCGGGAGCTGTCCGATCGGCAGGACGATGTCCCGGCCGCCGATTATAGGGCCACCGGGGACTCACTACAGGCACCCCTCGACTTACCTCCTGATGACGGGTGCTATGAACCCTCTCAGGACCAGTACCTCCCTGAGGCGGACGATGAGGAAGAACTAGCCTCCACCTCATTGTACGATGTCCGCACGATAGAACGGTGGCGACCAGACCTCGTTAGGAGGGAGGCCGCACCCGCTGACGAAGTTCTCTCCCTCTCCCATTTCGCCGGTCCCCCCCCGGCCCAGAGATCTAGACCAAAGATCGTTGCCCCCCAATCCCTCTCCTCAATTTGGGAAGGCCCAGCAACTCGCGCCAGGGGTGCGCACGCCATCCCTCCACCAGGACAGGGACCCCTCTCGGCCCCACATGCAGCCCAGGTCGGTTTCCTCCTCGGGGACCGCAAGAACCCCTCAGTCTCCTCCTTGTTTACGGACAATCCCGTGACCAGGGAGATGGGCATTTCCCAGTCGGACCGTCGGTTGATCCCCCACCTGCCCCCCCCTACTTCCGGCACCATCTCATTTAAGAACCTAAAGGAATGGGACCGAGTAGCCAGGATGGGCATCCTCCACACCACGGCGGGACACACCTACTTGGGCATGCTCCTTCAGCGAGCGGAGGCTCTATGGCCGGAGGATGATGGTGCCATCCCAGTACCGGGGGACTCGGGCTCTGAGGAGCACCAAGAGCCTGACCCTCGCTTGTTCAGCGATCCTTTCATGCGACACTTAGTTAACAGGATTTCGCATCACCTTTCGGCTGCGGCGGACAGCGCAGCCAGAAGCCACTTCAACTGCTTGTTGGTCGCGAGAGATGCCGTGCTGGCGCGGACCTCTCTCTCCCCGACGCTTAAGGCAGCCCTGCGATGCATCCCGGGCCAGGACCAGTCGCTCTTTGGCGACTACTCGGCTGACGTCATAGCCCAAGCAGTTGAGGAACGCAAGCAGGCTGTGTCCTTTGCGCCCAGGCCACCGCCACGCCCTGCTAGACCCCCACTTCGTTCCTTCCCCAGGCACAGACCCTATCCCAGGCAATCGCCTTCCCGCACCGCACGGCCCGCCAAGCGACCTAATCTTCTCCCAAGGCCTAAGCCAAAACCCCATCAGCAAAATTTTCGGTTCGGCCAACAGTCACGCTCCCGGAGCTGACTAGGGAGACAGCCCGAGGTGGACTTAGATCAGGTAGCACCCCCCTCGCCCTATCCCCCTCCCACCAGCCCAGACCCTCGCCCCCCCGGGCGGGCAGCCTCTCCCGGCATGCCCACCAGTGGAGACGTATGCGCCTCAACCCCTGGATAGTGGCGGTGCTACAGGAAGGGTTTCGCCTTCCTTGGGCCCACGAGCGTCCCCCCCTCATGCTATCTCCCCCTCCCTCCCCCAACGAACCCTCCCCCGCCAAAGCAGAAGCTCTTCGCACGGAAGTCCAAGAGCTCCTCAAGAAAGGGGCCATCGCGGAGGTTTCCTACCCAAACCCCGGCTTCTACTCTCACCTCTTTGTGATCCCAAAAGCCTCGGGAGGATGGAGGCCCATTCTAGATCTTTCGCCCCTCAACAAGTTCCTCAGGCCCACCAAGTTCAAGATGGAGACCCCCACCCAGATCCGAGACTCCATCCATCATCTCGACTGGGCCACATCCATAGACCTGAAGGACGCCTACTTTCAGATCCTGATTCACCCGGTCCACAGACGATTCCTACGGTTCGTCTGGCAGGGCCGAGTGTTCCAGTTCAGGGCCCTCCCTTTCGGCCTATCACTGGCACCCTTCCTCTTCACGAAGGTTGTCAAGGAGATGGCCTCCCTAGCCAGGCAGGAAGACATCCGCCTCCTAGTGTATCTGGACGACTGGCTCATCTTGGCCCCCTCCCGGGCCCAGTGCCAAGCCCACACCACCCGCCTCCTGAGTCTGTGCTCCACACTGGGGTTTGTCACAAACCCCAACAAGTGCGAACTCACTCCCAGCCAGAGGTTCTCCTTCCTGGGAATGAGTTTCGACACAATCTCCATGATAGTCTCCCCGACCCCGGAGAGGTCTGCACGCATAGTGGACCTCATCTCCCGCCTGTCACAGACACCCCACACCTCGGCCAGAACCCTGTCCTCCCTCCTAGGAATGATGGAGTCCCTGTCTCCCCTCATTCCCCTGGGGCGGGTCCCCAAACGCCAACTTCAGAGGGAGTTCCGCCGACGTTGGTCACAGACCTCCGACCGCTGGGACCAGGTCATTCCCCTCGGACACTGGTTCATTTCGGCGACGGAGGAGTGGCTCACTCCAGCCACTCTCTCCACCGGGGTCCCCATCTCCCTCCCAACCCAACCACTGGAACTTTATACAGACGCCTCCAACTTGGGCTGGGGGGCCCACGTGGAGGAGAGTCACGCCTCGGGGGAGTGGGACTCACAAACTGCACGCCTCCACATCAACATCTTGGAGCTGGAAGCGGTCAGGCTAGCCCTTCTCCAATTCCAACACAAGGTCGCGCACCGACTTGTTCTCCTCCTCACGGACAATACGTCGGTAGCTTGCTATGTCAACAAAGGGGGAGGGGCCCGCTCCATAGGCCTCTCCCTCAGGACAGAGGCCCTCCTTCGCTGGTGTCACGCGCGGGGAATCACCCTCCGCGCGAGACACATAGCAGGGAAACGCAACATCCTGGCGGATTCCCTCAGCAGGTCGAAGTCTCTCCTCCACACGGAGTGGACCCTCAACAGACATACCCTGTCGGGGGTATGGGAGCATTGGTTTGTGCCCATGATCGACCTGTTTGCCACCAGGTTCAACCATCGCCTGCCCCTGTACGTCTCCCCCGTTCCAGATCCCCAGGCGTATGCAGTCGACGCACTATCCCTCCCCTGGACGGGCCTACTGGCATATGCCTTTCCCCCCTTCCCCATCCTACACAAGGTGATCAGGAAGGCGAGGCTGGAAAGACCCAGGCTGATCCTCGTAACGCCATGGTGGCCGACCCAGTCTTGGTTCCCGGACCTCAAGTCCCTCACCCACGTTCCCCCCCTCCGGCTCAGCCCTCGCTGGGACATGCTGAGACAACCCCGGTCAGGTCTTCCTCACTCCAATCCCAAGATGCTTCGCCTACACGCGTGGCTTCTATGCCAGCCCAACTGCGAACATCTGCAGCTACCCCCCACTCGGACAGACCCCAGTCCGTCCTAGACACACTAGCCGGGGCAGGGGCCTCTCAGGGATTACGGGACTTAGCCTCGGCATCTCGCAGAGCCAGCACCGAGTCCCTCTACAACTACCGTTGGGAGAGATGGATAGCCTGGTGCTCAGATAACTCTGTTCCCCATGACTGCCCCTCCAACATCCAAATAGGAAATTTCCTCTCCCACCTATCCTCTTCCCTTAAGCTGTCGGCTAGCTCCATTCGGGGCTACAGATCAGCTATCTGCACCACCATTCGTCAACTCGGGGGCCCTTCTTTTGACAATGACTTTCTGCTCAGAGAGGTGTCTAGAGGAGTTGCTCTACGGGAAGCTCAGTCCCCTAGGCGCATTCCCCTCTGGGACCTTTTTACGGTCCTCGATGCCCTCAGAAAACCCCCTTTTGAACCCATTGCTTCTATTCCTTTTGACCTCCTCTCCCTTAAGACCACCTTTCTCCTCGCCCTGGCCTCGGCCAGAAGACGAAGTGAGATTCACGCCCTCAGCGGTGACCCCAGAGATATCGCCTTCCACAGGGACGGCTCAGTCTCTCTCAAGTTCCTTCCGGAGTTCTTGGCAAAGAATCAAGAACCGGGCACCCCCTCTCCCTTCCTCGTCATCCGTTCCCTGACGGACATCTTGGGAAAGGGAGAAAAAGATGGAGACATGGACCTTTGCCCCTCCAGGTGTCTCAGGTACTACTGGGAACGCACACGCCCCAGGCGCTCCTCCCAGAGACGACTCCTTATCTCCCTCAACCCCAACAATACTAGAGATATCTCGGCGGGAACTATCTCCAGGTGGCTCTCCAAGACGGTGAGATCTACCTACGCTCAGGCGTACAAGGATCTCCCTGTCCTATCACCCAGGGCCCACGAGGTCAGAGCACTGGCCACTTCCACAGCGTTCCAGTACTCTGTCCCCGTGCGCCACCTGCTGGAGGCAGCCTACTGGCGTTCGGAAAATCCCTTCATTAATTTTTACCTGAGGGATATCCGCATGACCAGAGCTGATGGGTCTAAGGGGATTTCCTTTGTGGCGGCCAATGCAGCCATATCGGTCAACCCCAAGAACCACTAGGGCGCTCGCCCTCCTCCGATTCCTTTAAATTCTGCTATGGTCTGACATGGTAAAGTATATGACGCCAAAATGGGGAGTTTGTGTTATACTCCCTGTTTGGCTAGTATACTTACCATGTCAGACTCTAATTCCCTCCCTACCTTCCCCTCTGGCGCCAAGGTTCTCGGGGTTACCATACACCAGGCCTCGCTGAATGACGTATAGGAAGTTGACACTGGCTTCTTCCGGGGCCGGAAGTGGGGTGACATCACGTGACTGTCTTATGACTGCATTGGCCACGGAAAAAATTCGGCCTGACAGAGCTGGCTAACTGCCGTTGAATGCTATGGTCTGACATGGTAAGTATACTAGCCAAACAGGGAGTATAACACAAACTCCCCATTTTAGCGACATATTAATCCAGATCCAGCAGCAAAAGAATACAGCAGAAGTGTCATTGTTGGTGTGTGGCCCCGTAACAACCCAAGCTGATCTTCATGGATCGCTGATGCTGAACGTGTGACAGAACTAAGGGAGCAAAAGCGTAGTGTGAGGGTTAGTGTCGTGGGAAAGTGAATGTTCACTGTTGTTGTTTGCATTTGCTGTTGTTCATGTTATTGTTGTTGTTGTTGTTGTTTGTGTCATTTCCTGTTTACCCTCTGAACAATTTATTTCTATGTCTCCAAGAATTCACTTCCGCCTGTACTAATGACGAAGCATGGGTGCAAATGACCCCCCCCCCCTTCTCTCTCTCTCTCTCTCTCTCTCTCTCTCTCTCTCTCTCTCTCTCTCTCTCACTGTGTGTGTGTGTGTGTGGGTGTGTGTACGTGTGCGTGTGCATGTGTGTGAGTGTGTGTGTGTGTGTGTGTGTGTGTGTGTGTGTGTGTGTGTGTGTGTGTGTGTGTGTGTGCGTGTGTTTTATCGGCGAAGTCTTTTGAAGTTCTTGTGCTATAGGTTTTGTCTTCGTTTCCAAATACGGTAAGATACGAAGTGTGAAACATCCGTATTTCTCTCCCGAGTAACAGGAAGCTTGAAAAACACCGCAAGGAAATACTGATGTTTGAGATTATCTTCCATCGTTGCTATGGTTTTAGCCAATAGTCATCACACACACTGGAGATTATCTTCCATCGTTGCTATGGTTTTAGCCACTAGTCATCACACACACTGAAGATTATCTTCCATCGTTGCTTGGTTTTAGCCAATAGTCATCACACACACTGGAGATTATCTTCCATCGTTGCTATGGTTTTAGCCACTAGTCATCACACACACTGGAGATTATCTTCCATCGTTGCTATGGTTTTAGCCACTAGTCATCACACACACTGGAGATTATCTTCCATCGTTGCTATGGTTTTAGCCAATAGTCATCTCACACACTGGAGATTATCTTCCATCGTTGCAATGGTTTTAGCCAATAGTCATCACACGCACTGGACAAGGGATGCTGGGAGTTGCGAGGAAGACACTGACTAATGGTGCTATGTTTATGGGAAGGAGGGTGGAGAAGGAATTTGGGAAGAGGGGAGAGTCGATTTAACATTGATTTACTACAGCAACCGGAAAAAAAATAACCTGACAGAGAGAGAGAGAGAGAGAGAGAGAGAGAGAGAGAGAGAGAGAGAGAGAGAGAGAGAGAGAGCGAGCAAAAATCACCGGAGAATGGACGGGACAGTTTCTACTGTACAGTATTGTCTGTGCAACATCAGTGCCAAATTCTTAGGTTTGGCAGACCAATGATCATTTTCAGAAACCAAGCTAAACTGAGGAAAAATCGAGAAAAAAAAAGAAGAAGAAGAAAAAAAAAACGTCAATGAATCTGAGGGACAGAAATGAAGGCAAAGGGTAGATAGACAGGTCATTATTGGGTTCATACGTCAATCATCTGTACCACAGTTGGTGGTTATTTTCATGACTGGAGTCCTTTCCTTTTTTTTTTTCTTTCTTTCTTCGTGCGCTGGCTGATACTCCTGCGGACACTTCCTGTATAGACAGGCATTGGAGTTTGTGTGTGTTTGACCGTTTTTTTAAGCCGCCATTACTAGAGTCCATTCACTCCTATAGATCGTTGTTTATTCTGCTCCTTCCCATTTCAGCTTCGTGTTGCCAAAAAAAAAAAAAAGAAAGGAGTTATGTCGTTGTTCTGTATCAGGAATACACAGGGAGGTTTCCCCCAAACCATACGAACACTGGCTGGTGTACACACGGCACAAGAAGGCATGTCTTCTGCAGAACATAATTATCCTGAGAAAGAAAGAAAGAGAGAACGAAAGACAGAAAGACCGGCAGACAGATAGACAGAGAGACAGAGAGAAAAAAGAAGGAAAGAAAAAAAGAAAGAATGAAAAAAAAGAAAGAAAGACCGGCAGACAGACAGACAAAAAGAAAGAATGAAAGAAAATAAGACACACAGAAAGAAAGAAAGAAAGAGAGAAAAAAGAAAGAAAGAACATTGAAACAAAAACAGAAAAAGTGCCATTTTTCTAATGTCTCGAAAAACGATTTCTCAAAGCACTGTGCACTTCGTGAAATTCCCGTCTTTCCACAACTATAGGAAATACTTCCACAATTATTGTCAGATAGAAGAATGAGTGTAGAAATCAACATGAACTAGTATTCACCCTAGTATTCATCCTAGTATTCACCATTTATATCATCACCACTTTTTATATCGTAAACAGGTTTACAGAGTAAACAATGACAATCAACACCAGGACAACTCAGTGTTAACTTGCCTAGGGTGAGACCAGAATTAGCAGAATGAGCGAGGTATAGCCTAGATTTTATCATTTACATCATTAGCGGATTCGTGTTGTTCTAGACCTGAAGGCATCAATGTTGACTTCCTGTGAATCGGAGCGTGAGGGCAGATTATGTGGTGTTTATAAAAGCTGTCCCCTCCTGTCTACCTTATACCATCTGTAAATAGATGATAGGGTTTCATTCAGAAAAGAAAAAAAAAAAAAAGATACTCGGCTCTATTTCCTCAAACTCGGAGAAAAATATCAGACAGAAAAAAAACAAGCTGAGGTGGGGAGAAAAAGCAGCTATAGTGTGTGGACAGAACATCTTGGCTGTTGTGGACACAGCGTTGTGCTTATTTTGTAATATGTATATGTTAAATAGGATTCGCTGTTCTTTTTGCAAACTTATTGCAGCTTTGTAATGTATTTATGTAAGATACGATCTACTGTCATTTTTGTGTTTTTTAGTGCTGTTTTGTTGTTTTTCTTTTCACGTTTTCCATTTGTAAATTTCTTTACAAGCAAATAAAAGCGTTTACACTTGGAATAAGAAAATAAATAAAAAAGAACATCTTGGCTGTTGGCTATGGGCGTATACCAGCTATGGTGTGTGGACAGAACATCTTAGCTGTTGCCTGTGGGCGTATGCCAGAGTCCCGCAAATTACCTCTGCCTTTTTTTTCTTTTCTGCAAATCCCAGATGCGAAGTACCTTGAGGTGAAAAGGGGGGAGGAGGTGGCGGTGGTGGTGAGAAAGGCAGAGTTTAGGGATCACTTGTAGCAGAACAGGAAGACAGATTAAATTGAGCGCCGTGTGCTTGACCACTTTGCCGCTGGCGATAATTTAGACTGTCGTGGACACAGAGAGATGAAGAGATGGGGAGGAGGGAGGGGGGCAAAAGAGAGAGAGAGAGAGAGAGAGAGAGAGAGAGAGAGAGAGAGGAAAGTGGGAGGGAGGGAAGGAGGGAGGGACATGCGAGGGAGAGAGGGAGCATCGTGCATGTCTATGAGAGGAGGGGTGGGGGTGTCCGAAGGGGAGAGAATGTGAAGATGAAAGGAGGGGAAACGGAGGAGAGTCTGATGGAGCCAGAGCGAAATCTGTCACTCAGATCGACACTAGCACGTTTCCTCAGGCACTGTAAAGCTTTCAGGAAGCGCGTAAGTAGAGCGAAGGAGGAAGGACACAGAAGGTCGGAGAACCTGGCATCCGTTGACGCTCTGGGGCATACACTAAGGAGCACAGGCCAGTCCTGCTTTCTTTGAACCTCTTCGCTGGCAGCAGAGGACAAGGTGTGGAGCATTGCTGTCTACAACACGTTGGAGAGTGTCTAAGAACTGGGTTGATGATCATCTGCCATGCTCAAAATATACAAAACACCTTTTGGGGCTCAAAGGCACACACACACACACACACACACACACACACACACACACACACACACACACACACACACACACACACACACACACACACACACACACATACGGTTTTTTTTGTTTTTTTTTTTGTCTAATAACACTTATAGTGAATAGACGTTAAACTAAAGAACTAACAGAGAGAGAGAGAGAGAGAGAGAGAGAGAGAGAGAAGGGGGGGGGAGGTAAAGAGGTACACAGCCAAGCTGAGAGAGAGTCAGATATGTACACACAGACAGACAAATCGATGGACTGACACGTAAGACAGACGAAGGAAAAGCCAATCATAGGGAGGCGCAAAAAGAAGATGCCAATAGGAAGTGTTATTTCTGAGACCGTTGCTTGCTTCAAACGAATGCCGAATGTCAACGTAAAAAAAATCAATGACCATACAAAAATGTCCACGTGAAGTCTATGACAAGACCGTGTTGATGTTAAAAAGTACAGCCTATATTGAGTACACAGACAGACGAAGTGAAAAGTCAGATTAAATGGACAAGACATGTTTGCCGCCAACGTTTCCTGTCGATGTAAATTGACGTGCAGACAAACAGACCGACAGGCAGCGATTTGGGGCCATTTCAGGAGTTCTTAGCAATTTAGTATAGATCAAAGAGAGACACATGAACTGACAGATGGACAGACTGACAGATAGATAAACAGACAGACAGACAATCAGACAGAAAGACAGATGAAGAGATAGATAGATAG
>CM065731.1:63177298-63182298 GCA_033310375.1 Conus canariensis
CGTGGGAAAGTGAATGTTCACTGTTGTTGTTTGCATTTGCTGTTGTTAATGTTATTGTTTTGTTGTTGTTTGTGTCATTTCCTGTTTACCCTCTGAACAATTTCTTTCTATGTCTCCAAGAATTCACTTCCGCCTGTACTAATGACGAAGCATGGGTGCAAATGCCCCCCCCTCCCCTCTCTCTCTCTCTCTCTCTCTCTCTCTCTCACTGTGTGTGTGTGTGTGTGTGCGTGTGCATGTGTGTGTGACTGTGTGTGTGTGTGTGTGTGTGTGTGTGTGTGTGTGTGTGTGTGTGTGTGTGTGTGTGTGTTTTATCGGCGAAGTCTTTTGAAGTTCTTGTGCTATAGGTTTTGTCTTCGTTTCCAAATACGGTAAAATACGAAGTGTGAAACATCCGTATTTCTCTCCCGAGTAACAGGAAACTTGAAAAACACCGCAAGGAAATACTGATGTTTGAGATTATCTTCCATCGTTGCTATGGTTTTAGCCACTAGTCATCACACACACTGGAGATTATCTTCCATCGTTGCTATGGTTTTAGCCAATAGTCATCACACACACTGGAGATTATCTTCCATCGTTGCTATGGTTTTAGCCAATAATCATCACACACACTGGAGATTATCTTCCATCGTTGCTATGGTTTTAGCCAATAGTCATCACACACACTGGAGATTATCTTCCATCGTTGCTATGGTTTTAGCCACTAGTCATCACACACACTGGAGATTATCTTCCATCGTTGCTATGGTTTTAGCCACTAGTCATCACACACACTGGAGATTATCTTCCATCGTTGTTATGGTTTTAGCCAATAGTCATCACACACACTGGAGATTATCTTCCATCGTTGCTATGGTTTTAGCCACTAGTCATCACACACACTGGAGATTATCTTCCATCGTTGCTATGGTTTTAGCCACTAGTCATCACACACACTGGAGATTATCTTCCATCGTTGCTATGGTTTTAGCCACTAGTCATCACACACACTGGAGATTATCTTCCATCGTTGCTATGGTTTTAGCCACTAGTCATCACACACACTGGAGATTATCTTCCATCGTTGCTATGGTTTTAGCCACTAGTCATCACACACACTGGACAAAGGATAGTCATCACACACACTGGACAAGGGATGCTGGGAGTTGCGAGGAAGACACTGACTAATGGTACTATGTTTATGGGAAGGAGGGTGAAGAAGGAATTTGGGAAGAGGGGAGAGTCGATTTAACATTGATTTACTATAGCAACCGGGAAAAAAAATAACCAGAGAGAGAGAGAGAGAGAGAGAGAGAGAGAGAGAGAGAGAGAGAGAGAGACAGACAGACAGACAGACAGACAGACAGACAGACAGAGAAGAGAGAGAGAGAGAGAGCAAAAATCACCGGAGAATGGACAGACAGTTTCTACTGTACAGTATTGTCTGTGCAACATCAGTGCCAAATTCTTAGGTTTGGCAGTCCAATGATCATTTTCAGAAACCAAGCTAAACTGAGGAAAAATCGAGAAAAAAAAAGAAGAAGAAAAAAACAAAACGTCAATGAATCTGAGGGACAGAAATGAAGGCAAAGGGTAGATAGAAAGGTCATTATTGGGTTCATACGTCAATCATCTGTACCACAGTTGGTGGTTATTTTCATGACTAGAGTCCTTTCCATTTTTTCTATCTTTCTTCGTACGCTGGCTGATACTCCTGCGGACACTTCCTGTATAGACAGGCAGTGGAGTTTTGTCTGTTTGACCGTTTTTTTAAGCCGCCATTACTAGAGTCCATTCACTCCTATAGATCGTTGTTGATTCTGCTTCTTCTCATTTCAGCTTCGTGTTGCCAAAACAAAAAAAAGAAAAAGAAAGGAGTTATGTCGTTGTTCTGTATCAGGAATACACAGGGAGCTTTCCCCCAAAGCATACGAACACTGGCTGGTGTGCACACGGCACAAGAAGGCATGTCTTCTGCAGAACTTAATTATCCTGAGAAAGAAAGATAGATAGATACAAAGACCGCAGACAGACAGAGAAAGAGAGACAAAAGAAGGAAAGAAAAAAAAGAAAGAATGAAAAAAGAAAGAAAGACGGCAGACAGACAGACAGACAAAAAGAAAGAAAAAAAGAAAGACGGCAGACAGAGAGAGAGAGACAAAAGAAAGAGAGAAGAAAGAAAAAAGACCGGCAGACAGACAGACAGAGAGACAAAAAGAAAGAATGAAAGAAAACAAGACACACAGAAAGAAAGAAAGAGAGAGAAAAAAAAAAGAAAGAACATTGAAACAAAAACAGAAAAAGTGCCATTTTTCTAATGTCTCGAAAAAAGATTTCTCAAAGCACTGTGCACTTCATGAAATTCCCGTCTTTCCACAACTATAGGAAATACTTCCACAATTATTGTCAGATAGAAGAATGAGTGTAGAAATCAACATGAACTAGTATTCACCCTAGTATTCATCCTAGTATTCACCATTTATATCATCACCACTTTTTATATCGTAAACAGGTTTACAGAGTAAACAATGACAATCAACACCAGGACAACTCAGTGTTAACTGCCTAGGGTGAGACCAGAATTAGCAGAATGAGCGAGGTATAGCCTAGATTTTATCATTTACATCATTAGCGGATTCGTGTTGTTCTAGACCTGAAGGCATCAATGTTGACTTCCAGCGAATCGGAGCGTGAGGGCAGATTATGTGGTGTTTATAAAAGCTGTCCCCTCCTGTCTACCTTATACCATCTGTAAACAGATGATAGGGTTTCATTCAGAAAAAAACAAAAATACTTGGCTCTATTTCCTCAAACTCGGAGAAAGATATCAGACAGAAAAAAAACAAGCTGAGGTGGGGAGAAAAAGCAGCTATAGTGTGTGGACAGAACATCTTGGCTGTTGTGGACACAGCGTTGTGCTTATTTTGTAATATGTATATGTTAAATAGGATTCGCTGTTCTTTTTGCAAACTTATTGCAGCCTTGTAATGTATTTATGTAAGATACGATCTACTGTCATTTTTGTGTTTTTTAGTGCTGTTTTGTTTTTTTCTTTTCACGTTTTCCATTTGTAAATTTCTTTACAAGCAAATAAAAGCGTTTACACTTGGAAAAAGAAAATAAATAAAAAAGAACATCTTGGCTGTTGGCTATGGGGGTATACCAGCTATGGTGTGTGGACAGAACATCTTAGCTGTTGCCTGTGGGCGTATGCCAGAGTCCCGCAAATTACCTCTGCCTTTTTTTTCTTTTCTGCAAATCCCAGATGCGAAGTACCTTGAGGTGAAAATGGGGGAGGAGGTGGCGGTGGTGAGAAAGGCAGAGTTTAGGGATCACTTGTAGCAGAACAGGAAGACAGATTAAATTGAGCGCCGTGTGCTTGACCACTTTGCCGCTGGCGATAATTTAGACTGTCGTGGACACAGAGAGATGAAGAGATGGGGAGGAGGGAGGGGGGCAAAAGAGAGAGAGAGAGAGAGAGAGAGAGAGGAGAGAGGAAAGTGGGAGGGAGGGAAGGAGGGAGGGACATGCGAGGGAGAGAGGGAGCATCGTGCATGTCTATGAGAGGAGGGGTGGGGGTGTCCGAAGGGGAGAGAATGTGAAGATGAAAGGAGGGGAAAAGGAGGAGAGTCTGATGGAGCCAGAGCGAAATCTGTCACTCAAATCGACACTAGCACGTTTCCTCAGGCACTGTAAAGCTTTCAGGAAGCGTGTAAGTAGAGCGAAGGAGGAAGGACACAGAAGGTCGGAGAACCTGGCATCCGTTGACGCTCTGGGGCATACACTAAGGAGCACAGGCCAGTCCTGCTTTCTTTGAACCTCTTCGCTGGCAGCAGAGGACAAGGTGTGGAGCATTGCTGTCTACAACACGTTGGAGAGTGTCTAAGAACTGGGTTGATGATCATCTGCCATGCTCAAAATATACAAAACACCTTTTGGGGCTCGAAGGCACACACACACACACACACACGCGCGCGCGCGCGCGCGCGCGAGCGCGCGCACACACACACACACACACACACACACACACACACACACACACACACACACACACACACACACACACACAAACATACGTTTTTGTTGTTGTTGTTGTTGTTGTCTAATAACACTTATAGTGAATAGACGTTAAACTAAAGAACTAACAGAGAGAGAGAGAGAGAGAGAGGAGGGGGGGGAGGGAGGTAAAGAGGTACACAGCCAAGCTGAGAGAGAGTCAGATATGTACACACAGACAGACAAATCGATGGACTGACACGTAAGACAGACGAAGGAAAAGCCAATCATAGGGAGGCGCAAAAGAGAAGATGCCAATAGGAAGTGTTATTTCTGAGACCGTTGCTTGCTTCAAACGAATGCCGAATGTCAACGTAAAAAAAATCAATGACCATACAAAAATGTCCACGTGAAGTCTATGACAAGACCGTGTTGATGTTAAAAAGTACAGCCTATATGAGTACACAGACAGACGAAGTGAAAAGTCAGATTAAATGGACAAGACATGTTTGCCGCCAACGTTTCCTGTCGATGTAAATTGACGTGCAGACAAACAGACCGACAGGCAGCGATTTGGGGCCATTTCACGAGTTCTTAGCAATTTTTGTATAGATCAAAGAGAGACACATGAACTGACAGATGGACAGACTGACAGATAGATAAACAGACAGACGACAGACAATCAGACAGAAAGACAGATGAGGAGATAGATAGATAGACAGACAGATCGATAGATAGATAGATAGATAGATAGATAGATAGATAAGATAGATAGATAGATAGATAGATAGATAGATAGACAGACAGACAAGTTAACTTCCTGGACATTTGCATTATGTTATCAAATAAATCAAAGCAAGACCAAATCTGAAATGCCAATAGAGCAAAAAGGTGTAAAAGACAGAAGAAGAAGAAGAAGAAGAAGAAGAAGAAGAAAAGAATAAAGAAGAAGAAGAAGAAGAGAAAAAGAACAGAACAAGAAGAACAAGAAGAACAAGAAGAACAAGAACAAGAACAAGGAG
>CM065731.1:63202298-63204798 GCA_033310375.1 Conus canariensis
GGATTGCTGTTGACTCAAACTGAAAGAGTTAGCACCTGTGTGCTCTTTAATCATGTTAAACGATACTGGATCCACTGTCTGATCCAGATCAGCTGCAAGGAACCGCCCTCAAAAATAACACCTATGGGTATGGGTTACATTCCTTAGTATGACGAAAATTGGACAAGTTAGTTTCATTTAATTTTGTATAGTCCTGCCAACCGGCGAACAAGCCAACGATTCCAACAGACAAACACGATAGGACAACTACCATAGCAAGATAGTGGCCGGGCAACCAGCTTGGTTTTGTGGAAAGGGGTCACCACCATTTTAAAAAAAAAGGGGGGGGGGGGGGGGGGGGGCTTAAGGGAGGCATGGGGAGGAGTCGGCAAATAGTGGGGAAACAAGTAGGGAAAACGGGAGAGAGAGAAGGGGGAAAGGGCAGAGGCATCTGATTTCCCCACCTGTGTTGAGGATGCCGGTGAAGATGGATGGGCAGGCTTCACATCAAGTAGCTATGTTCAGGTTCTACGTCCCGCACCAAACGACAGGTAACTAAAACCATCGCCGAGCAACGGAGGGAGAGTACGGACACATCGAACACTACTGCTACCAGAACGTTCAGATGGGTCGCGGGAATAGTAATATAAGTGCTGAACGCATACGTGAATATTATAACATTCAGGGCAAGCGAACGGATGATCCAAACTCTTAATGTCTGACTAAGAACTCGGTGCTTTACAACCGTGCCTTACTGTGCCTGCCTTGTGTTCATTAGAAAATCAGTCTGTGTTGGTCTCATTGGGAGTTTGTTTTTTTTTAAGTGAGTAGGGGTACCCAGGGAGGAGAGTAAAATTCCTGTTGCTAGTCATCCGTAGAGGCAGTGACCTGTCAGAGGTTCAGTATTTAAAGCATGGCAGAAGGCGGAGCCTGCCTCTTCCTTCCGCCGCATGTAACATCCCCCGAACTGAATCAGGTCACCATTTACTGGTAGGTGGACAGAGAGGGTTTTCAAGTCGAAAACAATCTGAACCCACGTGTGATTCAAAATGACGACCGCCAGACAGCTCCACAGGCAAAGGCACTGGACTACGGGTCTCTCACTGTGAGCTCAGGTCCACAGGCAAACGCACTGGACTACGGGCCCCTCACTGTGAGCTCAGCTCCACAGACAAACGCACTGGACTACGGGTCCCTCACTGTGAGCTCAGCTCCACAGCCAAACATGGACTACGGGCCCCTCACTGTGAGCTCAGCTCCACAGACAAACGCATTGGACTACGGGCCCCTCACTGTGAGCTCAGCTCCACAGGCAAACATGGACTACGGGCCCCTCACAGTGAGCTCAGCTCCACAGACAAACGCACTGGACTACGGGTCCCTCACTGTGAGCTCAGCTCCACAGACAAACGCATTCGACTACGGGCCCCTCACTGTGAGCTCAGCTCCACAGGCAAACGCACTGGACTACGGGTCCCTCACTGTGAGCTCAGCTCCACAGGCAAACATGGACTACGGGTCCCTCACTGTGAGCTCAGCTCCACAGACAAACGCACTGGACTACGGGCCCCTCACTGTGAGCTCAGCTCCACAGACAAACGCACTGGACTACGGGTCCCTCACTGTGAGCTCAGCTCCACAGGCAAACGCATTGGACTACGGGTCCCTCACTGTGAGCTCAAGTGCTCAACACCATTTCTGTGGTGGGTAATGGGTTAAACTTTTTTGCTTCATGACTGGGTCATATTTGCCCAATCACCTGTTTGAGTGTGTGTCTAAGACGTTTTGCCCTTCTGTGTACGATCGAGTGTTGATCCTAAAGTTCTCCACATCGTTTCTAGGTACAGAGGAGGGGAGAGCAATGATGGTTGACAAGGAAGTTCCAGTGTTGATCAAAGCACATACCATTGAATGACATTTGCTAGACACTCTCTCACTGCCTGAATCACTTCTACCAAGTGTTGGCTGTGCTCGGGTGATTATAAGTTGTAGATGACTTTCGACCAGCTTTTTCATCGTAGGGGCTGTGTTTAGATTACATTACAAAGACTCGTTTAATCTAGCCGACAGACAAACGACTAAACATACAAGCAAGCCAACAGAGGAGAATGGGCATATCACCTCCCTGGCCGAGGCACTAGTTAATATAAGATTTGTGATAGACTCTCGGGCCAGCCTACTCGTTTGTCGAACTGACAGGAGATTCCATCATCAAGACTCAGTCTTATATTAGTTAGTCCCTCCGCCAGGGAGTTACATTTACACCCTCGTCTGTTCGTTTGCCTGTTAGTTTCCTGGCTTCCTTTTGTCTTTCCTTTTTATTTTTTTTTTTTTTCTGTCAGCAAGATTTCATTTTTACAAAATACCTGCTCAATTGAAAAACAAAAAAAAAAGAAACAAAAAGCCGAAAAAGAAAATGAAACTCCTCTCTCTCCTCTCTCTTCCTCTCTCTCTCTCTCTCTCTCTCTCTCTCTCTCTCTCTCTCTTCTCTCTCTCTCTCTCTCGTATCTGTGTATTTGTT
>CM065731.1:63209798-63227298 GCA_033310375.1 Conus canariensis
TCTCTCTCTCTCTCTCTCTCTCTCTCTCCCTCTCTCTCTCTCTTGCCACATCACGTTTTCCTCCTTTCCACCTCTCCTCTGCAAGGAAACAGGGAAAAAGAAAAGAACGTACATTGAGAAACAAGACTGGGGCAAGGGTGGGGGGATGGGGTGATGGGGGAGGGGACGGGGGGGGGGGGGCAAGCAAACAAACAAACAAAAACGGATCGTCGTGCTTGGCTCGAACTCTCAAAGAAATGGGATCAAAGAGAGGACAGGAGCACATTTCATGACAATCTAAGATACTTGTTCGTGAGACTGGGCAAAGAAATCCTTTTAATGTTCAAGGTATATTCCTCTCTCTCTCTCTCTCTCTCTCTCTCTCTCTCTCTCTCTGTGTGTGTGTGTGTGTGTGTGTGTGTGTGTGTGTGTGTGTGTGTGTGTGTGTGTGTTGTGGTTTGTGTGTGTATATGTGTGTGTACATGTACGTGTGTGCGTGAGCGTGCGCGCGTGTGCGTGTGCATGTGTGTGTGTGTGTGTGTGTGTGTGGTGTGTGTGTGTGTGTGTGTGTGTGTGTGTGTGTGGTGTGTGTCGTGGTGTGTGTTGTGCGTCTTATGCGCTGCAAGTGCGTGTGTTTTGTGATGCATCGCGCCGTGCATGTGTTTGTAGTGTGTGTATGTGTGCGTGCATGCGTGCGTGCGTGCGTGGTGTTGTGTGTGTGTGTCTGTCTGTCTGTCTGTGCCTGTGTCTGTGTCTGTGTCTGTGCGCGCACGCGTATACGGACGTGCGTGCGTGTCGCCCTCTGACGCGTACTGCGCTGCGTAACAGTGCATCGCGCAGCGTTAGGTTGTAGTGTGGTGTTCTGAAATGTAGTGTGATGTGATGTGGTGAAATAGTGTATAATGTTGTGTGTAGGGTGGTGTTCTGAAATGTAGTGTGATGTGATGTGGTGAAATAGTGTATAATGTTGTGTGTAGGGTGGTGTCTTTTATTGGGGGGGGGGGGATGTGTAATATGGAGTGGTATGATGCTTTATGTTGCGGTGCATTGTGACGTAGCGATGAATGGTTTAACATGGTGTACTGTGTCGTGTGGTGCATGGCAACATTTTGTGTGTGTGTGGTGTGGTGTGGTGTGGTTGGTGTGGTGTTGTGTGGTGTGTGTGGTTTGGTGGAGAGTGCTGTGTGTGGCTTTATGTCGCGTAGTACGTGTATGGTGTGGTAGGGTGGTGTATGTGTGGTGTGGTGTGGTATAGTATGGAGTGGTGTGGAGTGGTGTTTTGTTGCGCAATGTGTGTGTGTGTGTGTGTGTGTGTGTGTGTGTGTGTGTGTGTGTGTGTGTGTGTGTGTGTAGTGCACTATTGTCTAGTGTTGTAAACTTCATGCGGTTGGTGTAGTGTATTGTAGCGTTGTACAGTGTAGCGTTGTGTTGAGCAGTGTACTGAAGTACTGTGTATCGTCAAGATGTGTAATGCTATGTGGTGTAGCGTAGCGTGGGGAGGGGCAGAGGTGAGTGGGCTGGTGTATTTTGGTGTGGTTTGGTGTGGTGAACTGTGGTGTGGTGTGGTATATTATTCTTTATTGTCTTGTAATGTAATGTCGTGCTGTGAGGCGTAATGTAGCCTAGTGGTGCGTTGGGTCGTGTATTGAAGCGTAGAGTAGTGTGGTGTGGTGACGTGTGATGTGACGCATTGTAGTTTGACCTAGTGTGATGTCATATACTGACATGTCATGTGGTGAAGTGTGGTCTGATGTGCCGTAGAGTGGTGAGGTGTCATATTATGTTGTGAGTGTAATGTCATGTTCTTATGGTCATCTTCACACACACACACACACACACACACACACACACACACACACACACAACACACACACACACACACACACACACATTGATAGCAGAAGTTGTAGTCAACTTCGCCCGCGAAGGACACACAACAGCATGTTATTATGGTGTAGTGTGGAGTACTATATGTTGGCGTTGGTTTGAATTTGTGCTCTGTTGCATTTTTGTTGCATTTCTACTGTATTGCTCTGCGTTGGGTTGCTGTGTAGTATAGTGCGGTGTAGTCTGGTGAGGTGTAATTTTTGTAGTGTGGTCTGGTATTGTTTTATATATAATGAGTGTGGTGTACAGTAGTGATGAGTGCTTGTTTGATGCAGCGTAGTGTGGTATACTATGGTGTGGTTTGGAGTGGCATAGGATGTTGCCGCGTGGTGTGGTTTGACGTGGCAGAAACTAATGCATTTTTGTGAAGTCTGGTGTGGTGCGATGCATTATCATGTGATTTGGTGTGGTATGATGTCGTTTAGTGCAGTGTGGTGGGGTGTGGGAGTGGTGTGGTGTGGTGTGGTGAGTTGTTGTGCAGTTCAGCGTGATGCACCATGGGATGGAGCGATGTGACATGCTGGAGTGGTGGTGGTTTGTTGTGCGGTGTGATTTGGTGTGGTGACGCCTAAAGCTTCTTGGAATTATGTGGTGTAGTGTGATGCGCTGTGGTGTGGTGTGGTGTAGTGTGGTGTAGTGTGGTGTACTGTGGTGTAGTGTGGTGGGCTGTGGTGTAGTGTGGTTTAGTGTGGTGTTGTGTGGTGTAGCGTGGTGTAGTGTGGTGTAGTATGGTGTAGTGTGATGTATTGTGGTGTAGTGTGGTGTAGTGCGGTGTAGTGTAGTGTGGCCGCGTATGATGTGATGTGGAGTGTTGTAGTGTAGTGTGGTGTATTGTGGTGTAGTGTGCGGTGTATTGTGGTTAGTGTAGTGTATTGTGGTGCAGTGTGGTGTAGTGTGGTGTAGTGTGGTGTATTGTAGTGTAGTGTGGTGAAGCATGGTGTTGTGAAATAATGCGCAGTGTCATTTGGAGTCGTGGCATGCGAAGCTGAAAGCTGTGATGTGGTTTGGGTGTGTATGATGTAAAGTGGTGTAGCATAGTGTAGCACAATGTGGCAAAGTCATGTGCGGAGTGGCGCAGAGTAGCGTTGTGTTGTCACGCTGTAAGTTGTACTGTGGGGTACTGTGGCGTAATCTGGTGTGATGCAGCGTCGTGTGGTGTAGTTTGGTGTGGAGTGAAGTCATGTGTAGCGTTGTGTGGTGTAGCATGGTCCGGCGTGGTGTGGTGTGATGTGGTGAACTGTTGCTGTATTAGGTTGTGGTATGGTGTAATGGTTGGGTGTGGTGTGGTATATTCTAATGTATCATGATATATAATAGTGTGGTGTGGGGGCCTGTGGTATGGTGTAGTGGTTGTGGTGTGGTGTAGTGTGGTGTGGTGTGGTGTGGTGTGTGGTGTGGTATATTCTAATGTATCATGATATGTAGTAGCGTGGTGTAGGAGGTTGTGGTATGGTGTAATGGTTGTGGCGTGATGTAGTGCGGTGTGATATATTTTAATGTATCATGATATATAGCATTGTGGTGTGGCAGATTGTGGTGTGGGGTATTGGTTGTAGTGTGGTGTGGTAGGTTGTTGTAAGGTGTAGTGGTTGCGGTATGGTGTGGTATAGTGTGGTGTGGTATATTCTAATATATCATGACATGTAGTAGTGTGGTGTGAAAGGCTGTTGTGTGGTGTATTGGTTGAAGTGCGGTGTGGTGTGGTATAATGTGATTTATACATTCTGATGTATCCCGATGTGTAGTAGTGTGGTGAGAGAGGTTGTGAAGTGATGTGTTGTGATCCGATTTTGGTAGGTTCTGGTGTGGTGTGGTAGGTTGTAGTGTTGTGTGGTGAATTGAGGTGTGATGCGGTGGGTTGGGTAGTGGACATAGTAAGTCATGACCTACATGTAACCTGTATTGTAAACAATAAACCATTACGTCTGACACACCAAATCGGAACTTTCATACGATGCATTTGACAAAACATCGTAAAAACTGGGACTATGGACAGTTTTACAGAAAGAGGTATTTCACTAAACAAGTGCCATATTTTGATTTTGTTTTCTGATTGGGATTAATAAACTGTTGTAGAGGCACAGAGAGGATAGAATGAATCTGTGAAAACAGAGAGAAACAGACAGGCCTACCGTCATCTAGAAAAGAAGTGTTCGTGAAAGCAAATCAAGAATGACCTTGTTTATGATACAGTATGCATGTACCAGACATTGTATCCTTTAGGGAAAGTATTTTCCATTGGACTTACACAGAAAACAGTTTCACCTCACCGGCACCACATAACTCTCACTTCAAGTTCGCAGAAAAATGTTTCTTGCTGGAGGGCTTTTCGCATTCATGTTCCAGGCACTGAGTTGTGCTATGGTCCGGGGCGGTCGACTCCGTCGGGTGTAGTAGTTTGTTGTCTGTCGTGGTAGGTTTGTGGTGGTGGCATAGTATACTATGTCGTAGTGTGGCATGGTAGATTGTGATACTCTGAGGTTGCAGTATGGTGTGGTGGGTCGTGGTATAATGTACTGGGTTGTGGTGTGGTATTTGTGGTGTGATGTGGTGTAGCACATTATGTCATAGTGTGGAGTGCCGTTGTAGGGTGTGGTGTGGTATTATATGGCAGGAGATCATGGTATGATGCGGTCCAGTATGCAGCAATGCACTGTGGTGTGACTAGGAGTAAAATGGCCTGAGGTGACTTGAAATAATATCGTGTGATTTCAGTGTTGTATCACATGTTCAGAATGCGTGTGCCTGTGCGTGTGCAAAACGAATAAATAAACACAAACAAACAAACAAAGAGGACAAGACAAGGAAACAATACGAGCGGGACACAGAACAGGCGAACAAGATAAACAGACAGGGGTAGAGAAAGATAAGGGCTCACTGTCAGAACTGAAAACAAAGAGATAAAAGGATGGAGACATTAATCCTACAATGTATGTCTTAAGGGAGAAAACAACAGAAAGAACCAAAGATGTAAGAGGAAAGAAAGATTGGATACACGAATGGAAAGAATGAATGTACGAGTAGATGAAAAGAGAGAGAGAGAGAGAGAGAGAGAGAGAGAGAGAGAGAGAGAGAGAGAGAGAGAGAGAGAAGAGAGAGAGAGAGAGAGGGAGGGAGGGAGGGAGAGGGAGGAGGAGAGAAAGATAAGGGGGCGCGCGCAGGAGCGGAAGGGTAATATGATCCGAAGTAGGCTTGGTTTGCTTTGGTTTGATCAGTGAGTTAGTAGAGCAAAAAGAATGTCTGAAAACCAGACCTATTGTCTTATAAGAACAAGGATCAATGCAACATGGCATGATGTTTGTCGACAATTTAAACATACCTCATGCTTTATCAATTCAGATTTTTTGTTTAGCGGAAGTATGTTGGGTGCCTTTCGCTTTTCATTTCTTGAACACTATGAGAATGAGCTTCGCTTCTTATCAACGGAGAAAATTCTTTTTCGTGGGCATCACTATTCCCATCTCATACTGTTAAAGTGTTAATTGATGTGTGACATTGCCGTAAGTCTGACGTAGCACTGTAACTGAGATGAGAGAAAATCCGTTGATCTTGCATCAATTATGGAATTAATTTGCAACGTTAATTCGTTATTTGTCGTTAATTCTAAAACACGATGTTCATCCATCTGTTGATCAAAGGTGCCGTTCTAATGAAGTGTTAGGAGAGTGGTTATACTCATAGATTTGGATTTGGTTGGGTGTATTACCGTTGAGTTTGATTTACGCCAGTCTGACACTGATTTGAGACTTTCCTGGGAAGTTTCTACTGTTTGTAGATTAGTCTCACTTTTTGGAGTAATGAGGTATCAGCAAATAAATCCATTGTGACTTTCTCGTCTGAAATGGATGAAGATAAAGCAAAAAGAAAAGTATCATATATATATATATTATATATATATATATATATATAATATATATATAATATATATATAATATTATACAGGATAGGAGGGGGACTGGCACTATGTCTTGTGGGACTCCATTTCTTATAAATTCTGTGAAAGCATTTTTACCATTACGAAAAGCATTCTGCGTCATGTCATTTAAGTACAATTGGAACTATGGGACTGCTAAAAAAAACAAAAAAAACAAAAACGGTTCAAACAGATAGCCAGTTTCTTTAAATAGGGAAATGACCAACAAGATCAAAGGCCTTTCTGAAGTCAAGGGGGAAAAAGCCTGTCATTTGTGACTGGTTCATATGGAAAAGCCATGAGTCATCCACTCAAATGATGCTGCGTGGCAAGAGTGGTTAGATCGGAATCGAGACTGGAATGGATCAAAGGCTTTATTTTCTCTCTGAACTGAAATATATGCTTGTGCACGCGTTTTTTTCGAGGCCTCTGCATGGAACCGATAGTAAAAAAATAGATAGGGAATTATCGGATCTGATGACTATTTTGACTTAAGAGGTAAATCACTTTGACATTTTTGAATGTTTGAGGGGACACATTAGTGTGTATGCCTACATGTATATGAGATTCAGAATGTGAGGCAAGGGGAGTTTGAGTAGAAATGTGGGTATGTTATCAGGACACGTGGATTTTTTCTTCTTTAACTGGGTCAGGAGCGTTCCTATTCCATGTACAACATGAGGAGGAACATGAAGTGAGTTACTGGGTCCGCAGAACAGTATTAGTGAAGAGGGATAAGTGGATTCACTGGATTCTCTTGAAGTCTGTGGAGTCTGAGTTATGCTGTCTGTTAATGACAAACAGGGTGCATTGAACGTGTCAGGGAGTTTTGTCTGCTGTTGAATTGTGTACATCTGGGCGCCTTTAGTGACCTCTAGCGTTTCTTGCCCTCCATAGAGGCGCATTGTTTTTGTTTTTTTAATGTAATCATCTGACAGCGGAACTCCATTTTGGCTTATTCAGTTTCACTTCATACAGGATTTCTCTGCTTTTTGTTTTCGTTAACTGAATTTACTTTCTTGAGCTGGTCAAAAAGAATCATTTCTTGCAATAGTTCTGGAATCTACCATGGGCTTTTCTGAGGATTTTATCTTGTGCGAGTGTGTGTGTGTGTATGTGTGTGTGTGTGTGTGTGTGTGTGTGTGTGTGTGTGTGTGTGTGTGTGTGTGTGTGTGTGTGTGTGTGTTTAGCAGTGCAGTGTAATTGTGATGGTAAGGAATGTTTGGTACCAGAACGACAGCTATGTAGGCCTAATTCTAAGTGAATTGAAATGGCGAAATGCTCAAGTCGAAGAGGTATGCTGTTTTACTGATTTTGTTTGTAATAGCGAAATAGGATGGTTGTGTGGCCTTTGGCAAGCGGATCTGGAAGCCAGAAGGACCACGTACACAAGAATGGGCATGAGATCACTGATGCTAGAGAGTACTTCTAAATTATCTTCTTTTGCTGATTTGTTGTTTGTGCATATTATAATCAATAAGAGTCGCAGTTTTTTTTCAGTTACTTTCGTTAGGGTTTCTATAAATTGATCGAATGCATGAAGTGTCAGTTTGGTTTGTTCAGACTGGTTGTTGCTTTAACATCAAGTAATTGAATATTTGAACATTTGTGACAGGTTTTGTCCACTGTTTTTGCGAAATTGTCATACCGTTTATATTTGAAGCATGGATTACTACATAAATCACATTAACAAGGGTGTTAATTTGTAATTGTATACCCAGATGCACTCTTTTTCTTCTTCTTCTTCTTCTTCTTTTTTTTTCGTTTTTTGTGCTAGTTTCAAGATCTGTTCTGCGGCGGGCGATGTTAGAGATTGCTTGATGAATAGAGCTAGGCCGTGGTATTGGAGTGATCACTGTCGCGTCTTTCTATGGCGTAGACAGGAATGCTAATCAGCTTATCTGTGGTGCGAGAGTCTGATCTTATTACGCTTACACCGAACACGTGCACTGGATAGAGGTGACATTACTCAAAGTATTGAAACTTCATTGATGAATGATAAATTTTGAGATGTCTGACTCTAAGTTCCGAACGAATGGAATTGTGGAAAAAGAAACAATAATAACAGATGTTGATTAAAAAAAAAAAAAAGTTTCACACGCACGCACACAGCCCCCCCCCCCCCCCCCCCCCACACACACACACACACACATACACACACGCGCGCGCGTGCGCATAAATGCAAAAGAATCTCTATTTCAAAAAAAAAAAAAAAAAATCAATGAGCCAATAGAACAGAATGGTCACGAACACACGGAAGAAGCATCAGCAGAAAATGAGCTTAAAATGGTAAATAGCGATGAAGAGAGAGAGAGAGAGAGAGAGAGAGAGAGAGAGAGAGAGAGAGAGAGAGAGAGAGAGAGAGAGAGAGAGAGAGAGAGAGAGCAAATCATCGCTTAAATGAATAAATGATAAGTGAAAAAATGAATGGATGAATGGGCGAACGAATAAAACAACTGAATGGATGGAACAAAGGGCAGAAAAACAAAATGAATTATACAGCATCTTCAAAGGCAACGGAGATGATCACGTCATCTTCAAAGAAACATACCGAGAGCCCAGACACAAAATCACCAGGTACGAACCTCTAACCAGTGGGGTTTTACAAAAGACATTTCATTTCACATCAAAGGGTCGAATATCAAATGCATTTTTTCTTTTTTTTTTTGTTTTTCATAACGTCTAGTCTCCCCAAAACATTTTTTAAAAATAACTAAATTTTACCTCTCTGGGCTTATTTATCTGTATTTATTTTAAAAATGAGTTCATTTAAGATTTCTTTACTGTACTTAAATTATTTATTTTTGCTTTAATTGCTTGGATGATTCAAGACACTGCTTGTTTTCGTGATTATGTTTATTTACTTATCCACACACTACTTTAGTCAGTGGTTTGTTGGTGAGAGAGTACGTCACTAGGTGAGTTAATGACTGAGTGAGTGAATGAGTGTGCTGGTTGGTTGATTGATTGATTAGTTGACTTTTGGTTGGTCAGTCGATCGTTTGGTCCGTCCGTCTGTCACTCAGTCAGTCCATCTGTTCGTCCGTCCGTCCATCTGTCCGTGCGACCGTCAATTAGTCAGTCAGTCAGACAGGCAGGCAGGCAGGCAGGCAGGCAGGCAGGCAGGCAGGCAGGCAGGCAGGCAGGCAATTAACAAGTTAGTTTGTAAATTACTTGGCTAGTTAGTCACTCACTCAGTCCCCACGTCAATTTGTCAGGCAGGCAGGCAGAAAGGCAGGAAGTTATCTAATAAATCACGCTGTCTGTTAATCTATCAGTTGGCCAGTCAATAATTTATTGAGTTGGTCAGTTGATAACTCAATTAGTTAGTCAATCAGTTAGTCAATTAATTAGTTGAATACCTACCTACCTACCTACCTACCTACCTACCTACCTACCTACCTACCTACCTACCTACCCCCTACCTACCTACCTACCTACCTATCCACTCACCCTCGCACCCACCATGCTTCCTGTTTCCTTCCTTCCTTCCTTCCTTACTGACTGACTGACTGACTGACTGACTGACTCACTCACTCACTCACTTACTGTACTTACTTACTCATTTACTTACTCATTTACTTACTTACGTACTTACTTACTTACTTACTTATTTACTTACTTACTTACTCATTTACTTACTTACTTACTCACTCACTCACTCACTCACTTACTTACTTACTCACTCACTCACTTACTTACTTACTTACTCGCTCGCTCGCTCGCTCGCTCACTCACTCACTCACTCACTCACTTACTTACTTACTTACTTACTTACTCACTCATTCACTTACTTACTTACTTACTTACTTACTCACTCACTCACTCACTCACTCACTTTACTTTACTTTACTTTACTTTACTTACTTACTTAATTGGAAAAATTGGAAATGAAATTGGAAATGCGCCAGGAGCGCAGACACAACCAGCCGTGTCTCCCTGATGAGTTCCGACCCAGCGGACGAAAGGCCTCGGAGCAGGCAATACAAATATATCTGCTTTCAAAAGGAATTGCGATGGTTCCCTTATGCAGCTAGTGAAGAGTTTTCTGTAACATATTTTCTTAATTTCATGTTCCCAGCTTCTCCATATTCAAACTCCCCCCCCCCCCCCCCCCCCCCCCACCTCCTTAAGTCCAAATTTTTGCTAAGTCATTACTATGAAGACAGTTCAGTTGTTGGCCTACGCTTGTTTTTTTCCCCCACCATTAGATTGTTCGTCTATGTATTTGTCTGACTTTATTCAAGTTTAAAAGGCTGTGCCAGTCTTGAATAAAAGTTACTCTATGTTAGGTTTTCTTATGGGAGCAAAAGTTACCCCACTTGTTTACTGTTTACTTACTTACTGACTGACTGACTGACTGACTGACTGACTGACTGACTGACTTACTTACGTACTTACTTACTTACTTAGTCAGTCCGTCAGTTCGTAAATTCGTCAATTCGATAGTTAGAAAACCTATTTTGATCTATGGTTGCATGGTTGGTGATCAATTAGATAGGTATTTAGATTGATGGCTAGTTCACTGGGGTTTTCCCCGGCTTTCCCATCTATCTCTTTATCCACCTCGTCGTTTACAAGGCTTTGTCATCCACGTTGTTTTTATTCGTTTCCTTTTCTCATAAATCATATAACATAGGTGAAACATGTTCAAGCCATACTGTAGATCAGACCGTCAAGGGTAAATAACCGAAGCTGAAACAAACAGGCCGATAAATACATAAGGAACGATGTAAGAAAACATAATTCTCTCTCTCTCTCTCTTCTCTCTCTCTCTCTCTCTCTCTCTCTCTCTCTCTCTCTCTCTCTCTCTCTCTCTCAGATAGTTATTAAACTGTACAGTATGAATGTCGGTCTGTGCCAGTCCATTTTCAAGAGCAGTACTTTCAAACATGATACTTGTTGACGCCAGCTATGTTTTCAAAATCTGTCCATAAATGCATACATCAATGTGAATAGAGATTCTTCTTTATACTCTGTTTTTGTTGGCACTTTACTTTTACCAACAAGTATATGATTATGATTTATTCTTCTAATTTTGGTCAGTTTCCATTAACTGTTTGTAACAATGACAGTTTCTGTGGAATCTAACAGATCTTAGATGTACATAAAAGTGTTCTGTTTTATATCCCAGTTTCAATTTTTTTTACAAGTTTAATTAAGGCATTTCTTCTTGTCTTTCATATTTGTAAAAAAAAAAAAAGGGAAATTTCCGAACAGAAGAATTAAGTCTGGAACTTGATCATGCCTATGAAGAGCATCATTTGCAAAGAGTATCATAGCATAGTTTAGAAAGTGTGTAATGAATCAGTTGGTTTGATAAGCCACTTAATTGGTTAGTTAGTTATCTACCTGTTAATGGGTGAGTGAGTAAGTGAGTGAGTGAGTGAGTGAGTGAGTGAGTATGCGAGCGAATGAGTGTGAATGAGTGAGTGAGTATGTGAGATAGCTGATTACTTACTATTTACTTACTTATTTACTTACTTATCTACTTTACTTGCTTATTTACTTACTTACTTACCTACTTATTTATTTATCTATTTAGTTACTTAGATAGTTGGTTCGTTTGATGGTTTGTCCGTTCTTCTTTCGATTGTCAGTCAGTCAGTCAGTTTGTCTGCTAGTTTGTTAGTTATCTAGCTAGTCAGTGAGCTACTTACTTATTTACTTACCTACTTACTCCTTTACTTATATATTTACTTACATGCATATTTATATTATTACTTACTTACTTCCCTACTTGCTCGCTTGCTTGCCTAATTAATTGGTTGCTTACTTACTTAATGTGCTTTGTCACTCAGTCGGTAAGTTAGGTAAGCAGTAGTTGAATTACTGAGCTAGTTGGCAGATGTGTGCTTGTGTTTGCGTGTGTGTGCGTGCGTGCGTGCGTGCGTGCGTGCGTGCGTGCGTGCGTGCGTGTGTGTGTGTGTGTGTGTGTGTGTGCGTGTTTGCGTGCGTGCGTGAGAGAGAGAGAGAGAGAGAGAGAGAGAGAGAGAGAGAGAGAATGGAATAGAATGAATGGTTTATTGAGATAAGCTTGCAAAGCTCATTCTCAAGACGAATTGTGGAGGGGGTGGGGAGGATGTTCACAAGATAACAGTCAAAGAATAAATAGAAAGGATACATGTCAGAAACAAAACAACATCGCAAAGAGGGAACCAGATCGCGGAAGAAATGTAACACCAGTACAACTGTCAATGCAACTGGCAACATGTTCATCCACACTCATCACAATTTCGGGGTGAAACAGCTGTGCTGTTGCTGGAAGTCACTTTCACCTGGTCCCTCCGAGAACTGTGAGGGCTGTCCATGTAGATAATTTATGTCAAAATGTCACTGATTGTCACACTGTCCAAAGGATCACTCTGTGGCTGCTTCAGCTGAGAAATATCTTCGGGATCATCTCTCCACTCAGCATCACGATCGCTCCCATTTGCTTCGGCGTCTTCAAATTTGTGCTGCCTGGCAGTCTTGTTTGTGACAGGCGTTGGGTCATGCTCACATTCCACGTCACAGAACTCAACACAGTCTTGAACAATACAAGGCACGACTGGCCCGATGTTCAACACGGGGGCTTTATCGTGTGACATTGTCACGTACTCTCTCTCTCTCTCTCTCTCTCTCTCTCTCTCTCTCTCTCTCTCACTGAGAGGCAGAGAGAGAGAGAGACAGAGTCAGAGACAGAGACAGAGACAGATAGACAAACAGACAGACAGAATGACAGACAGACAGATAGACGATTTTTGTGCCCATATTGAAATGTCAGTTATGTTTAATTGAACAGACCAGTTTATCTTTACATCCTGCGATAATCTGTTTCTCGTTTCCCATCCTTCAGGCATCCAAGCAAACCCACAACCATATCTTATGAAAACTGTTCTTATTCTGAATGCCCTGTCACTTTCATTTAAATCAGTGTGTATATACATCGTGATGGTAGACGAGCATGGGTGCATTAGCGGTCTTTACTAGCACAGGATGGTTGCATGTTCTTCAATACAAAAGAACTCTCTCTCTCTCTCTCCTCTCTCTCTCTCTCTCTCTCTCTCTCTCTCTCTCTCTCTCCCCTCCCCTCTCTCTCTCTCTCTCGCTCGCTCTCTCTCTCTCTGGTTTCATAATTACTTAATTTGTTTCTTTTTTTTTCCCCATCTGAACGTATAACGATTTAACTTTCCTATGAAAGGGATTGAAGACGCTCGCTGCGCACATTTGCAAATTCTACCAGTTTCCTGTCTTTAGAGACTGGAGAACGAATCCATCACTCCAACCCCGGGCCATTGCCTGACAGGGGAGACAACACATCGCAGACGAAGAGACGAGGTGAGCATTCTCCCCCCTTGAAAGCGGGCGAAACGAGGTTCAGACGAGTGCACAAGTCTAAAAATTTCAACCTGAAATAGTTTACGAACCAGACGACGATTGAAGGCACGCAGATTTGAGGGGGAAGGAGAGCTGTCTGTGTGTGAGGGTGGGTGGGTGGCGGGGGGATGAGATCAGCAGATCGTAATTCAAAGTATTCCTTCCTGTATCAAGATGCTAAAAAGCTTGGAGTTTTCTTCTTACCTTGTTTGTGTGACATTGTAGATGTTGACTTTCACAACCGTAACGTGTGGGTAGGTTAGAACAAAACAAAGCCAAACACAAAAGTTATATGTTTGTCTTAACTACATTCATACAGAATTTGTCCCCCCTCCCCTCCCCCCCCCCTCTCTCTCTCTCTCTCTCTCTCTCTCTCTCTCTGCATATTAGTTTCGCTTTGTTTAAACTCGTATATAGTAATCATCTACTTCATTTTTTTTCAAACGGTAAATAGTATAGGAACATTATAAACCCACTTGTTTTCATCATTAATTCTCTCTCTCTCTCTCTCTCTCTCTCTCTCTCTCTCTCTCTCTCTCTCTCTCTCTCTCCATGACTGTCGTAAAGTTTCAATGTAATTGAAATAAGACGTGCACGGTGCACACATGTAAATTTCTACACCTTTCAGTCTGTATAGCTCGGCCAGCGAATCCATCACGTCAACCCAGGACCGTTGACTGCCTGGAGAGCCAAAAGATCGCCTGGCAAGGAGATGAGGTGAGCATTTGTCTCCCTTGATAGCATGTGCAAAAAGACTCAACTGTGTGGCCAACGGCCAAAAATTCCTTTAAAAAAAAAAAGGGGGGGGGGGGGATTCAGAATGTATGTAGGCATGAGGGGTTCTGGAAAAAGAGAAGAAACACAGAGTTAGATACTGATACCCAATTATACAATGCATTAAAGAAATCATGTTTTTTTTTTATTACTGTGTTTTATCGTTGTAATGACTTTAATTTTCCGTTCTCTCTCTCTCTTCTCTCTCTCCTCTCTCTCTCTCTCTCTCTCTCTCTTTGCATGTCCATCTTGTCTGTCCTGTCTGTCTGTCTGTCTGTCTGTCTGTCTCTCTCTCTCTCTTCTCTCTCTCTCTCTCTCTCTTTCAAATGGTCCAATGTACTGGATGCAAGACTTGCGCTGGATGTTTAAAGCATTAGTTATGCTTATATCACTGCTCTCTTAAAATACATCTCTCTCTCTCTCTCTCTCTCTCTCTCTCTCTCTCTCTCTCTCACCTTATATTGGATATAAATGAATATATCAAATGTGCAATGACAAAATTTAGATTTGGCGTGTCCAGCATCGCATGAAATCCCCTCAGGTATATCAGTAATGCTGTTGAAAATGAACTGACATGTCGACTCTGTAACAGAGCGAGAGAAGATGAAATATATCTTTGTTTTGCTGTCCTGCTCTGAACGATCTTAGAATAAAATTTATTCAATCCAAATATAACACCGGACAATGTTATTTCAGGCTTATTCTCTTACTATCAACAAGGAACGAGAACACACTTTTGAATTTAGCTATGTATATTAATGAAGTAAACAGGAGAATTCGGACTGTACTGTCTGGATGTGCTTGCTTTTTGTAACATATCTACACTGTTTCATCATTTCATTTTGTTGGGTATAAGGGATGTTATTTTACGCATTTATGGGGCTTTGACCTTAACCTCAATAAAAGATTCCTATTTGTATTCGTATTCGTATTCTCTCTCTCTCTCTCTCTCTCTCTCTCTCTCTCTCTCTCTCTCTCTCTCTCCTCTCTCGCGTTTCATAATTATATTGTTCATTTCTTTTCACGCACCTGAATGTGTAACGATTTGAATTTTCTATAAAAGGATGCAAGACGCTCGTTGCGCACATTTGCAAATTCTACCAGTTTCCTGTCTTTAGGGACTGGAGAACGAATCCATCACTCCAACCCTGGGCCATTGCCTGACAGGGGAGACAACAGATCGCAGACGAAGAGACGAGGTGAGCATTCTCTCCCCTTGATTGCAGGCAAAAAGAGGTTCACACTAGTGCACAAGCCTAAAAATTTCAACCTGAAAAAGTTATGAACCAGACGACGATTGAAGGCACGCAGAATTGAGGGGGGGGGGGGGGGGGGGGGGGGGAGGAGGGGGGGGGGGGGGAGCTGTGTGTTTTAGGCAGAGGGGGGAGGGGGAGGGGCGGGTAGTTGTGGAGGGGAGGGGATGAGAACAGCAGAACATAATGTGAAGCATTCCTTCTTACGTCATACTGCTAAAAGGCTGAACATTTCAATCATTTAATGACTGTATTGATTTAGGATTTTCTTTTAATTGTCATAACGTTGCAGATATTAACTTTCATATCCTGTAACGTTTGAGCACGTTAGAACAAGACACAAGAGTCGTATGATTGTCTGAACTACATTGATACAGAATATGTCAACTTTACTCTCTCTCTCTCTCTGTCTCTGTCTCTGTCTCTGTCTCGTCTCTGTCTCTCTCTCTCTCTCTGTGTCTGTCTCTGTCTCGGTCTCTCTCTCTCTCTCTCTCTTCTCTCTCTCTCTCTCTCTCTCTCTCTCTCTCTCTCTCTCTCTCTGCATATCGGTCTTTCACTTAGACTATCAGCTTTACATTATTTTGAACTCGTATATCGTAATTATCTACTACACAGTTTTTCTCAAAGCGCAAATAGTGAGGAAACCTTATGAACCCACTCGTTTTCTCATCAGATCTCTCTCTCTCTCTCTCTCTCTCTCTCTCTCTCTCCCCTCTCTCTCTCTCTCTCTCTCTCTCTTCTCGTACAAATATTGGACTGGGATTCATCCCGTCGCTTACTCTTTTCAATTGCCTTTGCTTTTTAATCATTCATTCTAATTACTGTAATCATATGTCTAAGTAATATTCCCGGAAAGCAAACTATTTCTTTCTTAATATGGCTTGCTCTGTCTTTATTCCCGTTCTTTCACTCGCCCGATTGTTTTGCTTTTTTTCCACCCATATATTGTAATTCCGTGCTTATTTATCGTTGTTAGATGGCAAATAGTCAAATTGAAACAAAAACTCTTTTCCATTCTTTCCTTCGTTATCTCTCTCTCTCTCTCTCTCTCTCTCTCTCTCTCTCTCTGTGTGTGTGTGTGTGTGTGTGTGTGTGTGTGTGTGTGTGTGTGTGTGTGTGTGTGTGGTTGTCTCCGATTAAAGAATGCAAGACAGGCGCTGTGCACATTTGTAAACTCAAACACCTTCTCTTTTAGGGCCTGGGCAGGGGAGCGAATCCATCACTGGAGCCCAGAACCATTGCCTGACAGAGTAGCCAAAAGACCGCCATGTGAAGAGATCAGCGAGTATCCTCCCTTTCCCCTCCTTATCCATACTTCATCCCCCCCCTCTCTCTCTCTCTCTCTCTCTCTCTCTCTCTCTCTCTCTCTTCTCTCTCTCTCTCTCTCTCTCCCTCGATAAGGAGAGGAAAGAAAAGAGACCGAAGATGATTCTGTCTTTGCACAAACAAAAACATTGCTCCAATGAGACGATGATCGCACGCACGTGCTGTTTTAGGGGATGGTGAGATTGGATGAGGATGGTTTGGGGGGTGGCGTTCTGTGGAAGGGGTGGGGAGAGAGAGAAATCAGAAAGAAGAAAACAGCGCTTAATCTGGAAATATTTCTCCATAGGAGATGTCATTCATAGATGTTTTATTTAAACGTTGTATAGGCTTTCGTTTTCCTTTCTCCATTATTTCAATGTTCATATTTTAGCTTACATACCATGTGAAGACCACCAACAGATCAAACTGAAACAAACAAAGTGCCTCATCCCTTACAGTTTCACATACAGAATCTCTCTCTCTCTCTCTCTCTCTCTCTCTCTCTCTCTCACACACACACACACACACACACACACACACACACACACACACACACACACACACTCTGTCGATAGTGCACACACAATATGCACACGCATACAAACATACAGAAAGAGAGACAGACAGGAGTGAAAGGCTTGAGTGGGCGATGTGCTCCAGCGGTTGAGACAGGGAAGAAGTAGAAGGGGCGAGACAGGGGTGAGGGGGGGGGGGGGGGTAAGAGAGGGGGGAATGGGATGTGAGGGGCGAGGGGTAGGTGCGAAAGAGAGAGCCAGAAACAGAGCGCAGAAAACGATGCCGTTTACAGTGCTAACATGCACCAAAGAGTCGTGATGGATGTTCGTCTCTGAAGGTCCCCTCTTCAGTCTTGGGCAGAATGATGGGCATTGCTGCCAACAACGCCATTGAACCGTCTACCCTTTCTGCTGGCGCTGGTGAAGGGGTGACCTCAGTGGCTAATTCTTTTGATTGTGTCTGTCCAGCTGGCAGTGCTGGAATGCGTGCTTTGCCCATTCGGTGAAGGTTCACA
>CM065731.1:63237298-63252298 GCA_033310375.1 Conus canariensis
CGGCCAAGTACTTTCTTAGATATTCCATGAAGAAGAAAAAGCGTCACAGGCCGTTACAGCCGTTAGTAACGGCTATAACGGTTAAAACATCGGGCATCATCCGTGACACATAATGAACATACCTGCTTATCTTCACAAAGACCGGACAAGTACTTTCTGAGATATTCCATAAAGAAGAAAAACCGTTACAGGCCATTACAGCCGTTAGTAACGGCTATAACGGTAAAATAACACATCGGACATCATCTTTGGCCCGTAATGTACAAACCTACAAATTTTCAGAAAGATCGGCCCAGTAGTTCGTCAGGAGCGAGTGGAACACATTTTGACCACGGACGGACGGACACACACACACACACACACACACACACACACACACACACACACACACACATACCATTTCTTCGTTCCCATTCTAAAGTACTCCCTGTTCTATAAGAACTGGGAGTACCAAAAAAAACAAAAAAAAAAAAAAAAAACGGTAGTAGAATTTGCGAAGTATGTCGCAGAAGCTAGTACATTTCGTAGAAAAGCGTATAACGAATAAGTAACATAATCATTTCCTTAAAGGTGCATTGGCTCAGTAGTTACGTTCATAACCTGATAGTCTCAGTCAATAGTATAGTGTGTGTGCGTTCGCGCGCGCGCGCGTTTGTGCGTGCGTAGATGCGTACGTGTGTGTATGTGTGTATGTATGTGTGTGCGTGTGTGTGTGTGTGTGTGTGTGTGTGTGTGTGGTGTGTGTGTGTGTGTACGTACGTGCGTGCGTGCGCGCGAGCGCGCATGAGTGTGTGTGTGTGTGTGTGTGTGTGTGTGTGTGTGTGTGTGATGTAGAGAGAGAGAGAGAGAGAGAGAGAGAGAGAGAGTGAGAGAGAGAGAGAGAGAGAGAGAAGTGGGTAGAGGAGGAGGTGGAAGAGGAGAAATGTATTGCCAACACTTCATTCTATGCACCTTGGGTCGGCTTCTACCTCGCTCTCATATGTGTTCACGATCTTTAAAATCTGAACGTCATCCCTCTGTTGGAGGGACAGCCCTGAATAAGATTAAAGGCCTCTCTGTCTATTAGTAATAACAACAAATAAGAAGTAGCCGTAATACGCAGCCAGACAATAACTCTACCATTTTGACGAGTCATAGCAAAGATTAAGAACAAAAAATAGGTGGAGGAAGAGGGGAGACAGGGTGTGTGTGTGGGGGGGGGGGGGGGGGAGGGGGGGATTTGAGATTTGAAAAAAAGAGCATTAAAGGGTACATATCAACATATTCGCTGACACCACAGAGGAACCATCAAATTCCTTTTCGTGAACAGAACCCTTTGCAGGTCTGATTACATTTCACTTTCGTCTCCTGGAAGCGAATCTGGTTGTGACAGTCTGCCTAACCAAGTCGTCAGTCAGAAACATATCACCTGTCAATTTGAGGAGAGAGAGAGAGAGAGAGAGAGAGAGAGAGAGAGAGAGAGAGAGAGAGAGAGACAGACAGACAGACAGACAGACAGAGAGAGACAGAGAGAGACAGAGAGACAGAGAGACAGAGAGAGAGAGAACAAGAAGAAAAGATAATTTGTGCGTGCTGCTAAAACCCACACACACACACACACACACACACACACACACACACACACACACCACACGACACACACACACACACACACACACACACACACACTGACTGAAACCAATCTATTGTCAGATTAACTCAAGGTTGTACTCTCTCTCACGCGCACACACACACACACACACACACACACACACACACACACACACACACACACACACACACATATTTTTTTTAATTGATTTTTTGTCAGGGTAATTTTCTTTCACACAAACAAATGACCAAAATAAATCTTATGGTAACAACCAAACCAGAACTCAAAAAAAAAAAAAATTCTGGAAAAACTCTAGGCGCACTGACAACAGACATTCTAGTAGATAAAATGCATCATTTCTTTGGAAGTTTAGAATGCCCCATCTGGCACTGAAAAAGAATGCAAAAAGAACAATTCCAAAGTCGGTCTGTAACCAAGATCTCCACCACAATGTAATGAGTCTATCTTAAGCCCACATTCCACCTTTCGGTTCAGCTGTTGTGTGTTATCATGCCAACAGAAATAGAAAGGAACCGACAAACGCATGCAAACCCGATTCCCTGGCAGAAATAATGACAGAGTGATTCCAGTCACTGGAAAACTTAATGTCAGGGAAAGATTTTCCCTATGAACCTTTTTCTTTTACAGAACTTTTTTTCCCTGCCTGTAAAACGGGTAAACAATACTATCAAGAAATTAGGGAGAGTGAAAGGGTGGTGGTGGTGATGGTGGTGATGGCGAGTGAAAGGCCTTGTGGGGCAGCGGGGAGAGGATTCATCTGTGACGCTACTAAATGACCTAACTCTGTTATACACACACACACACACACACACACACACACACACAACATATATATATATATATATATATATATATCATGTTAAGCAATTATACATAAGATAAGATAATGTTGCTTATAGCCCAGCTGACCACAAAGGGCCACATCAGGGCTGTCACCACGTTAAAATCAACTCACATGTCGTTCAATGACACAGTTCTTTAAAATACATGTTCAAAAACCCCATCCGAAAGTTTGTTAAAAATCTTTCCACTGTAAAATCTCAGATCCGATGAAAAATGTTAATCTCTTTCAAGAACTCAAAAGATCGCGTCAGACGGAATATCTCTGAACAAGGTTTTCATGGAATCTGCTGTAAAATGATTGTGTCTCACATCATGCAAGTCCCAACACTCTAAGAGAATATGTTTCATTGTGAGTGGTGCATGATATGGAATGCACCATGGAGCTTCTTCACTCTTTAAAAGGTAAGAATGAGTAAAATACGAATGGCCAGTGTGCAGCCGGCATAGAACTGTTTCTTCTTTGCGACCACAAGACATAGATGAGAGGAACTCCTTTAGGTTTGGACGGATCTGAAAGAGTTTGTTTTCCGTCTGTGTATTCCAATTCTCCTGCCACAGGTCTCTGACAGAGTCATTATTTTTGGTTTCAGATCTGAGCAAGGGATATATTATATGTTAGACAATTTCCCTGTTGTGGCATTCTTGGCCAGGAGTTTCCCTGTTGTGGCATTCTTGGCCAGGTGATCAACCATTTCGTTCCCTCCGATGTCAACATGACCGGGAATCCAAGCCAGAACAATGTTGTGACCCTACACTTTCAACCTGGTAAAAAGTTTGTTTTTTTTTAAAGTGGAGAAGTTCGGGATGATGGAGGTTACGGCCAGCTATGAACTCCAAAGCTAACAGCGAATCCGACAGAACCAGAAAGTCCTTCTTCGTAGATTGTGAGATAATCCTAAGTGCCAGAACCAGAGCTGTAAGTTCAGCAGAGTAAACAGAAGCATCTGAAGGAATATGTTCTGACAGTATTTGAGAAGGAGCATCAGGGCAATAGGCTGCACAGGCCACTCCAGCTTCAGACTTGGAACCGTCAGTGAAAATTTTCTGACACGATGGGAATTGCGAACAGAGATCGGCAAACAATGTCTTGTATGCTAGAGAACTGGTAGATTCTTTGCGAAAGCTGCAAGGTCAAAACGAATCTCTGGTGTGGAAAAGGTCCACGGAGGCTTATCTGGAAACTTGGAAAAATCAGACAAAACTTCTAGGTCTAGACCTGCATTCTGCGCATGAGGCTGCATACGAAGACCAAACGGCGGAATACAGTTGGGGTTGTTTTCGAATTTACTTTGAAACTGAGGGTCAAAGACAAAGTCATAGGCAGGGTTTTCCGGTTCAGAGAACAGTCTGATATAGTAATTCAAAGACAGTTTCAACCCCCCATCCCCATACACACCTCTCACTCCCGTGTTTTTTTTTTTTTTTTTTTGTTTTGTTTTTTCTTTTTACACACCCTCAAGCACCACCATCCAAGCCATAGACTCCTCCTCTCTCTCTCTCTCTCTCTCTCTGTTTGCCTTTTCCCTCTATCTGCTTCTCTTTTTCCTTTTCCCCAACACACACACACACATACACACGCGCGCGCGCCCGCACGCATTAACACACGCATTAACGCACGGAATATTTTTGTTCTGTGTTCGTTTTTGCTTTTTGCTGCTTTTTTGTTTTGGTTTGGTTGGTTTCTTTGTTTGTTTTTTTTGTCTATTCTCAAATTTTCTGAGTATCCTCAAAGATAATTTGTACAGGAACCTCTGGCTACCGTTTGAGTTTCCTTTCATCCCCGGAGCATTCAGTGTTGAGGGAGGTTTGACAGATCAGCCCGTTTCTAGATGGACAGAGAGCTTAAAAAAGAGAAAAAAAAAAACACTGTTTACCTGTTACTGGGATTAGAGAAAAAAGACCAACAGCTGGAATTGCTTGAAGATTTCTGGGCACAATCTGGCACACTGAGTCCGCTGCTTTCAAACAACATTTCGTACTGCTGAGTGGGTTTATCGTTGTCCAGTTCTATGATTTCTACCCATGTGATACCAGAGATACTGTTTCTAGCCAGTATCATGATTATGATTACTTGGAATATAACAGTCGACCACACCATTATTTTCGTGATGGCAGCTGTTTTGCTAGAATAGTGACGTGCAGTTAATTTGAACCAGACGCATTTACGAACATTCATACGTCATATTCCTGTGACACATTTTATCCTTTCGTCATGAGCAAGCTGTGACCATGGAAATAGTACACTCGTAAGAGCTTACCGCACAAACTAAAACAAATGCAATCGAAATGTTAAAACATGGAGTCACTGGCAGGGCCAGAGCGTCATGACAAAAAACAACAACAACAAAACAAAAAAACTGAAGAAAAAAATGTCGAATATGAACAGTGAAATTTTAAAAAAAGTGTAAAAGGAGCTTTATGATTGAAATAGTAACTTCAAAAGGTTTCCAGATTTCAAATTTGTGAAAACCGTCTCCTGTTTGTTCAGAACACATTCGTTTAACACTTCCAGAAAGCGTGAGTGCACAATGGATGTTACGAGACTCGTCGAGTAAGACACGGCAACTCCTCTGTCGCGGACAACAAACAAGACATAGATTTCGTGAACCTGTGGAAAAGTTTCCGTCGAAAAGTTGAGATAATGGAATCCGGAAGAATTGGAACTTTTTCTGAATGTTCGCGAACTGATTCGGCGAGCTTGTGGTCAGATTACTTGCATTTTTCGTTGTTGACATTTTTTTTTTTTTTTTTTTGGCAATATTTGTTTTGTGTCACTTGTATGAACACACACACACACACACACACACACACACACACACACACACACACACACAGAGAAACGCACGCATGCAGGAACACACACCACACACACACACACACACACACACACACACACACAAACACACACACACACACACACACACATATCCACACGCACGCATGGACACGCCCACACCCACCCACCCACCCCCACCCCCACATATCCACACGCGCGCGCAGACACACACACGCGCGCGCGCACGCACACACACACACACACACACACACACACACACACACGCACGCACGCATGCACATAGCCGCGTGCGCACGCACACACCACGTATGGACGCACTCGCGCGCGCGCGCGCGCGCGCGCGCGCCACACACACACACCACACACACAATGTTCTCACTCCGTTTATATCTTTGTTGCAGGTTATGTCCATGTGTTGTCTATCTCTCGGTGTGTGTGTGTGTGTGTGTGTGTGCGTGTGTGTGTGTGTGTGTGTGTGTGTGTGTGTGTGTGTGTGTGTGTGCAATAGCAGACTATTTGATAAAAATTGATGCAACATCAAGAAAACTTTTGAGGGTGGATTCCAGATTTGAAGCGTACTTGGCTTTCCCTCTTAGAGGCCGATAGCAATATACATCATTCACATTCAAATTACTGATGAATGAATTGAATTTATAGTTACATGCAAAATGAGGCCACTGCAGGCAGAAATCTAAACAAATCTGAAAAAAACTTGCAGTTCTGTGTCTGCCAAACCTTTAAGTTCTGTGTCTGTCCTTTTAGGTCTTGTCCAGGCAGGATAACCCACAGGACAACAAGAATGAAGAACGCATCTCTTAAGTTATCACTTACCTCATGAAAGGTTTTCGTTCAACGCCCATCTTGCGCCGAATTCAATGACTTACGTGATTGCTCGTTCTTTTTTTTTTTTTGTTGTTGTCCTGATCTTATCTTGCCTGAAGAAGACCTAAGAGGTCGAAACACGTTGTATTTTGTCTTGTGACTCGTTTGTTCATGTTTGGCGGACATAGTACTTTAAAAAAAATTCAATTTTAGTTGACATCGTGATTATCCAACAGTTACGTTTATGTTGCACAGGAAGACAATTTTCATTTCAACCGCAAGGCCTAATCTCATCTAACTATGGGAAGCTTGTTTCCACACAATATGAGTAGGCGTATTCCATCAAAGGTAACCAATGAAACTTCATGCTTGTTTGAATGTTTAGACGGAAACAACATATCGCATTGTTTACGACATTTAACACGTGGCTGCTACAACCAAACACTGGTTGCTTTCATCTTTGGTTGTGCTCGAAAGGTATGGCACTTGTGTTATTAACATGCAAAAAGTGTGTTTCATATATATGTATATATATATTATATATCTATATCTATATATATATATTATATATATATATATATTATATATATATATATATATATGTATGTATATATATATACTACTAAAAACAATTGAAGTACCACCCCTAATTTTTGTATGCAATTTTTAAAAAGCTCTGATAAACCAATTAATATTGATAATTGAATAAACTCTGCTGGATAAGCTTACCCGGTTCTCAAATACTACTCCTCGTGCATTTTTGTTATGTTAAAGTCGGTCAGCAGTTATCTACCGCGTCGCATCTGAGGCAAAAAAATCCCGAGAAATTATCGAACTTGTGTCGCTCCCAGATTTTGACACAGACACAGCAAGAAAAAAAAATGTGATGCACGTGAAAGCAAGGTCTTTTCTGAGCAGAATTGCAATCAGTTAGCACATTTGACGGGTATAAAAAGTCGCGAAATTTAGGAAGATTTAACCATGCCTGCGAGACAACGACTAAGCAACACCGACAGAGGAAGAGCGATAGCATGGTACCAAGAAGGTATTGGCTTGAGGGAGATTGGTCGACGGCTTGGAGTGAGTCACCCAGTCATTCTGAGGCTCAGAGACCGTTGGCTTAACACTGGAAGTGTTGAAGAACAGCAGGGACGTGGACGGACGAGAAGCACCTCCAGACAGCAGGATCGGTTCATTGTTATCGCTTGTCTGAGAGACCGTTCAGCCAGTGCCACAGTACTCCGAGACCAGCTACGACAAGCCAGCAACGTCAACGTCAGTACCCAGACAGTTCGGAACCGGCTCCACGACGCCAACTTGAGGTCAAGGTCCCCAGCAGTGAGATCAATACTGACCCCAGCGCATCGAGCTCACCGTCGGGCCTGGGCAGCATGTCATAGAAGGTGGACAAGAGCTGAATGGGCAACAGTACTCTTCACAGACGAGTCAAGGTTCACCCTCAGGTTCAACGACGGGCGGGTTCGCGTCTGGCGACGTCCTGGAGAACGCTACGTTGACGCTGCCGTCAGGGAGCATGACCGCTATGGAGGTGGGTCCGTGATGGTGTGGGGTGGGTTCAGCCTACGTCACAGGACCCCCCTACACCGTGTTGAAGGCCGCCTGACCGGTGCCACCTACCGCGACACCATCATCCGCCCCCTTGTGATGCCCGCCCTGAGGGCAGTTGGCCAGGGCGCCCAGTTCCAGGACGACAACGCGCCGTGCCACCGCGCCGCCATCGTGAATCAGTTCCTACAAGGGCAGCAGGTGACAAGAATGGACTGGCCTGCCAGGTCACCAGATTTGAACCCCATAAAGCATCTGTGGGACGTGCTGGGGAGGCGAGTGCGGGCCCACACCCCTCCAGCAGACACCGTGGACCAGCTGTTTCAGTTGCTGGAGCAGGAGTGGCAGGCGATCCCCCAGGACACTCTCCGCCGCCTGGTGCACTCCATGAGACGTCGATGTGACGCTTGTTTGAACGCGAACGGTGGTCATACCCGTTATTAACATCATGACATCTACCATAACTCTTGTTACTTTTCATTTTGGGGGTATGCCTCTTTAATCAAGTGTAAAACAAAGATAATTTTTTGTCACGGTGTTTGAATAAATTGGAATGGATTGAGGAATAATAAAAATAAAATATTCAATCATTAAATTATGTTCAGCTTTGTTTTCTTTCGAATGACAGCAGTTTTCCTAAGTGGTACTTCAATTGTTTTGAGTAGTGTATATATGACAGAATCAAAACGTTCGAGCTCGATTTCGACTCTCTCTCTCTCTCTCTCTCTCTCTCTCTCTCTCTCTCTCTTCTCTCTCTCTCTCTCTCTCTCTCTCCAAGTGCACGTGCGTGCATGTATGTGAGCTAGAGAGTAAGTGAGTGAGTTTGTCTGTGTGTGTGTGTGTGTGTGTGTGCGCGCGCTCGCGTGACGAGAGAGAGAGACAGAGAGAGAGAGAGAGAGAGAGAGAGAGGGACGGAGGGAGGGAGAGAGTGGCAAAGACAGAGACAGAGAGAAAGACACACTGACACTGACACTAACACTGACACAGTTTTATTACCATTAGCAAAATGCCCTGTTGACAGAGAGAGAGAGAGAGAGAGAGAGAGAGAGAGAGAGAGTGTGTGTGAATCTCTCTCTCTCTCTCTCTCTCTCTCTGGCGTGCGCGCGCGCGCGCGCGCGCACACACACACACACACACACACACACACACACACACACACACACACACACACACACACACACATGAACAGAACAGTGAACATGTAAACCTCTTCCATTGCGTTCGCTCCAACACAAACATTTTTCCCTGCCTGCAGCGAAGGAAGAAAAATCCCAGATTTTGGTCACGTGGTCTGTTTGGACCCTTCCGTTAGCAGGGCTTTGGGTGTATGTATGTGTGTGTTTTCCTTCCTTCGTTTTTTTTTCCTTTGCTTTTCAACAGTTAATTCATTCATGTTTGTATTTCCCTACTTCTCTTTGTTCTGCGCTTGAGAGGTACATGAATACTTTTCTTCATGTGGGGAACCCGTGTCTACTATTTCATGCAACGCACGTTTTAAAACAGCACTCATTTTGCCTCTATGTAACACTGCACAGAGAGAGAGAGAGAGAGAGAGAGAGAGAGAGAGAGAGAGAGAGAGAGAGAGAGAGAGAGAAAGAGACAGACAGACAGACAGACAGAGGCAGAGACAGAGAATTTTCCTGCAATCATTTTAGAATAATTATTAAGTTTTTATTCACTAGAAAAAAGCAAGCTCTCTCTCTCTCTCTCTCTCTCTCTCTCTCTCTCTCTCTCTCTCTCTTTCACACACACACACACACACACACACACACACACACACACACACACACACACACACACACACACATGCACACAGGCTCACGCGAGCAATTCGCACACTGTAACATCCTCGCGTTTGTGTAGAATTTAAAAGGATCTTTCGGAACATACTTTGGATTTGGAACCAGAGATCCGCACAAAAATGAAATGGATTCGTCTTTGGAACATGTTCCATCTTTCCACCACGTGTTGGTACTACCGGTTAGACAGCGATCGGCCAAACTGAGGGAAGCATTTGAACATTTTCGTGGCAAGGATATAAAACATTTGTAAGTGCATAATGTTATGGGCAGAAGCGCCCATGAAGTACAAACCTGCTAATCTACTTTCAAGTGTGTTTACCCCTTTGTGTATTGTGACCTCGGCCGGCCGGGGGAAAAAAACCCTGCTCAGGTTCATCTCTATCTCTTTTCCAACTAAATGGCGTTGGCCAAAGCTGTGGATAGTGCACCCGGTTTCGACCCGTGTGATAAGAGCCGTGGTTTTGCCGGTGGTGGAAACCGTACTTTCCCCGGCACTCCGAGTGAAGGCACCAAATTTCTCCTCCTTTTTTTTTTTGTGTGTGTGTGTGTGTGTGTTTACACTTGTCATCTTTCTTTCCAACATGGACGACGAAGAACTCATCCCTGCCGTGAGGCTCAGATCATTTACTTACACAAAAAGTGACAAGAATCATAACAACAATTAATTTACACAAAAAGTGACAAGAATCATCATCATTATTATTATTACTGTTATTATCATCAATATTGTTATTATTATTGTTGTTGTTCTTGTTATCATTGTTATCATAATATTTATCGATGCTGTTGTGACTGTTGTTCTTGTAATTTGTTCGTTGTCTACGTTTCTGTCATTTGGTCACAACATGCTGGATTTCTGTCTTAAACCGACACTTGTACGTGTGTCATGGTGATCGTCCCACTATCTCATAATCCCAACGGATTTCAAGTTGTATGCTTTTCACTGTTCATGTCATATAACCCCACCCCTCTCCCACACTCCCTATCATCCTACCCCTCCCACACCCCCCTTCCCCGCTTCCTATCTCACTGCCACGGCTCCCACTCCCCAGACTAGTCCAAGACGTACTTGCTGTCAGTGTTCCACCAATATTGACGTCCCACAGTTTATCATAATGACAACTGGGAAGGTCGTACGTGTGTGTCCATTTGTGATTGGTCGATGCAAATAGCATTTTACCCAAACTTACCATTTTAGAGACGCGTGCCGTGGTCCCAGTTATTTCCTTCCTGTGTCAATGGTGTCCAGGGGTGAAGAAGGGCGGGTAAGGGTGGGGGGAGGTCAATCCAATTATGTGTAGAACGAGGAGCGACAGTGGCCAAATATTCTCACGTCACCGATGGAGGTATGGGGGCACTGAAATGCAGTGGGTGTAGGGGTGAGAAGGGGGAGGTTTGGTCGGAGGAGGAAGGCCGGTGATGGGGAATGGGGGGTTGGAAAAGTTCCCTTCCTGACAGCATGGCAAGTGTGAGTGTTTGTACTACGGAAATTGGAAGGAAGGAATTAAATCATCCAAAACAAACTCTCGGTAAATCTGGTATGGGCGCGTACGCGCGCGCGCGCGCACGCACCACACCACACACACACACACACACACACACACACACACACACACACACCACCACACACGCACGCACGCACGCCCCACGCACCAGCACGCACGACACACACACACACACACACACACACACACACACACACACACACACACACTGTTGTCTCTGTCTGACTCTTACTCTATCTGTCTGTTTGTTGGTCGGTCGGTCGGGTGGGGGTGTGTGTGTGTGTGTGTGTGTGTGTGTGTGTGTGTGGTGTGTGTGAGGAGAGAGAGAGAGAGAGACAGACAGACAGAGATTCTAAATCGTGATCTTTTGTCGGACATTCAGAGTCTATGTCTCAAAAATGACCCGCAGACAACAGGGCACAGAATAAGAGAGGACCATTCTTTATGTTGTGGTTCTTTATTCCCATCTGTTCTCGTTCTTCGTCTTCATTACTTTATTCACTATTCATCATTGTGTTCAATATAAACCAAACATGTTACGTTTACTCTTTTTTCTTTTCCTACAAGATAACTCGCACATCAACCTTCTGTTTTGAGTTTCGTGTTGATGTCCTCAGAATAGTCGGGCCTTGGACATTCTGCCTGTTATTATGAATGCTGACGGTTACAGTATACTTTGAATAAAGTGAATAACATGACTTTTTTTTTTTTTTTTTACTTTGAAGACAGACAAGTCTGTAGGCTTACCTATACGAGTTCTGTCAAAACAAAAAAAGGGTTTCCCCAAACTGACCAACGAATCAACAATTGTAGTTTGATGTTTATATCAGTTCTGTTTGAACAGCGTCCAGGTGGCAGGGTACTTTCAGTCATCTTTGGAGTGAATGACAGTTCCCTTCTATCTTGTCCTCGTCCCTCCTGTCATCATCCCTGTCTTCCCCAGGCTTCTCCCCTTCCTCCACCCACTGCCTTTCTCTTAGAAACTCCCCTCTCCTTCCTTCCTCCTCCTCCTTCAGCCCCTGACCCCCGCGCCTCCTCTCCTCCTCTTTAACATTTTCCTGTTCTCACTGTATGCCGCGTCTGCCCCCCCCCCCCCCCCTTCCGCTGTTTTTCACCCAGCTCTCGTTACGCCTCCTCTTTCACTCCCCTGACTCCGGTTGGTCACTTCGTATCCTGTTCCCTTTATAAACATCTCTCTTCTCTCCTCTCTCTCTCTCTCTCTCTCTCTCTCTCTCTCTCTCTCTCTCTCTCTCTCTCTCTCTGTAGGTAACATTTACTCTGTAATGACTGCGAACGTCAGGACAACGTATATGACAGTTGAAGTTTTAAGAGATCTGCTAATAAATTGTCCGTGGGAAGGCGGGGGCGTGCGCGCGCGCGTGTGTGTGAGTGTGTGTGTGTGTGTGTGTGGGGGAGAGGGGGGGGGGGAGGGTGCATGAGCCCAACGCGTGTTTATATTTATGTCCAAATGGGCTTTCCTGGTCTTGCAGTTTAGTTCTTACTGTGTGTGTGTGTGTGTGTGTGTGTGTGTGTGTGTGTGTGTGTGTGTGTGTGCGCGCGCGCGCGTGCGTGCGTGCGTGCGTGCGTGTGTATGTATGTGTGTGTTTGTGTGTGCATGTGTGTGTGTGTGTGTGTGTGTGTGTGTGTGTGTGTGTGTGTGTGTGTGTGTGTTGAGAGAGGGAGAGAGAAATGTGTAGGAGAGGAGGTGGAGAAAGCTACTGGCAACACTGCATTCTAAGCACCATGGGATCGGCTTCTACCTCGCTATTTTATGTGTTCATGATCTTTAGTCAGTGTGCTGGGGAATAAACTCAGACCGTCATCCCTCAGTTGGAAAGTTGGCACTGAAGAAGATGAAGGCCAGACTACTTGATAGATGCAGCACTCTCCTGCTATGTTGTCTGTATGTCTGGCTGGCTGGCTCTATCTGGCTGGCTGGCTGTCTGTCTGTCTGTCTGTCTCTCTGTCTGGCTGGCTGGCTGGCTATCTCTGTCTGCCTAGCGCCTGTCTGTCTGCCTCTGTCTCTTTTTCTGCTTATCTTTGTTAGTGAAATTAACAAATAAGAAGTAGGCATAATATGCAGCCTTAACCATTTTTTTTTACCATTTTTACGAAATCATACCAAAGACTGAGAACAAAAAAAAAAGAAAGAAAGAAAAGAAAGACAGGTGGATGAAGAGAGGAGACAGAGTAAGGGGATGGGGATTTGGGATTTAAAGAAAAAATCAGTAAATCGCTGACACCATTTAGGAACCATCAAATTCCTTTCCGTGAACAGAACCCTTTGCAGATCTGATTAGATTGCACTTTCAATTCCTGGAAACCAATCTGGTTGTAGCAGTCTGCCCAACCAAGGTGTCGGTCAGAAACACATCACAGGTCAATTTTGTGGCATTACCGTGACCACAGAAGTCAATCGACAGCCGGGTGTATGTATACATGTAGTGCATACGCCATGTCTTAAGAGAGGAACAACACTTGTGCAACCGGTTGCTTTTCTGACAAACACTGCATATTATCAGAGAGAGAGAGAGGGGAGAGAGAGAGACTAGATGAGAGAGACAGACAGACAGACAGACAGACAGACAGACAGACAGACAAACAAACAGACAGACAGACAGAGACAGAGAGACGGAGAAACAGATAGGCCATGAGGTGGAGTGGGACGTGGAGGAAGAGGTTGGTGGAAAATTCGTGGGGAGAGAGATCGGGGCTATCAACTCATTGGCTTCACAGACCGCGTCCATATTCCATTTGGGAACAAGATGAAAAGACACACACACACACACACACACACACACACACACACACACAACACACACACACACACACACACACACACACTTTCTAATTCATTTATTGTCAGAGTAATTTTCGTGTGTACTGACAAATGGCCAAAAGAAATCTGATAATAGCAATCACGAGAACTCAATAAAAATCTGAAAACCCTGGTCTTATTGCCAAGTTCGAACAGCCCTTTGAACTTGAATCCAACCCCATCCACGCCCGTCATGTATATCCTAAAAGATTGCCCTACACCCCATTCTTCCCCTCACAACCTACCCAGCCTCCCTCCTCCTGCTACCCTTTCTCTTTCCCTTCCCACATCACCTACATCTCCATCCCACATTAGGAATGTTACAGAGCTGGATCTATGGAGACAGCAATAAACTTTACAGAAAAGTAAACATCCTACTTTACATTTTAGGTGCAAATCCATTTGTGCTTGTTTTCAGTGGTTCTCGATTTGTCAATTCATCCAGCAAGTTGAAGCATCTCGTTTGGGATCCGTGTGGAAAGGAAGGGAAGGGAAGTCGATGGGTGGGAGGGGAGGAGAGGGTGAGGGATTGGGGAATAGGAGGAAAGGGGAAGAAAGGGTGGGGTGAATGGGGGCGTGGGCAGGATATTACTTTCGCTCGCACACCACAGTCGGGACTGTATAACCGCACGTTACGTCATTCCATCCATGTTTATGATCCGTTTCACCCATTATAAGGCACGAGGTTTGACTCCAATCCTGTTCTCCAGGGTACCATTAACTGTGGGTTTTGTTAGTATTGGGTTGCACCTCATGTCCATTGTCCCATTCATAGATAAACAAACCAGCGGACGTGTTCTTGGTATGGGTGACGCCTAGATAAAATTTTGACTTTTTTTTCACCAAGTTGGTTCCCAGGAACATCAACACATGTTCGTTCTTTCCTTTAGATTCCAGGACAGGTAGGCATCCCCCCATCGACTGACACAGGTCTTTGCTTTCAAAATAATCGCTCGTCCCCACATGCAGAAACAGACACAATTGTCTGGGCGCAAGAAATGGTAGCACAGGTTGATGGGGCATCCAGGGTCACTAATTTCATGGTACCTAAAACCCTGGGCACGCACAAGGTTGGCAGTGGTCACGAACACAGTGTTGTAGAAAAGACAGGTGCTGAAAACGTCAAAAAAAAAAAGACAAGAACAATAAGAAAAAAAGTCTGCATTCATATCAATGGGCAAAGGATATACATCGCACAAAAAGAGGGAGAAGGGGAGAAAAAAGGTTTGTAGGTG
>CM065731.1:63259798-63267298 GCA_033310375.1 Conus canariensis
AGATATTGCCCTCTGCCCCACCCTTCCCCTCACACCTTAACCAGCCTCTCTCCTGCTGCTGCCTTTTCTCTTTCCCTTCCCACATCACCTTCAATTCCGTTTCACATTAGGAATGTTATAGAGCTGGCCTTACGTAGACTGCACCAAACACAAGGACATAAAAGTAAACATCCTTCGTTATATTTCAGGTGCTAATGCATTTGTGCTTTTACAGTAATTCTTGATTTGTCAATTCATCCAGTGAGTTGAGTACCTTGTTTTGTATCCTTTTGAAAGAGGAAGGAAAGGCAATGGGTGGGAAAGGGGAAGAGGGGGGTGGGGGTGTAAGGCGTTCGTGGGATATTACTGTCGCTCGCACACCACAGTCGGGACTATTTTTTCGCCTTGTACGTCATTCCACCCGAGTTTATCCTTCGTTTCATGCATTTCAAGGTACGGATATTGATTCAAATCCTGTTCTCCAGGGTACCAGTAACTGTGGGTTTTGTTAGTATTGGGCTGCACCTCCTGTCCATTGTCCCATTCATAGACATACAAACCATCGGGCCTGCTCCTGGAATAGGTGGCGCCTAGATAAAATTCTAATATATGGAGTACATGTTGGGTCTGAGGAACACTATCACATGTTCGTTCTCTTTGGCAGATTCCAGGACAGGTAGGCGTCCCACCATCGACTGGCACAGGTCTTTGCTTTCTGTGTAATTCTTTCTTCCCAAATACAGAAACAGACACAGGTTGTCTGGGCGCAAGAAATGGTAGCACAGGTTGATGGGGCATCCAGGGTCACTGATTTCATGGTACCTAAAACCCTGGGCACGCACAAGGTTGGAAGTGGTCACGAACACAGCCTTGTAGAAAAGACAGGTCCTGAAAACGTCAATGAAAAGACAAGAATAATAAGAAAAAAAGTCTGCATTCACGTCAATGGGCAAAGGATATACATCGCACAGAAAGACGGAGAAGGGGAGAAAAATGGTTTGTAGGTGTGCAAGTTTCTGTGTGTGTGTGTGTGTGTGTGTGTGTGTGTGTGTGTGTGTGTGTGTGTGTGTGTGCGTGCGTGCGTGCGTGCGTGTGTGTGTGTGTGTGTGTGTGTGTGTGTGTGTGAGAGAGAGAGAGAGAGAGAGAGAATGATTGCACGTGTGTGTGTGTGTGTGTGTGTGTGTGTGTGTGTGTGTGTGTTTATGTGTTTGTATGTGTATGTGTGCGTATGTGTGTGCGTGTGTGTGCGTGTGTATGTGTGTGTGTGTGTTCGTTCTTCAATTTAACGTCTATTCACATAAAGTGATTTTAGACAGAGTTAGGGAAATAGCGTGTGTATGCATGCGTGCGTGTGTGTGTGTGTGTGTGTGTGTGTGTGTGTGTGTGTCTGTGTGTGCGTGCGTGTGTGTGCGGTGTGTGTGTGGCGTGTGTGTGTGTGTGTGTGTGTGTGTGTGTGTGTGTGTGTGTGTGTGTGTGTTGATGCACCGATAAGAGATTTGTTACGAGCAGTTAGCTATATATAGTGATTCATACTAACATTCTTTACAACTAGGCTAAACATTAGCACAAAGCAAGTATTAAAACACAAAAGGAGTACAGGATATCTGGTATAACCAAAATGTTAAGCGCTCATGTCTATAGGAACACTTGTTACAAAAAAGAGCCCATTGGACTAATCATCAAGGAATTAACAAAAGAAACAAGACCTTGTAAGTTCTGGAAAATACACGTGCCATCAGGTCGCAGGCAGTCAGGATTTTCATTTTTGAAATATGCGCAGTGGAAAAGAAGATGCTGAGTTGTAAAAGTTTCAACTGCTCCGCAGATGCAATTTAAATTTTTGCGGAATTTTGTACGGAAAGCGTTTAGCTTAAGCCTGTAAAACAGGGATTCAAGTTTTCGGTTATTTTTTTCAAGTACGTTTATGTTGGCCAATTGATAGGTAATCTTTCCACTTTTAGCCGCGTTGCTAGAAGAAAAAGTAGCTGACTGGGATTTGTCACAGCAGAGCAGTTTGGAGTGAGGTAGATGTATTTTAATAAGAACCAAGTTTTTGTATTTTAATAAGAACCAAGTGTGTGTGTGTGTGTGTGTGTGTGTGTGTGTGTGTGTGTGTGTGTGTGTGTGTGTGTGTGTGTGTGTGTGTTGTGTGTATTGGGGGAGAGGGTTGGACAGACGTTAAGGCGATACACTGCAATCATCAGCCGACGTACAAGGGCAATAACCACAGATTATTGGAGAAAGAGAATGGCAGATGTCAGGAGGAGGTGGACGGGGACAAAGAGGGAGGGGGAGACAAGAGAGGAAAAGGCGGCGATTAATCATCAGACCAGCAGCAATGGTGGTTTTGGGGGAAGAGTGAGTCAAAGAGAATGAGAGTAGCGACAGACGATGGGGGGTTGGATGGGACATCCAACAATACAACTAAGCAACAATAAAGTAAGTGACTAAACATATAAATGAATAGGTAAAAGGACATATAAGCAGATAAAGAAAGGTAGAAAAAAAACACTGATAACCTGACAGAATTCAGCTGCACTCTTCTTATGAATGCTCATACTACCAGGGATGTGTAACCCTTTAGACTTGAATCCAGCCTCCTCCAATTCTGTTTTATGCCTCATGAAACAGTGTCACCTCTCTCTCTCTCTCTCTCTCTCTCTCTCTCTCTCTCTCTCTCTCTGTCTGTTTGTGTTTCCTTTCAGAAATGTTATTTTGCTGGTTCCACCTCATAATGTGGCTCACACTAAATTCTATGAGTTCAAAGGTGCCAGTGCGTCTTATAAACCTCTTCTTCCTTTTCGTTTAAGATCCACATATTTGCTCAGAAATTTACAAACAAAAAGTAGTCAAACATACCGTTTTGCAATGATCAAAAATCGAGAATGGACAATTCCATTTTTCATCAATAGTCCAGATTCACTACGAAATTTCATGGAATTTTTCTAAAGGTCGCCAGAGTGACTGCAGTTGTTGCCGAACTCAATGCCTGAGGTTTTTTGTTTTTTTTTCCTTTCTTTTCTATTCGACGAATTTCTTATTTTAATTCCAGTCAGGTCAACCATCAACAAATAAGGGAGGGACAAAGATGGTGGTGGCTGGGGGAAAGCGTTGTGGGGTTGGGGATGGTGTGAAGCGAGCAGGACAAGGGGTCACCTGTGATACTGCCATGAACGAAATCCGTGTAGATAAGCACAAAAATTAGGAGGGGGGGGGGGGGGGGGGGGGGAGCGGACAGGGCAACTCTAAATTCCAAGATCTTTATGGGCTTTCCTGGTTTTGAAGTTTAGCTCTTACTCTGTGTGTGTGTGTGTGTGTGTGTGTGTGTGTGTGTGTGTGTGTGTGTGTGTGTGTGTGTGTGTGTGTTGTGTGCTTGTGCGTGCGAGAGCATTTGTGTGTGTACGGGGAAAGAAATGGGTATAGGAGGAGGAGGAGGAGGAGAAAGTTATTGCCAATACTAGATTTTATCTACCACAGGATCGGCTTCTACCTCGCTCTCTTATGTGCTCAAGATCTGTAGTCATTGTGCAGGGAAATGAACTCAGACCATCATCCTCACTTGGAAAGATGGGAATGAAGAAGATTAAAGGCCAGACTACTTGATAATAAATGCAGCTTTTTCCTCTTGTGTTGTCTGGCTGGCTGCTTGTATCTGTCTATGTCTCTCTGGCTGCATCTCTATTAGTAATTATGAAAAATAAGAAATAGGCGTAATACGCAGCCAAACAATTTCTGTACCATTTTGACAAAGTCATAGCAAAAGGAAAATAGAAAACGTGGAAGAAGAATGGAGACGGTGGGAGAGGATTTGAGATTTGAAGAAATGAGCATTACAGGATAAATATCAACAATTTGGCTGACACCACTGAGGAAACATTACATTCCTTTTCGTGAAAGGAACCCTCTGCAGATCAGATTAGATTTCACTTTCATCTCCCGGAACCAGTTTGGTTGTGCCAGTTTGCCCAACCAAGGTGTTAGTCAGAAACATATCCCATGCCAATTCTGTGGCATTATCATGACCACGAAAGTAAATCAACAGCCGTGTATCTGTGTATATGTAGTGCATACGCCATGTGTTAAAATACTTGCGGAACCAGTTGGTTTCCTGACAAACTACATTCACTACAAATTATCACACACACACACACGCGCACACACACACACACACACACACACACACACACACACACACACACACAGAGAGAGAGAGAGAGAGAGAGAGAGAGACAGACAGACAGACAGACAGACAGACAGACAGAGACAGAGACAGAGAGAGAGACGGAGAAACAGAGAGACCAAGAGGAGGAGTGGGACGTAGATGAAGAGGGTGGTGGAATGGGGGTGGTGGAAGATAGGGGGTCTCAACTCATTGGCTTTAAAGACCAAGTCCATATTTGTTCTGGGAACAAGAAGAAAAGACCATTTGTACTGACTACTGAAACACACACACACACACACACACACACACACACACACACACACACACACACACACACACACATACACTTTCAATTCATTTATTGTCAGAGTAATTTCCGTTTGTACTAACAAACGACCAAACGAAATCTTATGGTAACAATCAAACGAGAACTCCATAAAAATCTGAAAATCTATTGCAGTACCGACTAAAGAAATGTACATAGTATTCAAAACGTATTTCTTTTGAAATTCAACTGGTATTCAAAATGGCCTATCTGGCATTGATAAAGAATCAAAATGAACAATTCCAAAGTGGGTTCTGTAATCGAGATCTCCACCACAATGTAATGAGTTTATCTTAAGGCCACATTCCACCTTTTGGTTCAGTTGTTTGTGTGTTAACCTACCAGCAGAAACAGAAAGGAACCGACAAACGCGTGCAAAACCCGGTTCCCTGAAAATCTGACAGAGTGTTGTTCTCTTCTCTCTCTCTCTCTCTCTCTCTCTCTCTCTCTCTCTCTCTCTCTCTCTCTTCTCTCTCCTCTCTCTCGATGAGTAGATAAGCAGACAAAGAAAAAAAGAAAAAGAAAGACAGTGATGACCAGATGGAATTCAGTTGCATTCTTCTTCAAACAGTCCATTGACCTTCAATCCAACCTCATTCAAGCCCATCATGTATCTCTTAAGATATTGCCCTCTGCCCCACCCTTCCCTCACACCTTAACCAGCCTCTCTCCTGCTGCTGCCTTTTCTCTTTCCCTTCCCACATCACCTTCAATTCCGTTTCACATTAGGAATGTTATAGAGCTGGCCTTACGTAGACTGCACCAAACACAAGGACATAAAAGTAAACATCCTTCGTTATATTTCAGGTGCTAATGCATTTGTGCTTTTACAGTAATTCTTGATTTGTCAATTCATCCAGTGAGTTGAGTACCTTGTTTTGTATCCTTTTGAAAGAGGAAGGAAAGGCAATGGGTGGGAAAGGGGAAGAGGGGGGGGGGGGGGGGGTGGGTGTAAGGCGTTCGTGGGATATTACTGTCGCTCGCACACCACAGTCGGGACTATTTTTTCGCCTTGTACGTCATTCCACCCGATTTTATCCTTCGTTTCATGCATTTCAAGGTACGGATATTGATTCAAATCCTGTTCTCCAGGGTACCAGTAACTGTGGGTTTTGTTAGTATTGGGCTGCACCTCCTGTCCATTGTCCCATTCATAGACATACAAACCATCGGGCCTGCTCCTGGAATAGGTGGCGCCTAGATAAAATTCTACATATATGGAGTACATGTTGGGTCTGAGGAACACTATCACATGTTCGTTCTCTTTGGCAGATTCCAGGACAGGTAGGCGTCCCCCCATCGACTGGCACAGGTCTTTGCTTTCTGTGTAATTCTTTCTTCCCAAATACAGAAACAGACACAGGTTGTCTGGGCGCAAGAAATGGTAGCACAGGTTGATGGGGCATCCAGGGTCACTGATTTCATGGTACCTAAAACCCTGGGCACGCACAAGGTTGGAAGTGGTCACGAACACAGCCTTGTAGAAAAGACTGGTCCTGAAAACGTCAATGAAAAGACAAGAATAATAAGAAAAAAAGTCTGCATTCACGTCAATGGGCAAAGGATATACATCGCACAGAAAGACGGAGAAGGGGAGAAAAATGGTTTGTAGGTGTGCAAGTTTCTGTGTGTGTGTGTGTGTGTGTGTGTGTTGTGTGTGTGTGTGTGTGTGTGTGTGTGTGTGTGTGTGTGCGTGCGTGTGTGTGTGTGTGTGTGTGTGTGTGTGTGTGTGAGAGAGAGAGAGAGAGAGAGAGAGAGAGAGAATGTTTGCACGTGTGTGTGTGTGTGTGTGTGTGTGTGTGTGTGTGTGTGTGTGTGTGTTTATGTGTTTGTATGTGTATGTGTATGTGTGCGTATGTGTGTGCGTGTGTGTGCGTGTGTGTGTGTGTGTGTGTGTGTGTGTGTGTGTGTGTGTGTGTGTGTGTGTGTGTGTGCGTGTGTGTGTGTTGGGGGAGAGGGTTGGACAGACGTTAAGGCGATACACTGCAATCATCAGCCGACGTACAAGGGCAATAACCACAGGATTATTGGAGAAAGAGAATGGCAGATGTCAGGAGGAGGTGGACGGGGACAAAGAGGGAGGGGGAGACAAGAGAGGAAAAGGCGGCGATTAATCATCAGACCAGCAGCAATGGTGGTTTGGGGGAAGCGGTAATCAAAAAGAATGAGAGTAGCGACAGACGATGGGGGTGCGGTCGAGACATCCAACAATACAACTAAGCAACAATAAAGTAAGTGACTAAACATATAAATGAATAAGTAAATGCACATATAAGCAGATAAAGAAAGGTAGAAAAAAAAATGAAACCACTGATAACCTGACAGAATTCAGCAGCACTCTTCTTATGAATGCTCAAACTACCAGGGATGTGTAACCCTTTGGACTTGAATCCAGCCCCCTCCAGTTCTGTCATATGCCTCATGAAACAGTCTCACCTCTCTCTCTCTCTCTCTCTCTCTCTCTCTCTCTCTCTCTCTCTCTCTGTTTGTGTTTCCTTTTAGAAATGTTATTTTCCTGGTTCCACCTCATAATGTGGCTCACAATAAATTCTATAAGTTCAAAGGTGCCAGTGCGTCTTATAAATCTCTTCTTCTTTTTGTTTTAAGATCCACATATTTCCTCAGAAATTTACAAACAAAAAGTATTCAAACATACCGTTTTGCAATGATCAAAAATCAAGAATACCGTTAGTCCAGATTCGCTCCGAAATTTGATGTTTTATCATAAGGCATTATTCCATTTTTGTATTTAAAAAAACAACAAAAAACAACTTTATGTCAATCTTTTGAGTTATTTGTGTGTAACTTGCTGACAGATATACAATGAAATCAACAGACGTGGGTGCAAGCCTAACTCGTTGGCAGAAAGAATGACAGAGTGATTGCAGTTGTTGCCGAACTCGATGCCTCAGGTAGTTCTTATTTTTCCTTTCTTTTCTATTCGACGAATATCTTATTTTAATTCCAGTCAGGCCAACCATCAACAAATAAGGGAGAGACAAAGATGGTGGTGGCTGGGGGAAAGCGTTGTGGG
>CM065731.1:63273268-63280768 GCA_033310375.1 Conus canariensis
AATGGACGATCATGACTTAGGTGGTCCAGAAGGAGGGGGGGGGGGGGGGGGGGATTATTGCAGAGAATATTTGTGCTTGTTTATGGCGCTTGTATAAGTGATTATGTTCTTAAGAAAACTACATAGTCATTTCGGATGATGAAAAAGTACGTAACGTTCCTTTTCTACTACATGGTTTCGAGTTCTAGCATTAATATAAACGTTATCAGTTATACATTGTGACTATTTGCGTTACCTTTGTCGGCGCTGCAAGTATTAATGTACACCCCTTTGACATAAAGGCTATGTAGGCCATTGTCAATAAAAACGGATCTGAAGCGTCTCTCTCTCTCTCTCTCTCTCTCTCTCTCTCTCTCTCTCTCTCTCTCTCTTCCATGTTGCCTATTTTTTCAGCCTGTTTAATTGACAGTCTCTTTTCCATTTATTGTTTATCTATCTGCCTCATTTACTTATTCATTTAATCTGCTGTCGTCCTACTTACTTACTTGCAACTTTTGGAGGAGTGAGCCCCCGTATTGTTAATTTGACCTCTCTCTCTCTCTCTCTCCTCTCTCTCTCTCTCTCTCTCTCTCTCTTACACAACTCTACGGGAATCGTAAATTTGCAGCGATGTTATTCCAGCCAGAAGCTTACCGGTCAAAAACTCTCAGCAAACGGCTTATTCACTGCTTTGTTTCGACGTTTTTTCAAGCATTGAGATCAAGGCACTTCCCCACTGCACTCTGTGCTATAGTGCTCTATAAACTGAGCCTCGATAGTACCTCAACGACTCATACCCCTCAAGACATTAAATTTCGGTGAAATTGGCCAGGGGTCAGTAAAATGATTAAGGCAACGCAATACTACTACTATTACTATTACTACTACTATTTCTACTACTACTACTATACTACTACTACTACTACAGATAATGATGATGATCTTGATGATGCCGAAGAAGAAGAGGAGAGGAGGAGGAGGAGGAGGAGGAGGAGGAGGAGAAGAAGAAGAAGAAGAAGAAGAAGAAGAAGAAGAAGAAGAAAAGAAGAACAAGAAGAAGAAGGAAGGAGGAGGAGGAGGAGGAGGAGGAGGAGGAGGAGGAGGAGGAGGAGGAGGAGGAGGAGGAAAGAGTAAATAAAAACAATTCAACGTATCATGTAATGTGAATCATATCAATTTGACAGTAACAGGCAAACGTCAAGATTACCTTCATTCTGCGCATCTTTCACGCAATGCGGATTGTTCCGACAACAAATTCAGTTCATAACTTGCATACAAATACATTGCGCATGCGCATGCACTTCCTTCGACTGCGACGTGAAGATCTTGCGTCTAACGCTTCTTCGATCGGCCAGCGAACCGCACATGCCAGCTTTGTCAACAGCCGTTGTCTGAAAAGACCTTTACCTGGTCATGCTTCATTCATGATTTTCCTCAGCGTCGGGGATGCTGAAAACCTTCAGCTCCCAACGCTCGAGCCCATCAAAAACTCCGAACCAAAACGAGACAGACTTTTAACTCATAAAACGTCAGTCTCGGAGAAACGTCTGCTCCAGGCTGACATCTAAAACATCCAAGCAAAACGTCTGGAGCATCACCAAGTAACTCAAAGGGAAGAGCACCAACCCATCAATTCATCACCTAAAACTTGCCGACGCTCTGATAAATGACAAACAAACTGTTGCCAATGGCCTCCACCATTCAACAGAACTCATCATCCTCAAGTAAATCTGCAGCCTTTTTGTGAAAAAAAAAAAAAAAAAAAAAAAAAAAAAACAGAGAAAAATCCTCATACAATTTCACTTCAGACAACTCGATCAACTTTTTTTCGATGAACTGAAATAAGCGCTGCAAACTTAAAACGATTCTGCTACTGGCTTGGATGATATTCATTATCTGCTTTCGAAACATCTCCCAGAGAGCTGTCTTCAGACTCTTCCAAAATTCTACAACCATATCTAGACCACAGTACCAGCCGCCGTGGTGAAGTGGTTAACGTCGCTGACTCCCGGCTGGGAGGTCGTGGGTTCGAATCCCATCAGAGTCATGTGGGTTTTTCTACCCCGACCGGCTCCTACCCAGAGTTGAGTTTGCTGCGGACTCAGCTGGGAAGACTGGGACCACACAGTCGAGTTTCATCCACTTAATGGATGCGTTTCTGAGAGTGTTGCTCAAATTTCCTGACCAACACTGCAGGTGCCTGTATCTCTAGGGCCTGGTTGACGCCGGGATATATTATGAAAGGAAGCGTAGAGTACAGCCCTGTCATGTAGTCTTAGACCGAAATGGAAATCCGTAGCATCATCTTAATCATCCTCATTCTCATTGATCAGCATAAAAAAAGTGTCACGTTCTGTGGCCCTTCATGCCCTGCTCTCATGGTGACCTCAGTTTCGATGTCCTCTCCACGTCTGTGGCCTTGGTTTGGTTCCGTCGGGGTCACCGGTATCGGCGAGTCCATAGGGGCTGTCGTTGGACGGACGTGGTGGCGCCCTCCGGAGGGAGAGCTCACTCACGCCGGCTCCGCGACTAAGCAATTATTGTCGTCAGTAGGGGGCTTAGTAAGTGGTGTCCTGCGTATGTAAGATCAGAACGGGCGCCACTGAAGACCACTGAAGTGATTCGGCAGTAGTGCAGTGTCTCCTCCGGTGGGTTGCCTCTTGACGACTTGACACTGACTGCTCCCTGTGGATTGCCAGTGCCGGGGCTGCGGCGGGACCGACCGGGCTGTGGCTGTTGACGGGGTGTCGGAATGAGCGGCGTGAGTACACTGCCTCTGAGGTGGCGCAGAGGTTGGGACAGCAAAAAAAAAAAAAAAAAAAAAAAATCTAGACCACAGGGTGCTTTCCGCCCTCCTGGCAGAAAGCTCTGATTGTTCCGATTCCTAAGCCTGGGACAAATTTTACCAACCCTTCCAACTATCGTCCAATAGTTCTGACTAGCTGCCTCTGGAAGCTAATGAAAAAGATGGCCAACTCCTGTCTTATGTGGAAGCTGGAAACCGATGGCCTTTTGGTCAATGAATAGTGCGGGTTGCGGAAGTACCACTGGACCGTTGACCATTTAGTCCATCTGAAAACCGCCACCCGCAAACGATAAACAACATTTATTATGGTTTGCTATCTTTTTTTAACTGGAAAAAAGCGTACGATAATATTTGGATTTCTTATGCATCTTCATAAGTTTGGTTTTCTGCGTTTATCTATTCAAAACTTTCTGGCTGATCGGCAGTTCCAAGTCCATATTAGCACCACACTGTCTGACATCTATGTGCAGGAGTTAAGTGTACCTCAAGGGAGTATTCTTGCTCATGCTCTCTTTAGTATCAAAATTAACGACATTGTAAATTCAGTAAACCAGGGTTCCAAGTCCTCTCTATTTGTTGATGACTTTGTACTGTATGCAGTTGGAGCCTCGTATGCCAGCGTGCAGCATCGACTCCAACTTTGTGTGGATAAGACTGGAGAGCGGGCCGAGGAAAACGGGTTTACCTTTTCAAGCACCAAAACTCAGTGTCCATTTTCACCCTTTTCGTCTTTTTTTCTTTCTTTTTTTTTCAAATCCTAAAATTCGTCTGGAGAAATCCACTAGTCCAGCTGTGAAAGAAGCCAAATTTCTGGGTGATACTTTTGTTCAAAACTGAACTTTAAAAGTCACATCAAACACTTAAAAAGTGTTTGTCAGAAAGCACTGAATAGTCTAAGGGTTGTAGCACACACAGATTGGGGCGCTGATGAGAAAACTCTTCTCCATGTTTACAGGGTTCTTATCCGCTCCAAACTGGACTACGAGTGTGTAGTATACGGCTCAGCCAGATCTTTCTACCTGCATAGTCTCGATCCCATCCACTAGCAAGGGCTTCCACTCTATTTGGGTGCATTCCGCGCTACACCTATTTATAGCCTGTATGCTGAAGCAGGAGAACCATCCCTTTAGAATCGTCGGCTGAAATTTACCTTGAACTACTGTTTGAATCTATCCTCTGAACCCCAAACCCTGCATGTGACTGTGTTTTTGACCCAATATTTCCAAAGAAACTCGATGACCACTCCAATTCCGTCCCACCCCTGGGAATTCGTATTCTTCCCCATTTGAGCAATGCGGACCTTGGAATAGTATGTTATTTATCCAAGTTTCCCGATGACCCACCATGGACTTTCTCTCTTCCAGAAGTCTGGTTTGATTTAGCCTCGTATCGTAAAGATTCTACTAGCTCCTTGGCGTGCAAGTCCTTTTTTGCCTTCAGAAGAATTTTCCCCGACGGTTCCAGATCTGACGAGGGGGTTGCCTCTGCTGTGTATTGTGCAACAGGTCCTTCTCAGAAGTATTCTAAACACATTCCCACCGACAGCTCCATCTACACTACTGTGTTGACAGTCTTGGTCCTGGCTCTTAAAATGGTTTCTAAATCAAAACAAAGATTTTTTCATTTTGTCGGACTCCCTTTCTGCAATGGTGGCAATTGCTGGCCGTAACCTCAAACACCAACTGCTGGAGTTTTTTCGAACTGTACACCTATCTTAAATAAGATGAACATAACAAAGCTTTTGCTGTGGTCCCCAGCCATGAGGGCTATCGAGGCAATGAAATAGTTGATGGACTTGCCAAGAGTGCCACAAAGAAAGAGTAGAGCAGATTTTCTATCCCTCACACTGATCGGAAACCCCAAACCCAGGCTTATGTTTAAACACCTCTGGCAAGAGAAATGGAACTCGCAAACGGATAACAAACTATTTAAAATCCGCTCAAACCTGGAAGAGTTTTTACCATGTTCCCAAGGTAGCCATAAAGAAGAAGCAGTTCTCTTACGTTTGCGTAGAGGCCACTCGTTTTACACCCATTCTTATCTTTTAAAAGGTGAAGCTCTGTGATGCATTCTATATCACGTACCACTCGCAGTGAAACATATTCTTTTAGAGTGTTGGAACTTGCATGATATGAGACAAAAAGAAAAACAACCAAAAAATGTACAGCAGACTCCGTGAAAATCTTGCATCTAGATGTCCCGCCTGATGTGATCTTTGAATTTCTGAAAGAGATTAATCTTTTCATCTAACCTGAGATTATACGGAGGACAGATTTTTAACAAATTTCCGGTGTCTTCATTCTTCTTCATTCACCATTTTGGCTTCACAAGGGGAGAGTATTGCGCATGTTAATGTCTGTACTGCTTTTTTTTTTTCCCCGCTGAGGAAGGCATATTACCAAAAAATTTTTGTCTTGTTTTGTGTCGTGCATTAAAACTGCGTGACATCACAGTTTGTTTTGTGTGCTCTTCTGGTTTTTCGTCAAATTTCCGGTGTGTTTTTGGAAGGTGTGACATCGCCTTGAAATCAACTCACATATGGTGTGTATATATATATATATATATACAATAAACTAATAAATTCGAAGGATAAGTACCGAACACCATTCCAACAACTTACAAAGCAGTTTGGTGTTGCAATGACTGCAAGAAATATTCAATTATAAACAAAGCTTGCTTTATGTCTAAGATAATTCTGCCTAATTAACAGTATGTGCTTGAGTGGGTGAATGGGGAAGAATAAAATAAATGCTTCTCAAAATGAGCCTTCAACAAGCTTATAGTCTCCAAGGGGAGACAATCTCCAATAGGGAGAAAACTCCCTAACATATAACTTCTGGTCAGATACCCATATTTTGAAACCTGATTGTTTTTCCTCAGTGACCACGGAAAGTGGTAATTTGACTCCTCTGCCTTTTCGATTTTAAGAAGAATGCTAACCCAGAAAAGTCTGGTGTGCAATACCGTAGTATGTTTGTTGAGTTTTCAAAAAACCAACCAAAGGTGCCACCTAAGAAGCAAAAGAAAATCATGAAAGAGCAAAACAAGCTACATTTTCTTATGAAAAGTAGAAAATATAAAAAGATAACCTCTTAAGACACAAGTGCTGAGGGCCAGTTCTTGGAATGAATCCGCAAGGGACTAAATTACAATAAACTAATAAATTCCAAGGATAAGTACCGAGCACCATTCCAGCAACTTACAGAGCAGCTTGGTGTTGCAATGACTGCAAGAAATATTCAATTATAAACAAAGCTTGCTCTTGAAGAAATAGGGGGAGATAAGCATTCATATCTGCAGTGGTAGATGATTCTGCCTAACTAACAGTATGTGCTTGAGTGGGTGAATGGGGAAAAATAAAATAAATACTTCTCAAAATGAGCCTTCAGCAAGCTTTTAGTTTCCAAGGGGGGAATATATATATATATATATATATATATATATATATATATATATGTGTGTGTGTGTGTGTGTGTGTGTGTGTGTGTGTGTGTGTGTGTGTGTGAGTTGATTTCAACGCGGTGACAGGCCTGATATGGCCCTTTGTGGTCAGCTGGGCTTTAAGCACTACGGACGGAATTGTTGCGTTGTACTGGGATTTTCCTGCACGTCTAGCTGCTTATGTTAATCGTGTACACTGTGTCTTAGCCAGTGATGTCCTTCGTTCACAAGCGTGCCCTCATTTGAACAGCATGCACGAGGCTACACGGTTCCATTTCAACCCCTGTCAGTAAGAAAGCGCTTTGGTTTTAGGGTGGGTTTTTTTTTGGGTTTTTTTGTTTGTTTGTTTGTTTGTTTTTGTTTTGTTTTTTTTTTTTTTGTTTTTTTTTTTTTTTTTTTTTTTTGGGGGGGGGCGGTCCATGAATCTGAATGTAGTTAGCACAATTGAAAGCACTCAAAAGAATTTTTCCAGTGACACTAACCTTAAGATATTTGATAACATGTCACAAGATTTAGCGTATTTTTCCCCCACCACCATCCCTCCTCCTCCTCTCCGATAAATGTTCACAACAGAGGGAAATTTGTGACTAACACAAGGGAAATAACTGCAAATCATCCCTGAGTTGTGTCCCCTGACAGTCTATTTTTAGGTGCGGCCTGGCAATCGGTAAAAAGCTGCTACACACCTCCCAACAGTGGTGAGCGAAAGAGCATGTGCGATGAATGTCTGACCTCTATAAAACTTTGCAGAATGATTGCTCAATGATTGCAACACAAGACTATTACAAAACATTGAAAGAAACTTTTCACTGTGCATGACTCGTGACATTTTTTGCCCCGATTTTTGATCATTCAAGTGGCTGATACCTTGCCTACATAATAGCCCCCACCCCTACTCCCATCCCCCCAGAGCGCACAGATGAAAGGTAAAAGTCGATTACGTCATGAAATGCCCAATAGCGTTCAGCAGTTATTGTGGAGTGACGTCAAGTTCAATGGCGCGATCACTTGTGGTATAATTTCAGCGGCACAAAACAGGACACACGATTCACAGAGTTCGCTCTGCATTCGCAGCGCTGCTTCTTAATGATCACACATTTTACACTGTTGCAAGGGTCTGTAGACCTAGATGCAAAACGTTCTCTCTCTCTCTCTCTCTCTCTCTCTCTCTCTCTCTCTGACATTCTTTTTCTATCGCCACATTCGAAGCCATTAGGTGTCGCGGAAGTGGCCTTCAACATCAGCGTGTAGCACCACCTCTTGTCACCTTCCTT
>CM065731.1:63285768-63313268 GCA_033310375.1 Conus canariensis
AACCACATCTAGGTTTGTTCAAAACATCATCCATTCCGGAAACCCCATATAGAACCACACCTAGGTCTGTTCAAGACATCATCCATTCCGGTAACTCCATATAGAACCACACCTAGGTCTCTTCAAGACATCATCCATTCCGGTAACTCCATATAGAACCACACCTAGGTCTGTTCAAAACATCATCCATTCCAGTAACTCCATATAGAACCACACCTAGGTCTGTTCAAAACATCATCCATTCCGGTAACTCCATATAGAACCACACCTAGGTTTGTTCAAAACATCATCCATTCCGGTAACTCCATACAGAACCACATCTAGGTTTGTTCAAAACATCATCCATTCCGGTAACTCCATATAGAACCACACCTAGGTCTGTTCAAAACATCATCCATTCCGGTAACTCCATATAGAACCACACCTAGGTTTCTTCAAGACATAATTCATTCCGGTAACTCCATATAGAACCACACCTAGGTTTGTCCATCTGAGCCTCTGTAACACCCTGAGAGAAAAGTTTTCGGCAAGTCGTAATGACGCAACACTCTAGAGGGTATAATGAACTACTGACGACTTACTCAAGTGACAGTCAGCGGCGCCTGTTTCCTGTGACAACACACACCAAACTCCTCACTGCTTAGTCGTGGAGCCAGCGTAAGAGAGCGTCCCCTTTGAAAGATGCCTCTGCGTCCATTTAGCGACAGTTTTCAGTACACTTGCTGATAGTGGTGATTTCGATGTGATCTCCCTGCAGGCATAGACACTGAGAGGTATTTAACCTTTACCGTGCTTCCTGGGTCTTCCATGACCCAGTGACTCAAAAAAAAAAAAAAAAAAAATGAACGGATAGAGCTATGCTCACGAAATCAGGAGCTTGTCAATGATGTTAACAGCCATTGGGTACAGAAATTCCATGTATGGGCACAATCAATTACCAGCATAATCAGTCGCGGTTCCCCCAGGACCTATACATTTTAATGGGTCGCATATGACCCACGCCATCGGGTGAGGAATAAGCTGCTGAACCGCTCTTTATCAGGTGTGGGTCTTACAAGACCCATAGGATCTGGATAGGGATAACCAGTAGGTAAAGCCACTACAAGATGTGTGGGTCTTGGGCGACCCGCACAATCGGGTCTGTGTAGTCAAAAACATCATCTGGTAAAGGTTCAAACTGAGTTCCCCACAAGAGCTGGGAACAAGACAATACGCTTTTTTTTTTAAAGATCAATGAGGATGTCGCGGATGGTGCTCTGGGGAGCTGGGAACAAGACAATACGCTATTTTTTTTTTCAAAGATCAATGAGGATGACGCGGATGGAGCTTGGAACAAGACAATACGCATTTTTTTTAAAGATCAATGAGGATGACGCGGATGGAGCTGGGAACAAGACAATACGCTTTTTTTTTAAAGATCAATGAGGAAGACGCGGATGGTGCTGGGAACAAGACAATACGCTTTTTTTTTTTTTAAATCAATGAGGATGACGCGGATGGTGCTGGGAACAAGACAATACGCTTTTTTTTTTAAAGATCAATGAGGATGACGCGGATGGTGCTCTGGTTTTTTTTTTAAAGATCAATGAGGATGACGCGGATGGTGCTCTGGGTTTTTTAAAAGGTCAATGAGGATGACGCGGATGGTGCTCTGGGGAGCTGGGAACAAGACAATACGCTTTTTTTTTATAAAGATCAATGAGGATGACGCGGATGGAGCTGGGAACAAGACAATACGCTTTTTTTTTTTTTAAAGATCAATGAGGATGGCGCGGATGGTGCTGGGAACAAGACAATACGCTTTTTTTTAAAAGATCAATGAGGATGACGCGGATGGAGCTGGGAACAAGACAATACGCTTTTTTTTTTTTTAAAGATCGATGAGGATGACGCGGATGGTGCTCTGGGTTTTTTTTTTAATGATCAATGAGGATGACGCGGATGGTGCTCTGGGTTTTTTAAGATCAATGAGGATGACGCGGATGGTGCTCTGGGGTTTTTTAAAGATCGATGAGGATGACGCGGATGGTGCTCTGGGTTTTTTTTAAAGAGCAATGAGGATGACGCGGATGGTGCTCTGGTTTTTTTTTAAAAGATCAATGAGGATGATGTGGATGGTGCTCTGGTTTTTTTTTAAAGAGCAATGAGGATGACGCGGATGGTGCTCTGGGTTTTTTTTTTTTAAAGATCAATGAGGATGACGCGGATGGTGCTCTGGGGTTTTTTAAAGATCAATGAGGATGACGCGGATGGTGCTCTGTTTTTTTTTTTTAAAGATCAATGAGGATGACGCGGATGGTGCTCTGGGTTTTTTTTAAAGATCAATGAGGATGACGCGGATGGTGCTCTGGGTTTTTTTTTTAAAGATCAATGAGGATGACGCGGATGGTGCTCTGAGGTTTTTTTAAAGATCAATGAGGATGACGCGGATGGTGCTCTGGGGCTCCATTCTGGTCCCAGACTGCATGGCGGCTGTACTTTATGCTTCCCTTCACATGCTGACACGCACGCGCGCACGCGCTCACACACACACACACACACACACGCCGCGCGCGCGCGCGCGCGCGCGCGGCGAACAGATGGACGGATAACGGAGGATGAAATGTAAAATCAAACAACATGCTTCTGCAGTTATTAATCCCTCCCTCCTTCCCACCCACCCACGCGCACAGAAACGGAAAGTACAGGACAACTAGAGAGCACCACAGGGCTAAAGTCATGACGTTGACTCAGACACCAAAACAAGAACAAGACAGCTCTTGGACTTCGTGGTTGGCTGTTCAATGACCTGCACTAAACCTGTTTACTATCCAGAAAGAGTTCCAAGGTCCTGTGGGCGGCCCTGAATCCATTCAAAGAGTTAGAATGGCTCTTTCCTCCTCCAATGCCACTCAAAATGCCAGTCAATACAATTCCGGAGTGCTAAGGGGTTGGTTGACATGGGGATCAGGGTGTATCCACACAAGACGCTTATCTCGTCAAAAGGCGTCATGAGGACGTCCTGAGCGTGAAGGTGTCTCCGAGCCAATGACCAAGAGCGAATTCAGCCTTCAGCGAGTGATTGATTTTCACTGTTTGATCTTTCTCAAAGAATCGGATCGAGTCCTTACAAACACACGCTTTTTGACATGTCATCACAGCCACAGATGATCAGAGCTGGCTGTCTCAGTGTCTGATTCGACCTCATCATCCCATCTCCTGAGAGATGTTTTTGTTGTCAGGAATTTGGCCACGTTCGCGACATACGCCTAGGGGTGGAGATCCGCAGTCAGCACTGTAGAGCAGTCTCCGAGGGGCTTTGGCAGGTGCCAGCCCTTTGTGCTGACCGTGTTGGCAGCCACCTCTCCTCCTCACTGGACTGCCCGAAGTAGCAACTACAAAGATCTATTCAAACAGACAGGACAGAAAAGAAAGTATCCTACCATGACGCAAAATCGGTAGTCTGTTGTCAGATTGCCTTCACAGTGTCCTCTTCAGCAGCTGTCCAGGTCTCAGCAATGTCTGTCAAACAGGTCAGTCGTCCTTCAGCAGCTGTCGAGGTCTCAGCAGTGTCTGTCAAACAGGTCAGTCGTCCTTCAGCAGCTGTCGAGGTCTCAGCAGTGTCTGTCAAACAGGTCAGTCGTCCTTCCCGCCGACCACGTTGGTACATGGAGATTATACCCCCACTTCAACTGGCCAGAAGTCCAAACTCTCTGCTGCTGGGTGTTCTGGGACCCTCCTCCCTCCACCCTCTAAGCTCAGTGCCCACGGCAGAGGTCACGTTGAGGAATGGATATGTTCCTCAACCGTGCACCAATTCCCGTTGTGTACCAGCCTGCCAGCCGGTCGGCCAGTGGGACTGGAGACACTGCCAAATAAGCTGCAGCAACGGTGTCCAACCCTTTTTTCAATGCATCAGGTTCCAGATAGGGACGCGGAGATGGACTGGAAATGTCTGCTGCTGTCGCATTACAATGGATAATACCCCTTTACACTGGAATCTGGGGCCTTCATTCAAATTTCGAGGAGGAGTAGCTCCTCTGCTCTGTCAACCCCTGAAGCTTTCGATGATTGCTCTCTAGAAAACGCAGATTCAGAGTCAAAGATCTTTAACTCTTTCTGGCTCCAATGTTGTTTCAAAACCAGCAGCGCAACCTTCAGCGGCTGGAGTAATTGGAGAATTCTCGTTAATCATCCAAAAATCACTGTTCAACACTATCCATCTTAATACTTCTCTCTAAGCCCCAGTCGCTCCAATTACTTTGCATAAGATACAGTCTGTATGCAGTGAAAGGGGAAGAATCCGTTTCCAACTGTCGGCTGAAAGTGTGAACTGCTTTTCGGAGCCACAAAACTCTACCTATGACTGTCTTTTTTACCCAAAAATCCATAAGAAATTTGAAGATAACCAGAGTTTCATTCCTCCTTTGTGCATTCGTAATCTCATCCATCTAAACAATGCAGATATAGACCTTGGGGTCGTGTGTGTGATTCGTTTAAATTTTCTGACACCCACCATGGTCTTTCCAATTCCGGAGATCTGCTTTAATCTGGTCTCTTACCGAAAAGATTCCACCAGCTTTATAGAGTACGAGACACCTTTCGCCGAACTTTATTCTAAATGTCCATCCTTTCACAAAACATTTACTGATGGTTCCAGATCTGACGAAGGAGTTGCTTCTTCTGTATATTGCTCAACGTCCAATTCTCTGAACACATTCCCTTCCGAATCTACACTCCTGCGTTCGCAGCGTTGGTAGTGGCACTTCAAACGATCTCTAATTTAAAACGTACAGATTTCCTCATTCTCTTGGACTCTTTACCCGTTTGGAGCCCATCGCTGACTATAACCTTCAGAAACATCAACTTCTGAATTGTTTAAACAGCACACTTCTCTTAAATTCATTGATTACAACATAGTATTTGCTTTGGTTCCCAGTCATGTCGGCATTCTAGTCAACGAGATGGCTAATCAACGTGCACAGAACAGTACTAATAAAGAGTTGAGCAGATTCTCACTCACGCCGATCTCAAACCTAAAGCTCATACGTAGGTCATGACCTCCGGCAAGAGGAATGGAGCATGCTGGTGGATAACAAACTCTTCCAAATCCGTCCAGACCTTAACGATGTTTACCACGTGTCACTGGTGGCCGTAAAGAAGAGACAGTTATGTGCTGATGACACAAGGCTGCTCCTGTTATACCTACTCATTTCTTTAGCAGGCGAAGAAGCTCTGTAGGGGCATTCCATGTGATGAACCACGCACTCTGAAACATGTTTTTATAGAGTACTGAGACATACACCATGTCAGACACGAACACTTTACAACAGATTCCATAAAAAGTTTGTTCACAAATGTGTCCTCTGAGGCAATGTTTTAGTTCCTGAAAGAGAGGAAATTTCTTCGTTTCATCTTAGATTTTCGGGAAAGATTTTGTAACAATTCCAGCGTGTTCTTAGAAAATCATTTTTCATGACTTATGTGTATATTTGATATTTTTGATTATTTACAATCTGTAAAGAAAGTGATGGAATGAGATGACAGCCTAAGGTTGCCCTTTGCGGTCGGCTGAATTATCAACAACACACGAATTAAATTGAATTAGTTTCGAAATGATTTGTAAGCCGTGCGACTCACCTGAAACGATTATTGCTGCATATCAATAGGTTTATAAACCACCAGAATCGTGTCACTGTAAGAGTGGACAGGTGCGAGCAAATCATTAGCAGCAACAGGGCCAAAGGTGATGCTGAAGCTAATGAGTCACAGTGATCTAGTAGACCCTACGGAGTCAAGCATTATTTACGTGCACATCAACACGTGTTCAGTGGAGACGATAAGGATAGAAGGCAGTGTGTCCCATGCCTGTATTGAAGTAGAAGAAAACAGCCCGTCACCCGCAGCCCAGAAACCGTCCTCGGCATCTATCGAGATAGCCATTTGTTGACTCTCGTCATCCTGAATGCAAAACAATGATGGATGATTCGATGGTTAGTCACTAGACTGCTTCGTATCATTTCATGAGTGAAACCATGGTCTGGAATTTATACTGCAATGAACCATTTCACAGATGTGCTGTTCCTTTCAGTCCTTTAGAATAAATCCCGTTTCCCCTTTCTCAAAATTTTTCTGCCCTCCTGCCCCAATCCCCCTTTTCCCACCCTTCCCCTCCAACATCAATCCCTGTATGTATGGGTATCGATCTATACGTATTTCTATGTATAATCGCCTCCCTCTCTCTCTCTCTCTCTCTCTCTCTCTCTCTCTCTCTCTCTCTCTCTCTTTCTATCATAGCTGATATTATTGTTAACATACTCTTACTGCTCTTTCTTGGCCTTTGTTTAATTTGTGATGTGGTTTGCTTTGTTTTTGAGGACCTGATGAAAAAAATGTATTGAAATGCTTATTCAGTTATCCTCATTAAAGATTTCAGATTTCAGATTTCTCTCTCTTTGGTGAAAGCATATTTTTATTACCGTTGGCTTTCTTGAAATTTGCGTTGTATAATCAATTGTTTTCTTGCACTGATCAAATCTTTTATGCCTTTTTTTTTTTTGATCTCCTGATTTTTTTTTTTTTTTCGTTTTGGTGCTATTTCTCTATATCTGACGAGACCGAGAGAGATATGTAAAGAAGAAAACAAACTAAATAAAAAACAAGACAAGAGGGGGCTCGTGCCGCGTTTCTCTCGTGAACAAAAATCGTTTGTTCGTTCTCTTTGTTTCTGTTTTCCTTTCTTTCCCTTGATGAGATCTGGGTAGCTCGTTTTCAGTTCATTGCCAAGGGTCTGTATGATAAATGAGCTGGTATCCCCTTAAGGACCCTGCTGAAATTTCAGATGTGCAGAACACGCCTTTTGCCCCTATTAACATGGAAATGACTTCCAGGAATTTAAAGAAGTAATAATCAAAAATGAAGAAAGAAAGAAAGAATGAAAGAAAGAAAGAAGGAGGAAAAACCACTGAGGGTGACTAGGGGTGATAGAGGAGGGAGAAAACAGGAGGATGGCTTAAGGAATTGCACACGAATATGGAAAACCAGGACAGAAATGTCAGGAGAGAGAGAGAGAGAGAGAGAGAGAGAGAGAGAGAGAGAGGGGGGATCCTGTGCTCAGTTTGACAGAGAGAAGAGAGAGAGAGAGAGAGAGAGAGGGGGGGATCCTGTGCTCAGTTTGACAGACAACCACATTTATCTGTGAAATATCGTCCAGCAGGGAGCACCTTTCGTGATAAGATTATGGCTTCAAGAATGGCGTGAAGATAACCGGAGGCGGAGACAGATTGGAAAAAGACAAGACATGGCCCCAAAAAATTCATCCAAAAGCCAATGGCCCTTGGAAGTGAACTACACATGGAATAACATTACATACTGCATTTACACCAGAGTGAGATACATCATTTAATCGACATAGTACTACGTACTTAAAAACCCACAGTGCAGCTCAGCCGGCACAGCCATCTGTTTAACAACGCTGCTGTTTGGTGAAGCCAGTAACAGTGTTCATTTGAAGAAGGACTCTTGTTTGAAGAGCCTTGGTTCACTCAACAGTCCGATATCACCCACGCCTGGATGTAAGGGAACAAATTTAACTTCCCTTTCTTGTGATGTATCTCATAATAGACAAACCACTCAAGCGACCATTTACGGTTCTATATGATTGCAATTTGCATACAATATCTGAAATATCAGATCAGAATTGTGGCATTTATTATACGAAAGAATTGTTAATGTGCTATAGCCATAGAGGTAGCCAACAGTCAGAGATCCACCGTGTCTGAGGCTTCGGCATGGCAGGAGAGAGGTCAGTCGCTCTCCTTCCGCTTTCGCTAACCGTCCCTGAACCGAATCATGTGTCCATTTGATGCGGGATGGGAAGAGAATGTTTTCAAGTGGAAAACATCCGACGGTAGGAGTGGTTTGAACCCAGGACCATGAGCTCCGTAGGCAACTGCTCTAGCCGCTGGATTGCGGGCTTCTTGTTAAAATGATATTTAAAATATCTGTCAAGACACATTGGTAAAGGTGTTACAATACAGTGCCAAGGACTAAATACACTGTATATATCGAAACAGCTGCTGTCATAATGAAGAAGTGCGTGTGCATAAACACACACACACACACACACGCACGCACGCACGCACGCACGCACGCACGCACGCGCGCGTGCACACACACACACACACACACACACACACACACACACACCACACACACACACACATGCGCGCGCGCGAATACAGAGAGGAGAGAGAGAGAGAGAGAGAGAGAGAGAGAGGGGAGGGAGGGAGGGAGAGAGGGAGGGAGATAGGAGATAGGAGACCGAGTGTTTATTGTTCATCAGCTATAGGCCACAACACAAACACAAAAAGAGGGATGACACAGAGAGAGAGAGAGAGAGAGAGAGAGAGAGAGAGAGAGAGAGAGAGAGAGAGAGAGAGAGAGGGTCAAGTCAAAGCTTTTTGTTTTCTTCATTTTAATATCAGGCCTCTGGCGCATAACCTGAGTTACAGTCAACACTATGTTCACAAAAAGACTTACCTTGACACAGATTGCAATCGATTAATTCATACTCTGAAGACAACAATGTATAATCAAATTAGGCCCGATAACTGGATCGTTATTATTTGACAGAAGCAAACTGTGGACATCGACGGATTACGATAGCACTTTACTTGAATATTGTAATTTCTAATTTCAGTGTGTATAGGACATATCAAAAAAAGATGAAGCTGTGTTTCCATGATGTTCGTGCAGAAAGGGCATAATTTACTTCGATCCGTCAATCGCTTTATATGATAAATAATGAACGTGTATATTTCTAACGAGCTAAGGCTCAGCGTCGGCGAGCGCTTGAATTGAAATATAAGCATGATATTGTTCATGAGAGTCCAAAGACTCGTGGCAACTTTGACTATAACACACAATTAACCGTTACTAGAATTCCATACAAACATTTTTACGTTACCAACATGTTGGACCTCCCATACCACACCAAAACAAAAAATCTATACAAAGCGTTACGAATTGTACAAGTCCAGCTGGCATAGTTTTGACACTGTTGTGAAAGAAGCCTGGTCTATGCTTTCTTTGGATATCTGATATCGTTCATTTATACCATCTGTGGCCAGAATCTAATATACCTAAGACCTCAAAAACTCGGAAATCTGCAGGTTTCTTTGTTTAGTAGGTACCTAGGAAACAAAGCACTAATACTTATGAAACTCTTTAATGCAGGCAGCTTGTGTCGATCTCCATGTCATATGTCAAAATGAGCTTTATCTGAGCGTCAAACATTTTAAAGAATATATTTGGAGTGCCTTTCAACAGACTATAACATAAAAGTTTTATAACAGACATACCTGTTATGTCTCTGACAGTAAAATACTGTAATGTTGGTTAAAAGGACAGTTGGTTGTTAAATGCAAACAAACAATTATAGACTTTTTTTTTTTTTTTTTTTTTTTTAGTTTTCCACCTTTCATCTGCAGAAAGAGGTTTCAGTTAATTCACAACCTGATCGAAAACGACCTTTAACAACAGCAAACATGTGTTTTATGGCGTTGGCATTTTTTTTTTTATTCCATTTCTGTTGATAAATTTCCAGGGTTTGTTCTTACAGATTGTGTCGATCCCTTTTTTTTTTTAATCCGTAAAGGCACCAAACAGCTCTTATGCTCTAAAAGTTACCTCCGGATCAATGCCCCAAGAGTGAAACATACATTCCGAGATACGATGTATTTTGTTTGTTTGCTTGTTTGTTTTTGAAACACTGCCTTTTCTACGATTTTTTGTTTTGTTTTGTTTCATTTTCGTCGAATCATTTACTAAGTATCGTGTTGAGCAGAGAACCATACAGTTTGGTACAGATGTTCAAGAAAGATATTTACTGATAATTCTCTGGTGTATGTGTATAACCCTTCCTATGAGGGGAGGGGAGAGAGAGAGAGAGAGAGAGAGAGAGAGAGAGAGAGAGAGAGAGAGAGAGAGAGAGAGACAGAGAGACAGAGAGAGACAGAGACAGACAGACAGACAGACAGACAGAGATGGGCAAGAAACAATTTGGGCAAGAAACAATTTCCATTTCTCCAAATGCCCTCGAGAATATGGAATATTACAGCTCTCTATTGGGCGCATAAAATATGTCCAGTAAATAGGCCCAACACCGTTAGGGCGTTATGAGAGTGGACAAGATTATAGGCCATGTGGGTAAAAGGGTAAAGGACATGCGCGTGTTCTGTAGCGCGCGCGCACACACACACACACACACACACACACACACACACACACACACACACACACACACACACACACACACACCAACGTGAGCGCGCGTGCGCATTCGGGCGTACACATGAATGCACCCACCTGAGCACAAACGCATACATCAAAGCAAATCCTCAAATCGCATAAAACACGAACACAGATAGCATATGAAGAGAGAGAGAGAGAGAGAGAGAGAGAGAGAGAGAGAGAGAGAGAGAGAGAGAGAGAGAGAGAGAGAGAGAGATACTCTGTCAGAGATATCGCCCCAACTTATGAGGTGAGCCCTGGGGCGTAGATCTGAAGATGAGGCCAATGTTTCTGCCCAGCTTGGATGAGGATTATGAATGTATTCACCATTAGACTGTTTCTGACAAACGCTGTTAGTTGATGAGTGATTAACATTGTAGAAGACTGTGGCATGGGCTCAATTTCGAGAGAAATCGGAGCACACGTTCGAGTTTCTATGACTCAGCAGGTACGTCTTTGAGATTGTTGTTGAATTTCCAGAGCAAGCACCACAAGTCTGTGTGTCTCTCAGAGGTGGTTGACGCCGCGATGATATGAGACAAAGCGCAGAGTGCAACTCTGCCCTGTAGTATGATATCAAGTATAGACTTTGACAGACTTCTTCATCTTACATGACAGCGCATGGGGCATGTGACGGTACAAAGTGTCCGCAGAAACAAAGTGTCCGCATGCGGACACTTTGTTCCCTGCGGACACTTTGTACCGTGAACTCACATTCAAAGTGTCCGCAGAAATCCTGCGGACACTTTGTTCCGCGAGGTAACATATAACTTACAAAAGCGGAACAAAGTGTCCGTAGCCGTTTCAGCCTCAGTGTGAGTGGGTGAATGTGCACGTACACTCCCATGCGCGCGCGCGCGCGCGCGCGCGCGTATGTGTGTGTGTGTGTGCATCTTAATTTAAAAAAAAAACAACTAAAATTTGTTGACTATTTTTTTGTGCAACAGCGCACAACGTTTAGATTACTCTCACGTGCGCGCGCGCGCACACACACACACACACACACACTCGCACGCACGCACGCACGCACGCACACACACACACACACACACACACACACACACACACACACACACACACACGCACGCACGCACGCACGCACGCACGCACGCACGCGCATGGGAGTGTACGTGCACATTCACCCACTCACACTGAGGCTGAAACGGCTGTGGACACTTTGTTCCGCTTTTGTAAGTTATATGTTACCTCGCGGAACAAAGTGTCCGCAGGAGTTCTGCGGACACTTTGAATGTGAGTTCACGGTACAAAGTGTCCGCAGGGAACAAAGTGTCCGCATGCGGACACTTTGTTTCTGCGGACACTTTGTACCGTCACAGGGCACATTTCTATTCGATCCCGCCGTTATAAAAACAGCTCACAGTTAATAAAACACAAGCCTCTCAGCCAGTTGTCTATACAGAACTTAGACGTAAACCATGTTATTTCTATTACATTGTATCGACGAGAACCTTTATTGACGGGAAGGTTCGCGCCATGCCCACCCTCGCCCCACCAACCTTCCATTCCGTGTGGATATCCAAGTAGATGTCCGCCTATGAACAGCTCTCCTTACAACCAGTTCAACACAAATATTACAACAACAACAACAACAACAAAAAGAAACAGAGCAAGGCAAAATACGAACGAAAACACAAAACAAGATGCAAAGCATATAAACGTAGTCCCAGTTTATCTTGAATACAAGATATTTCTGAGATGTTCGATAAAGAAGAAAAACCGTTTCGGGCCGTTATAGCCGTTAGTAACGGCTATTCTGGTAAACTAAAACATTGGGCATCATCCGTGACCCATAATAAACATACGTACAAATTTTCAGAAAGATCGGCCCAGAAGTTTTGTCTGGAGCGAGTGTAGCACATTTTGACCGCGGACAGACACAGAAACAGACACACAGACAGACTGACACACAGACATCATTTCATCGTTCCCATGGTAAAGTACTCCCTGTTCTATAAGAACTGGGAGTACAACAAGGCGCACAGTACCGTGCTCCTAGGGTCTTCCATGACCCAGTGACTCAATGAAATCCTCATATCTTATAAACGGATATAGCCTCTTGAATCATGTAGTATACCATCATCACATCAGCGTGCTCGTGATGGATAGCTGTCTGTAACGGACCGACTCCCAGACAGACTGGCTCAGCTCTGGCCCAGTGACGATGATTTGCTTCTCTTTTAGTGGTTCCATAACACTCAGTCTGTCTACAGTCATTTGGATCACTTGCTGTTTGTTGGCTACAATGTTCAAGACCAGTGCTTGCTTTGGAAGTGGTGTGCCGTCACTGAGGGTGTAGATGCGGCTGAATCCTTTCTGTTGGGCAGTACGGCAGCATGACTTGGTGCTAGCGGTCAAACAGCACATGAAGAACCAGTGCGGTAGTTTCGGCGTGACGAAGAATGGTAGCAACAGCTGCAGTTATGAAATCTGAAACCTTCGTAGGCTGAGCAGACCAGGACACTGTCTACAGTACAGTACAGGCGTGCAGGACGACCACATCTGGGGGATACAAATGCGTGTTCCATATTCAACATGCCACTTGTTCTTCAAAACAGATTTGTGGGTTGTGCGTATATCACCATTGTAGTCAGAAAGGGCAGTAGGATGCGTGCCAGTTCATGAGAAAAGAGAGTTTCCAATGAGGTACTGTCTCTCCTGGAGACCATGATTCCAAGCACGCGTTAATTTCCAGTCTGGTCCTTTGGAGTTTTCTTTGTCACTGAAGACATCGTCCTGATCCATTTAGCTTCGTGTGGAAACCAGCGGACTAGTGACTTTCAAAATCTTAACATTGTATGGGTCCAATTTCGATTGAATCATGAACGTTCAGGGAAGGCTGAACCTCTGGAGTTCATCATAATAAGTCACTCCATAGGCGTGCAGCTCGTCTATCACCTTTGGATGCTTGTTGAGCAAAACCCTGATTCCAAGCTGAAGAATCGTTGCCTGACCACTGACAGCATTAGCGATGATGTGACCAATCCTGACCACTGACAGCATTAGCAATGATGTAACCAATCATGGCTGCCGGCGATGTTGAATGGAGGTTTCTGATATTGCTGCAAGAAGTGCAAGCAAAGTAGGGCTACATTCACTCAGAGCTTGTTTCTTTGAAAGACGTGTGGTGTAAATTGGTTGTGAAGTGCAGTCATTCTCTACATCATCCAGAAGCCGCGTATATTTTGAAGCCTTACTCCTGAAGACAAGAATAGTGGCAACACCAGGCGAAGAAAGATAAGCGGAACAGGCGACAGTTCTTGATGGACAATCTTCGTAAGAGATCTGCGTGAATATTAAACTTCGGTGTCTCCCAGCCAAAGGTAGTAGTTATGGAGCTCGATGCTGTTCCACATGTGTGCTTGGTCAGCTCGCATATGAGAGCAGCTGTCGCAGTTCTCTGTCGTCATCAGATATAGAACTGGATGGGTAATTAGAGTGGAACTTGGAGTAGCAGGCCATGTGCAATCTTCCATCCTAACGCCCATTCTCAATAAGAATGGCATATGGGACCTTCGCAATTTTTTAATCTTAGATTCTCTCTCTTACAAGATGTTTTTTTTTTCAGGTAAACTGACCATTACTATAAAAGAAAAACTGGGTGCCCACAGGCAATAGAAGCAGGTTTGGCACATACAGGTATTGTAAAAGTGGTACTGAAAACTCCCAAATTACCATAGAAACATGTACGGCAAATGCACTCAAGAAGAAGGTAAATACTAATTGCTGCTGATACACTAATCAGGAGTATAGTTCAAGCTCAAGGTTTTACAGGAAAAAACAAAAGCACAAAAATTAAACAGCAACATGTTTCGTCCAGCTAATTAGCGCAGAACCTTTCCCAAGAGTTAATTTCCAAAACCTGTAGCCTTGTAGGCAAAGCTAGTAACCAAACTGTATTTTTTTTCCCATGCAAGCCCAGCAATGACTGTTTCCAAAAAGGAAATTGTCGACACCACCAATAGTTTTAGTGATCCTCTAAAATTCTTTTTGTACATGTACTGAAAACGTAACGTACATGTCCATTATTTTTCAATAAAAATAAAGTCAACAACTGCCAAAATTAATTGTGCAGAATTATCATGCCTACCTGGCTGAAGCTAACAATCCAATATTCTTTCTTTAAATTAAGGGTTTAAAAGCCAACAGAAGGCAAACATAGAATGTAACGAACATGTTGGAAATGACAACCCAGCCAAAACATCTGAAACTACGGAAACAAATGCGAACGTCTGCTTGGAGAAAATACAACAGTCTCAAACATACGTAAGAAAACTGATGCCTAGCAGTCTGAGAGCTCAGCGAGCGTACTGATCGGTTTGTCGGGCATGTAAAGAATCACTTTGTAACGTACATGTTGAAGGCAGAGGTGACATGTACACAATCATTTTCTGATAGCTTGTGCATTCTAGCTGTCTTGGCACATGGTTGTGGCTTCTCAACGATGCACAGAACGTTTCTTCTTGGCACCCACAGGGCATCAGGCTAGACAGGCCACTTTCCATGAAAGTGATTTGTACCTCATTGTCATTTTCGTCGACTCTAAGGACTCTGCCAATGTACCACTGGCCATCTTGCACTGCAGCGACTTGCAGTACAGTTACAATGTCGAATGGCTGCCCATCCAGTGCATCTGCAGGACCCTGGGCAAGTGCTTCTATCGAAGGGGCACGGGTATTTCTGGCTTTCCTTGGCACACTGGCTTGAACTTGTGTTCAATCAGTTTATTTCACTGCGTCTTTTTTTTTCCCCGGCTACATTCTGCTGTTATCGTCTCTCTCAAAAACGTCATTGAGAATCTCTTGGTCTTTCGTTTTCTGGTCAGCTTTCTCTTGAAAAGTTCCTCCACAGTATTTTTGCCTGCTTCATCCTCTCAAGTCCTTTAATTGGAGCCCAGCACTTGTACTTCTTCAGGATTTTTCTACTAAGCAGAGCTCTTATTGCTGCATTTTCTTTGGTTGCACTGTCATATGCTGTTTCTTCTACTTGTTTGGCAACAGCTTCCCCCCAAATGCAACCATTTTCCGAGAGTACGACGCTAGTCTATTGTCAGACTCTCTTTGTCCATCATTTCTTTTACTTTGCTTCGTGGAGTTTTGAGTGAACTTGAAGTTAGGCTCACTCTCTGCTGAACATTTTGAAGCCGTTTGTGAAGCACCTGGTTGCATCTGCTTGCTGTTTTAAGTCTATTTTCAAGTTTCCTGTTTTGTTCACGTATGGAGGCCACTGTCATCTGCAGTTTTCACACTGCTGACCTTCTGCAGACTGGTCTGGTCCTGGCAAAAAGAAAGTCTCACTCGCAGCTGTCTTTCTGCATACGTTAAAGGCAAGCTGCTTTCGTATCCACTTGTATCTGAGAACACTGATTGCCTTTCCTCATCCAGTACCTGCTGTTGCTGAGACAGTTTTTCTGCTTGCTTTTTATCTCCGGCAACCCTTTCAGGTTTTTTTTCATTTCTCTCTTTCCTCTTCTGCTCTGTAAGTTTTGCAGCAGGATCGAAGTACTTTTTGCGCCTCTGTCTTTCTCTCTGCTGGTTTTTGTCTCCTACTATAGTGCCTTCTTTCGTTGTCTGTAGTTTTTCTTAATTTCTGCTCGTGCTTTCGCCATTTTGGGGGTCCACAACTCAAAAAGGACCATACAACATGTACGTTACCATCGGCTGGTGCCAGTTTGAGCATCCATCCAATTTTCTTCATTTTGTATATTTTACAAATATGTGTATATCTTTATATGCAGTGTTAAGTCCTTTCCCTTTTGGGATACAGAATTTAAAGTTTTTTTGTTTGTTTGTTTGTTTGTTTTGTTTTAATTTGCTGACTACTTCACTGGTACCACAATCTGAAAATTTCTGCCAAACTTTATCATAAAATTGTCATCAATAGAAAGCTGTATATATATATATATATATAATATTATATATATATATATATATATATATAATATATATATGGAACAGCAGTGGAAAGCTTTCTTCACCTCAAGTTAAGCCAACTGCATTCCCATGCGTTATAAAAAAAAAATATCTGAGGTTAAAAAAGACATTCGGAAAGCACTGTGGAAAAAAAATACTAAAGACATCCAGCTTCAGGAATGTGCATTACCTTCAGTAACGTGCATGTTGCGCTCTTTTACATCTGTTGCAGCCAAGGAAAAGTAAAAACAAAAGGTTTGTTACATCTGTACTCTTGGACGTCCCTTACGCTGATCAAGACGGTCAGGCCTAAAGAAATATTTCTAAATAGATCGAGATACATTTTACATGTAGTCACCCCCTTTAAAAGTAACTGTGAGAAGGAATAAATCATCCTACAAACTGTGAGCAGATGCTCTTTCTGCAAAATGGCGGGGTTTGAAAGAGGTCGCGTGAACCTGCAGCCGGAACTAGAAGTGTTTTCTGGTGACGTTTCGGTTAGTTTTGTAAAATGCGCATCACGTACATGTTGGTAACGCCTGTGTTGGGGCACCAGCATTTTATCGTATGGCAAAGGCTGAAACCAGTCTGTGGCACTGTCAATACCTTTTCCTACCTTGGTCTTCTCTTGTGCACAGCACAGCTGAAAAGCTTTGATACTGGTCATTTTCCTGCTGAGAAAAATGGTAGTAGCGTACATGTTGCTGGTGGTGAACCACTGGCATTTTTCAGATTAACTATCCTGTCGTGGTCTTCAGTAATGTCTCAGTTGAAAAGTCATTATTTACCTTAGGGGCTTCAGTTAACTGTCATTTAAGGAACTTTGCTGATTATTTTATTGGAATTGTAATACGGTTGGGCTTCGTGAACTATGTGCTTACTTTTTTTCTTATATTCGGGAAGAGATGTTTACAAGTCGATTTTCTAGTGACAAAGCAGCTCGTGCATAAATGAGGTAACGGAATATTGAAAAGGACGATTGCTCATCATAACAACGCATAAACGCATATTATCAGTTCAATTTTGTATTTTCCTCAGCTACTGAAGTTGTGAAAACTCAGCGGGAAGAGTCACGTACATGTTTGAGTGCCATTTAGTTCCCTCATGTACAGGAATAACCGTCCTACAGAAGACTAATACTTGTCTGTTGTAGGTCCTTGGCTATGCGGTCTCAATATGTACGGCTGCAAGCAATTACTCTTTTAACATAAATGGAGACTCTGTTAATATAAATGGAGGACAGCGGAAGCCGTAAAGCAGCTCATGAGCCATTCTTATTGAGAATGAGCCCTAAGCGTGTAGATCACAGAGGACTGAGTTGACCCTGGACTCAACTTCCTTGCCCCTCTTATCACCTCTTTCTTAACAGCGCTTGGGGATTTTCTGATTTGGATTTGTCTTTCAAGCTTCATTTCCCGTACAACAGAGGTATGCCTTCCACCATCTGCTAAGATGGGTTTTTTTGTCAATGTTTGCATTGCAGTTTTCACCACAAAAGAAACAATGTTCTTTTACATTAAAGCTAAGCTAAGCGCCACGCACACCCCTAGGTAGCTTCTTTACATCATCTCAGTAGCTTCTGCTGTTGGTCATTTCCTTAAGTGCCAAGCACACCCCTAGGTAGTCTCTTTACATCATCTCAGTAGCTTCTGCTGCTTGTCGTTTCCTTAAAAGTCTTTGAATGAAATCTTTGGAACAATATGCTTGTATACAGTTTCCTTGGCACATAAAATGATCAGCACAATCAGGAAGCTTCTAAAACAAGCCATATTCCCGCAGACAACTGGCATCTCGAAGACCTGCGATTCTTCAGGATTTTATCAGGGAAGATTTTTTTCTCGCCACAGATGAAGCACTTGATCGGTGAGAGAGAGAGAGAGAGAGAGAGAGAGAGAGAGAGAGAGAGACAGAGACAGACAGACAGAGACAGACAGACAGAGAGAGGGGGAGAGAGAGAGAGAAAACATTAACCTTTCATGGAGGCAAACCGTTTTAAGCTTTATACCCAACAGCTTATTTCCCTAGTAACAAATCAATTTGTGATTTTAAAAAGTATTATCGGAACATATTGTCTTCCCCGTTCTGTTCACATACGCACTCAGCAACGTCTCACACTGACCAATACCAGTCATTATGGCATCTACACTGTACCCTCACAAAGCTACAGTTCACACAACCTGCGACTGGTTCCAGAAATGATGTCATACACTGAGAAACGAGTGTGGTTTTCACTTTTTGAACACACACACACACACACACACACACACACACACACACACACACACACACACAATTGATCAACGGCCCCTCAAACTTAAACTAGGACGTGTCCAGTCTGCTTCCAAAGACTTGTTACCCCCCCCCCCCCCCCCCCCACCAAAGGCATCCTCCCCATTCTTCACCCCAATACTACCCCCCCCCCCCTTTTTTTTTTTTTTTTTTCTTCTAAACTCTTCTTCCCCGTCATTTATGCAAAAACAGACAACCCAGTTCATAACCCTGCGTGTTCACACACACACACACACACACACACACACACACACACACACACGCAACACGCACGCACACACACACACACACACACACACACACACACACAATCTATCCCACATGATTCGCGTCGTATAGATCTACTCACTGCACATCTTGATCAGTTTTACTTACCAAAAGAAAGATGCTGTGTTGCGCCTGTTGCTCAAGCAAATCTCGTCTCAAAACACACGCCTTAGCCTGAACCCAAAACAACCCACTTCGGTCTTCCGGCTGCTCCATTTCACATGGGTTAATTCGTGACGTCACCCGACTGCAGCAAGGTAGCTGGCATTTATTTGACCGACCTACCGCCCCTGCGCGTCAATGGAATAGACTTATCTGCATCACGTCCTCCGGATTCGCACAGTGGCAACGAATACCCTAAACATTCTCACGGTAACCACACAGATCGCTTTCTGCTCAGAGTTGCCTATAATTTCAAACTTTGCCTCCGAAGGATTTCAAACAAAGCCACATTAAAGATTAAAAATCCCGTTAAAAATCTTAATATATTTTCAAAGCAAGGTATTACACGTTTTACAGACTTCACGCTTGGACTACAAGGTATTTCAATCGCAGAAGGGTTGCTGAAGTCTAAAGTTAGATCAACAGCAATAGGCCCTAGGCTTTTCTTTTTCTGTTAGCCTACAGACCTAATAATGCGTGTTGTTGAAGAAGTGAAAGGAAGAAGAGACAATGACGTATTATGCACATTACGTAAATAGCCATTCCGAGTCCACTGAGCGGGGAGCAGACGGCTTCAACAAAAACCATCTTCGTCTTCGCCAAGATCTACTCAGTTCAAAGGGTCATCGTGTCAATATGCCAGTGTACTTAAAAAGCATCATCACGCAGAATCGCTGTATTTAAGAAAAGCTAAGCAATATCAGATTTCGCCGATCTTTTTTTCCCCCTTAATTTTTTAAAATACCCACTTTAATGGATCGTTATGGCTTGACTGGACACGATTAACAATTATTCTTTCATTATTTTTTTATTTATTTATTTATCACACACTTGATATATCCCGTCAAGCTGACACATTACCGCTAATCCTGAAAACAGGCCTTCACCTTCATTTCACTTCATTCCAAATCCATCGTATAGCTCTTGATATTGCTCCTAACCCGATCCTCTTGACTCCACGCCCTAACCTGCCCCCCCCCCCCCCCCCCCCCAACCGCTTCACCTACCTCCCATACTTACTTTTCCACTCCCCAATTGGAGTTAGTTTGCTGACTAGATCTAGGCTATTTTGCACCAGGTATCAGTGTTATAAAGGCTTGCCCCCCCCCCCCCCCCCCCTTACACCACCCCCATCATTATTTTTAATCCGTGCATTCCTAAATGTACCCATGCCAATATGAAATAAATAAATAAATAAATAAACAAATAGAAAATGGAGATTTCAAGCCAACACAACATGAATGAATGAATATATACATAAGTAATAAGTAAATAACTAAATAAATTAAAGAAAATGCCCCATCCTGAAATGATAACAAAAATGTAAAAAGGAACATTCCTGATGCCGTCTGTTACTCAGATCAACGCCAAATTTCAATGAATGCATGGTAGGGGACACAATCCACCTTCCCACCAAATCTGTCGACACAACAGTTGAGGGGGTTTGTTGCCGTCATGCTCTTGTGTGTGTGTGTGTGTGTTGTTTGAGAGAGAGAGAGAGAGAGAGAGAGAGAGAGAGAGAGAGAGAGAGAGAGAGAATACAAATTCGAATACTAATACGAATCTTTTTATTGAGGGTAAAATGGATCAGCTCATAGCTGTTTTACACCATGCCCTTAAAAGCAAAACAAAAGCAATAAACAACATCAAATGAGCATATGTATAATACAGAGAGAGAGAGAGAGAGAGAGAGTCTCCTCGGCAGAAAATAAAACCGAGTGATTGTAGTCGCTAAAGATTTCTGTCATAAAACGTCTTCTTTTCAAGACACTCTTTTCTGTCCTATTTCCTGTCAGATCAAGGAGAAACGACAATACTAATCAACAACAAGATGCGAAGCATATAAACGTACTCCCAGTTTTCCAAACCGCTTATAAATCGGCCAAGTGCTTTGTGAGATAAGAAATAAAGGCAAAATAACGGTTTTAACGGTTATTTAACCGATGTACACTTTTGAAACTGGTATTTTAGTCCTCACTGGTCTAAAGCCTGTGTACATACCAAATTTCATCCAAATCGGACAATAAGTCAAGAATAACGGTTTTTAACGGTCAGATTTTGAAACACTACATGGAAGTGCCATTTGTGTGTGATAACCTTTCTATATACCAAATTTCATTAAAATCCACCTATATATAAGAAATAACGGCAGGATAACGGTTTTTAACGGTTGTTTAATCCATTTTCAGCATTACATCACTTACATATTGACAGAGGCTCCGATTTGTCACAAGATCATCCAAACCGCTTATAAATTGGCCAAGTACTTTCTGAGATATTCCATAAAGAAAAAAAAAACCGTTACAGGCCGTTACAGCCGTTAGTAACGGTTATAGCGGTAAACTAAAACATCGGGCATCATCCGTGGCCCATAATGAACATACCTACAAATTTTCAGAAAGATCGGCCCAGTAGTTTTATCTGGAGCGAGTGGAACACATTTTTGACCACGGACACACAGACACACGGACACACAGACACACAGACAGCATTTCTTCGTTCCCATTCTAAAGTACTCCCTGTTCTATAAAAACTGGGAGTACAAAAAGGGAAAGGGGAGGTGTGGTAGTTGTGAGGGAAAGTGTTGCAGGACTGGGAATGAAGGTGAAGGGGAAAGGAGGCGGGACCATCCGTGACACGGCAACTAACCTTATGGAATCTGGGAAGGAGGTGGGGTTTCACACGCCAGACAAATTTAGGAGCAAAGACCCAAACAGGACACAACACGCTGCACTCCAGTCAACAGTCTGGGTCAGCAGATAAACAAACATTCTTCTGGTGTGTTCCTCAGGTTCCGATGTCTTTGCATTGTCAGTAGTGCTTGGTTCCAAAATACTTTCAGGGGACCGAGAAACTTCTTTGAGGGAGGAAAGGAAAGGATGGGGTTACGAGGTGAGGATGTCGGATGGGAATGGAAAGGTAGAATGGGAAACATGGGAACATCTGTGGGGAGGTGGGGGGGGGGGGGGGGGGGGGGGGGGGGGGGGCGGGGTGGAGAATCAGGATAGGTGGATAGGGGTGAAGATTAGTTTCTTTGGCACACCACCATCGCGACCTTTTGATTGCACATCAGATCTTTCCAGCCATGAACAGCATCCGCCTCAGTCATAATCAGACACATGAGTCGTGGAGGTTTCTTCACTAATTCAGGCAACCAGAAACCATGGGTGGTGTTCGTAGTGTTTGGCACAGGCTGTCCATCGTTCCATTTATAGCTACTTCCACCAGGAGACATCCCAGCCACCGTGGCACCCAGATAAAACGTAGAATGTTGCTTCGGGTTTGTTGAGTCCAGGTTGGTTTTCAGAAACTGTACCACCGCCTCGTTCTTCTGTTTCGTGTCCAGAATAGGCAGGCGTCCCCCCGTCTTCGAACACAGGCGCGCACCTTCGTTGTAATCGCTCTCCTCCACGTGCAGAAACAGACACAGGTTTTGTGAGCGCAAGCGATGGTAGCACAGTTTGATGGGGCATCCAGGGTCACTGATTTCGTGGAACCTGAAGCCCTGGGCACGTTCCATGTTGGTGGGGGTGATGAATGTAGTTTCGTAATAGTGACAGGTCCTGAAGACCTCAAGGAAAAGACAACAAGAAACTTTTGAGTTCCCATTATGGGGCGGCAGTTTCTCTCAATGAAATGCATTACTGTAATATATTATCTTTAACTGATCCTTGTTTTAGCAAAATCATAGCTGTGCCACTCCTATCATTTTTTTTTTTTCTGTCCCAACCTCTGCGCCACCTCAGAGGCACTGCTACCACGCCGCTCATTCCGACACCCCGTCCACAGCCACAGCCCGGTCGACCCCACCCCAGCCCCGGCACCGGCAATCCACAGGGAGCAGTCAATGTCAAGTCGTCAAGAGGCAATCCACCGGAGGAGACACTGCACTGCTGCCAAGTCACTTCGGTGGTGTTCAGTGGCGCCTGTTTTGATCTAACATACGCAGTACACCACCTACTAAGCCCCCTACTGACGATAATAATTGCTTAGTCGCGGAGCCGGCGTGAGTGAGCTCTCCCTCCAGAGGGCGCCACCACGTCCGTCCAACGACAGCCCCCATGGACTCGCCGATACCGGTGACCCCGACGGAACCAAACCAAGGCCACAGACGTGGAGAGGACATCGAAATTGAGGTCACCATGAGAGCAGGGCATGAAGGGCCACAGAATTTGAGGCTTTTTTTTATGCTGATCGATGAGAATAAACAAATGTAGAAATATGATAAAAGTGGAGATTGTCAAGCCAACATAAAACGAATGAATGAATGAATCCATAAATACGTAGAAAACTAAATGATTAAATGAAAAGCCTCATCTTAAAATGATTAAAAAAAAATTAAAAGGGAACATTCGTGATTCCGTCTGTAATGCAGATCAACGCCAAGGGCAGAGACAGGGAAAGGAAGGGAAGGTGCAGCGATCGCCCACATCACCCCAAACGAGGGTGGATGTACGGAGAGGTCTATAAGATGTGGAATGGGATGAGGTGGGGGTGGGGGAGAATTCAAGCAGTTCAACATGATTGTTGTATTAACTGCCCTGCCGACCACAGTGGATCATGCGATGGCTGTCAGATCTTCAACATCAACTCCATACATTTTTTTGGTCAAAAAATCAAGACATCAACAGATAATTTCCTTTGAAATGTACTCAAAACGCCTTTGAGCTGGATCGTTTTCCCACGAAATCTCAGATTGGATGAAAAACACGTATGTCTTTGAAAGCCGCAAAGATCATATCCGTCGGAACATCCCTAAACAGGATCTTCCTGAAGTCTGCTGGAATGCGTCCGTGCTGATTGTCGAATAAATCCCATCACTATGACTATAAGCACATGCTCCGACAGAACTGGACAGTGTTTGGAAGCGCTGTTCGCTCTTCATCTGCCCCTGCACGTATCCAGGCTCTGTTTGACAACTTAGCCATGTGTCTTGCGTCATGTATTGTCATCGGGCATGTATCATCCCTGGCGACAATAGGCATCGACACTCAACGTGTATATGTTGTATATTATTATCATGTACTGTCGCTGACCACACACATATAAAAACGCACGTGCGCTCGCGCGCACAGACTCACGCACGCACACATAAAGACATATAATTATACAAACGCGCGCGCGCATGAGCACACACACACACACACACACACACACACACACACACACACACACACACACGCACGCACGCACGCACGCGCGCGCGCGCGCACGATTAATTTTATGTAGGTGGCAGGAATGGAATTTTCATATCAAGAACAGCGACAGATCTAGCACGGATTGTCTATGGCCGCTTTCATGCGGTACGAACACTCACATCCGCACCTTAACATCTTACCATGCGGACTACCTTCTGCTGAACTCCTGATGGGATGAAAGCTACAAATTAATATACCACTATTCCCAGGCATTCTCAAGCCTCGCAAATTAGATCATACGGAACAGAAGAAAGAGACAGCAATCTTGGAGAAGTCACGCCAGAAGTCAACGGCATTCAGCAAGAAGATTGCCAGCTCTTTGAACTGCTGGCCCAATACAGACCCGCAACATGTAACGCCCAGGCACTCATTTCCGCCTGCAACGCCCCTTGCTTTTACATTATTCGGGCTTCAAAACGTACGGTCAGACGCAACCGAGCAGCAATCATCGGCACTTCGAGGGTCAAAGACAACCTTCCACGAACACTGGTGACCTGAACACCAGCCTCCCCACCAAGACAGCTGGAGCAATCGCAAGATCTGGAGTCAGACTATTATGATGTATGTATGTACATAAAGTACGTACAGTTCTATAAGCATGACGAGTATGATGAACACGATCTTTGCGTAAGAGATATTTCCTTTGGAATCTTTGCTAAGCGCATCCTTCGTAGTTAGGAACATGTACACTTTCTGGGACAAACGAACATGGACTCGATCGTGTTGAAAACCCCGCAGCCCCGTCCCTTTTCCGTGCTGTTTCTACATGGTATAAGAATGCTAGAAACCACGCATCTGAAGGCAATTTACGCCATAGGAAAGCACAGAGAAAGTTCTTTCAGTAATACCAAGATTAAACAATTGATAAAATATAACAAAGATAATTTTTTTTTTCGATTTTTCACGACACAGAAGCTGAGGATTATTGTGGCCAATATGGGAAATAACTGCACCTTTTCCGTAACCCAATTGTTTCCCCTGACGTTTAATTGAGAGGCGCGGTTCGGCGGTTGGCAATAGCTGCAGCACACCTCCAAAAGTGATGAACAAAACAGCATAACAATAACGAATTACCTACGCCTTCAATTTTTGCATCGGGATATATAAAAATAATTTTACAAAATGCTGTAATACAATCATGATTACAACTGACCGTCTAGATTGTGTGATTCACGACGGTCCCCCACCCCCACCCCCAGCGCTACCGATGTCTGAACGCTGCAGCTGCTCAGATGCTAATACCGACAGGCTTTCAAAAATAAAGACAAAAGAAAGAACAATGCATGCCGGAGAAGGGCAAAGTGTCGACAACGTCATTAAGATGCACGATAACCTTTTTTTTAAGCAATGGACGGGGCGAGACCCCGAGGGTGTAATCGGATGTGGTATTATAATCTGAGTGGCATAAAATAGGTTACAGGAGAGTTGACCCCGAGGTCGCTCAGCAAGCGTAGCGCCGGCACTTTCTGACATACCTACATTATCCTTCGATAAAAGCATCAGTGTTTCAGATCACATACTGGTATGGATCTTATCAATCTAATGGAACATGTAGTAACACACATGACTTACTTGAAGCCGGAGTCAAAGAAAAAAGACCAACAGTTTTCCATTTTTGAGCATCGAGCCGCACATTCTGCCGCAGGCTTTGCAACACTGCTGGCGATGGCAAAATCCCGGAGAGGTCTGTAATTGTCCAGTTCAATCATTTCTACCCATTTGATAACCGAATCGTCGCTTCTACACTGCGTAATGATCAGGCTTACTTGGAACATAACAGTCAACCTTGCCATTGCCGTCATGTTGGCATTCGTTTGGCTAAATTTGAGGCGTAGAATTACGTTTGAACCTGACGCTTTTATTGTCCCCCGTACGTCATATTTTTGTAGCACATCGGTGCCTTCTGTCATAGAAAGCTGTTTTCATGGAAACAGTGTATTAGTGTGGACCAACGTTACCACACAAACCAACAGAGGCATGTTCGTAAACTCTCAGACATTGTTCATACACAGCCATACTTGATAAGGCCAAGGTGTTCTGGCCTCCGAAATTTTTTTTTTTTTTTAAATCCCACCTTGAATCTTAAAATATAGAAAGACTTGATGATTCAAATGCTCAATGTAAAACGCTTTTAACGTATTGAATTCTTGACATCGGGTCCTGGTTTTATTGAATTTTATAACAAGAGGAATCTGATGAAAGTTTAACTGGCATTCATCATGTTTACGACCAGTAAGGAAGTATTGTTATATTATTGTATCCGACAGCATATAAATTAATAATAATAATAATAACAATAATAATAACAATAATAATAATAAAGCTTGAAGATGTGAACGTCTGCAGCCATTTCTTGTCAGTACAAAAATTTGTAGAGTTTTGCCAGTTAAAAAAAAAATCTATACACTTGTTTCAGATCAGTACGTGTGTGTGTGTTCGTGTGTGTGTGTGTGTGTGTGTGTGTGTGTGTGTGTGTGTGTGTGCGTGCGTGCGCGCGCGTGTGTGTGTGTGATGAAACACGGTAATTTATTCGTTTTTGATGATGTGGTCATGTCATACTATTAGATCTGTTCCGGGGAAAAATCATGATAAGATAGGCCTAACGCCTGTCTTTCAACTGTAAGTACAGTCACCTTTTTATCAGTTAAAGGGGTTCTCACCCATTTTTACAAATCTATTTTGACCAAATACACGGTTTTGGTATGTGGTCGTATTGCGAAATCCAGTCCCGAATCAGCCGCCTGTGGTCTCATCTTGCAGTGAGAGCAGCATTTCCTGCGGATTGGGAAAGCGAGAGGCTGAAACAGGAACGACAGCCTCGATTTCGATAAAAGGGGGGTTTCCCGATTGATGACGTCGAAAACCCAAGTCGCTCTTCGTGTTCGGCTGAAGTGAGATGGGGCGAATGTGTGCTGTGTCTGGTTGCGGAATTTCATCAGGAAATAAGCGAAGAGTAAGCGTTCATGCTTTTCCATGTGCTTCCAGCCAGTTTAGGCGATTGTGGATAAATTTTGTCACCACAACGAAGAAAGACTTTGTTCTTCGGGACAGTTATCATGGCATTTGCGGTCGTCACTTCGAAGAGCACAGTTTCCAAGACCAACACACCTGGAAGGTAAAGGTGGAAGCTGGAATTCGGGTCCGAAGACAGCTGAAAGAGGATGCTGTGCCAACTATTATAACAGAAAAATGTATTAAAGCACTCTCTGTTCATTCGCCAGCTGCAGGTGCAAGCCTCAAACGCAACAGTGACACCGATTGTGTCAGGAGCAAGAGAGCCAAACTCAGAGACGTAAAGAAGGTAAGGTTTGTGGAATGGGTAGTTGATCTTTTTGTGTTTCATTTCATTCTCAGTGTGTGGTTGGTTGTAAAAATAGTTGTT
>CM065731.1:63320768-63323268 GCA_033310375.1 Conus canariensis
GCTGATCAACATAGCGACCAGCAGTCATCTCCCTCTATGAAGTCATCAGTTGATCAACATGGCGACCAACAGTCATCTCCCTCCATGAAGTCAACTGCTGGTCAACATTCCGACCAGCAGTCAATTCCCTCTAAGAAGTCATCCGCTGGTCATCAAGGCGACCAGCAGTCATCTCCCTCCAAGAAGTCATCTGCTGGTCAACATGGCGACCAGCACTCATCTCCCTTCAAGAAGTCATCTGCTGTTCAACATGGCGACCTGCAGTCATCTTCCTCCAAGAAGTCATCCGCTGGTCAACATGGCGACCAGCATTCATCTTCCCTGAAGTCATCAGTCGGTCAACATGGCGACCAGCAGTCATCTTCCCTGAAGTCATCAGTTGGTCAACATGGCGACCAGCAGACATCTTCCTGGCAGAGGGCTAGTCAACAAAATGTCCAACAATCATCTTCTCTGCTGACGCCTACGGATGTTAAACCGCGCAACCATCTGCCATTTTCCGCTCGGGCGTCTTTTTTTGTTCAGCATCGGGCCCCATCATCATATTGTGTGAAGCAGTTTTCAGTAGGAGGTCATTGTGATAGCCTGTTATCCCCAAATCAACATACAAGCGTTCATGATAGTCAATTAAGTATCCATGATCAGCCCCGTGGAAAAAAAAAAAAATCTCCAAAGCATCACCCCCCCCCCCCCCCCCCCCCCCCCCCCCCCCCCCCCCCCCCCCCTCCCCCAGTTCTCTGGGTAACGTCTGCTTTTCGCAGTTTTGATCTGGTTATTGTACTGCGTCACCTATATGATACTTATCCACCATTAAATTAGGTTAACATATGACCAGGAAGAAAAAGAACAACACATGTGATAATTTGTCGGTTCTACAATGGAACGCACGTTCCTTGTCAACTAATATTGATAATTTGTGTATGCATCTTTCTAGTAAATTTCATCATGTACTTCTCCTTCAGTCCCTAAATGTCACTCAACAGAAGTTGCCAAAGTTACAAGGTTATTACTATCCCCCGGTTTATCATATATGCAAAGATTCTGATAAAGTTAGTACAGCTATCTATGTACAATGTGGTTTAGATTACACATACGTTAGTCCTCTTTCTTTTACAAAAGATACGGTTAATGTGTCGGCATCCTTTATAAAATTGAAAGTTTCAAACAATCAAATTTTACATTTTGCATCAGTTTATTACCCTAAGGGCCCTGATGGGCAAAATACTAATTGGTTACGTTCTCTAAACTGTTCTAAAGAAAAGTGGATCGTTGGTGGCGATTTCAATTCTCATGCTCCTTTCTGGGATAAAGGTTGTCAAATAGTATCTCACCCTGATTTTCTGGAAACTGTTGTGGATTCATCTTTAGTTTTGCTTAACGACGGGAGAACTACGCGCATCCCAGACCAGACATATCTCATCATAGATGATCTTACCTTTGTTTCACCTGCTTTAGCATTAACAGCAAAGTGGGATACAGCCAATGACCCACTAGGTAGTGACCATGTGCCAATACTTTTATCTTTTAAAGAATCCGTTGGATCTGAAGTTAGTGGTGAAGATGTTATACCCAAATTTAATTACATAAAGGCAGATTGGGAAACTTTTCAAAATTACCTCACTGAGAAGACTGAAAATGAAGTTATTTGTGAGGATGTTAACATCTTTTTTGATAACTTTCAGAAAGCAGTTCTTGAGGCTGCTGCTTTAGCTATTCCAAAAAAAGGATCAAAAAGGTGTGAAACATTCTCAGGGAATGTCTGGTGGAATCAGGCTTGCGAGGAGGCTGTTAAAGCAAAAACATTAGCTTATCTTAATTGGCTAAAAGTTAGAAAAGTTCCTGTGCAAGAGATAAAAGATGCAGCTCATAAAGAAATGTGCAGTACAAAAATAAAAGCAAACAGAGTTACAGCGCAAGCAAAAAGACAATACTGGTCACAGTTCTGTCTAAATGAAGTATCTGACTGTAAAGACTTGAAAAAGGTGTGGGATAAGGTGAAAGAAATGAAATCAGGCATTAAACTCCAAGATTACCCAATCAAAACAACAAGTAAAGAATTCCTATCTCCCAAAGAAAAGGCTGAGGAATTTGCATCTATGTACGTTAAAACATGTTGTATGGAATGTTTGCCTAATGAGCAAAAATCGTTTAGATTGAAAGAAAAAAATGCTGATAACTATAGAGATCCTGTACCAAACAACAACAGTACTATAAATGTATCAATATCTTTACAGGAAGTCAGGAATGCTATCCGTCTGTTGGGAAATAAAAAGGTTTCGGTTGGTTTGGATGGGATTTCTTACACTATGTTAAACCATTTACCAGAGAACTGGATAGTCATTTTACATAAATTATTTAACAAATGTTGGGAATGTGGACAAATTCCCAATATATGGAAGACGTCTATTGTGACTCCTATTCTAAAGCAGGGCAAGCCACGGTCTGAGACGTCTAGCTATAGACCCATTTCAGTCACGTCTCATACTGGAAAAGTCATGGA
>CM065731.1:63333268-63335768 GCA_033310375.1 Conus canariensis
CAGTAGCTTGTAAGAGTTCGTAGTAGATCCTGTGGTAGGTGTTCAGCTTGCAGACAACAAAATACACAAGGCGCTATTGGAACGAAGAGGATCCTTTAGTTTATAAACGTTGAAGAATATACGAACAACAAACAGCAATCAACTAACCAGTTCAATAACTCGTAAAGGAACTATGTCGTACACGAAGCAGCCAATACTCTACTAGTGGCAGCCGTTCATCGACTAGACTCAAACTCAGTAAAGACTCGAACACTTCTGTGCTCGATGATGACTAGAACTCTTCAACCACTTTCATTTTTCTCTCCCTCCCAACCGCACAGCTCTCATTCTTTTATATGCTATAAAGAATATTCTCGAACATACTCTATCATTCTTTTCTAGAATATTCTGCATATCGATGAGCTTAACCAGTGAAATTGCGACAAGCTTCCGCGAATGTGATTCGATCAGCTTCTACAACATTCTCGAACCTTCGATAACGCACCAGCAACTTACCAAGACCAGGAAAACATTTTAACATATTCTTGAATATTCCAGTCTCATTATCAATTGGTCCGAAAACAAAACTGAACAATTATGCATACGTTCACGCTTCAAATGCTTTAAATAAATCAACAACAGCACTTCACTGACCGAAAATACAGAGATTTAAAAGCAGAAAGTAAAAGAAGGCTTGAAACTCGTAATTATTTCTATGACGTCTTTTACGAAAGTTCCTCCTCTCTTGTCTACGTTTTAAAGTGTAACAGAGAAAATGACATCGTCAATTTTCTCATACTCAGTCAGTGACATTCTCAATTGTCCCATAACCATTCAGTGACATTCTCAATTGTCCCATACTCAGTCAGTGACATTCTCAATTGTCCCATACTCAGTCAGTGACATTCTCAATTGTCCCATACTCAGTCAGTGACATTCTCAATTGTCCCATAACCAGACAGTGACATTCTCAATTTTCTCATAACCAGTCAGTGACATTCTCAATTGTCCCAGAATTAGTCACTGACATTCTCAATTGTCCCAAAATCAGTCACTGACATTCTCAATTGTCCCATAATCAGTCAGTGACATTCTCAATTGTCCCATAATCAGTCAGTGACATTCTCAATTGTCCCATAATCAGTCAGTGACATTGTCAGTTGTCCCAAAATCAGTCAGTGACATTCTTCATCTTCTCACAACCAATAAATGACATCCTCACTTTTCTCGTAACCGTTCAGTTAAATCCTCAATTTGTCTGGTATGCAGTCAATGACGTCATGTTTTTTTTTTAACATATTATTCGGAATTTCTTCCCACCAATCAATTAATATCTTCACTTTTCTCACAACCGGACAATGAAATCTTGCTTTCTCACAACCAGTCAATTAGGCCATCACTTTTCTCTTAGTTAGTCAATGGATTCCCCCATTTTCTCACAACCGGTCAATGACATCATTAGTTTTCTCACAACCTGCCTATGACTTTCTCACTTTTCTCACCATAAATCAACGAACTTGCTCAGTTTTCTCACCGCCTGTTAATGATTTTCTCTGTTTTTTCTCATTTTACTCACACTTTACACACACTTTACACACACACACACACACACACACACACACACACACACACACACACACACACACACACACCACGCACGCACGCACGCACGCACGCACGCACGCACGCACGCACACACACACACACACACACACACACACACACACACACACTCACAGGGACATTGTCAGTGTTCTCACAATCAGTCAGTAAGATCACAAAATGTCCTCCCAACAAAAATCAGAATGCATGTTTGCTTGCTTGCTTGTCGTTCGCTGCTTGTGTCCGCACCGGCTGTCTCATGCTCTAGTCATAGCGCATCCTTGTTTTCTCCAGACCCATCGCCTCTCGTAAATCACGCTGGGATAGCAGCCGGCATCACATAACGCCGATTCCATGGCGGGGAGGGACCGCCTTGCAGCCCTCCATCTTGCTGGGTATTTGCTTTTATGTCATCATCTTCCATTGACAGCCAGGGACGTCTCTCATGGTCTTATCGGGGTAGGCAATCCCTAACGGGGTGTGAGAGTGTTGCCAAGTGTATGTCACTGCGCTATCTTTGGGGTCGGTGATCTGTCTCTCTGTCTCTGTTGCTGTCTCTGTCTCTGTCATTGTCTGTCTGTCTGTCTGTCTGACTGTCTCTCTCTCTGTCTGCCCGTGCGTCTAGCTGTCTGTCTGTCTGTCTCTCTTATTTTCTTTCTCCCTCCTCTCTCTCTCTCTCTCTCTCTCTCTCTCTCTCTCTCTCTCTCTCTCACTCTCTCTCTCTCTTTTCCAATCAGAACTCATTCTACTCCCGTAAGTAGTGGATCCAATAAGGACAGGATTGACATCTGTTCTGTTCTTTCCACAATACATTTATAGGAATGCATACGTGTGTAATGTCGTCTTTCCCACTCCTAACAAGATGCTCTGTGATCTATGTCTTCCTTCTATGTCAATATAGCGAGAGCGACCAAAATAG
>CM065731.1:63360768-63375768 GCA_033310375.1 Conus canariensis
AGAAGGAGGAGGAGAAGGAGGAGGAGAAGGAGGAGGAGGAGGAGGAGGGAAGGAGGAGGAGGAGAAGGAGGAGGAGGAGGAGATGGAGGAGGAGGAGGAGGAGAAGGAGGAGGAGAAGAAGGAGGAGGAGGAGGAGAAGGAGGAGGGAGAAGAAGGAGGAGGAGGAGGAAGAAAGAGGAGGAGGAGAAGGAAGGAGGAGGAGGAGGAGAAGGAGGGAGGAGAGAGGAGGAAGAAGGAGGAGGAGGAGGGAGATGGAGGAGGAGGAGAAGGAGGAGGAGAGGGAGGAGGAGGAGGAGGAGGGAGGAGGAGGAGGAGATGGAGGAGGAGAAGGAGAAGGAGGAGGAGGAGGAGAGGAGGAGGAGGAGGAGAGGAGGATGGAGGAGGAGAAGGAGAAGGAGGAGAGGAGGAGGAGGGAGGGGGGGGGGGAGGAGGAGGAGGAGGAGGAGGAGGAGGAGGAGGAGGAGGAGAAGGAGGAGGAGGAGGAGAGGAGAGAGGAGGAGGAGAAGGAGAAGGAGAGGAGAAGAAGAGGAGGAGGAGGAGAGGAGAAGAGGAGGAGGAGAGAAGGAGGAGGAGGAAGGAGGAGGAGGGAGGAAGAGAAGAAAGTAAGAAGAGAAGAAGAAAAGAGGAAAGTAGGTGTGTAGATTAGTATGCTTAAATTAATTAACAAAGGAATAATAATTACCAATCAAGTCTTCACCTTATATGCTTACACTTTCATACAATTCAATCATATATATCATCACCATCATCATCATCTCATCATCACTCATCATCATCATCATCATCATCATCATCACCATCATCACATCATCACTCACATCTCATCATCGTCATCTTCATCATCTCATCGTTATCATTATCATCACTGTCATGGCATAATCATCATCATTCAATTTAATGTCTGTGTTTTTTTTTGGGTTTTTATTTCTCAATTATGTGTTTATTTCAGGGTATTTGCTGTTTTACAGTTTAATGGAGCTTGCTAGTTTGCAGATGAGATGGACCGTCGTAATTTTCATCAGACAGAAATTCAAAGTAGAGAGGAAGGGGGACATAAGGAGTAGGCGAGGGGGCAGACGGTGAGTGTGTGTGTTTGTGTGTGTGTGTGTGGGGAGGGGGGGGGGGGGAAGGGGGGAAGGGGGGTGGAGGAAGGGACACGACTGAGGTAGACATAGAATTAATAAATATGCAAATGTGATCGACTCACGGAAGCTAAATAATGGAGGAGACCGTCAAATATGCGTTAGAACTAGAGAGGCACGTTTGCGTGTTCAACTCACGTGTGAATATACAAACCCTCCAACATTGTGTGAGGACGCGAAACAGGGGGAAGCCATGTTTGCGAGCGGGCGTCGCACGCAAATTGGACTCAAAGCTTGAGAGTGAATATACAAATATAATGCTTGCGCCTGATCACCATCTGTAGACTGGAACAGTCGAGGTCTGCGCTCACTTCGCATCTGTGGACAGTGATCAACATTTCCGCCTTTGTCTACAAACCTAAAAACTGTTGTGGGATGTCAGTCACAGATTATCATAGTTAGGATTTTAACATTAGCGTTTCATTTCGTTTTGAGTTGTCCGTTCAGAAGCAATGAGAGATGTTATTTCTCTATATTATGATGAAACCTGCACATGTGTAAGATTCATGGCAAGCATCATTGGTGAATTCAAACAAACATTTTTTCCTGGTTGTTAAACTTTAAAAAACAAAGAATCTATTGAAACACACACACACACACACACACACACACACACACACACACACACACACGCGCGCGCGCGCGCGCGCGCGCGCGCGCGCGCGCGCGCACGCACGCAGGAACACGCACTGTGTGAAGGCCAGAGAGGTTGGCTGACAAGCAGATGAAATACAAAAAGCGTAATAATGATAATAATAATGAGGAGGAGGAGGAGGATGATAATGATGATGATGGTGAAAACAACAATGATAACAACCATGATTATAATAATAATACCAATAATGATAATAATGACAATAGTAATAGTGATAATAATGATATGAATAATAACAATCATGAAGACAACAATAATAATTGTAATAGTAATAATAATAATGATGATGATGATAATAATGATAATAATAATAATATTAACAACAACAATGATAATAACAACCACAAGAATAATAACAACAACAATAATGATAATAATGATAATAATAATAATATAATAATATATAATATAATAATAATAATACGATGATGAATAATAATGGCAATAATAATAATTGTAACAACGACAACAACAATATGATGATCATGATGATAATGACAACAATGATAAATATGACAGGAGCAAAAGATACTCCATTTTTTCAAATTTCAAAGTGAAGGGAAAAAAATCTGTGAATTGAAATAAATGAAACGAAGCATGGATATACTTTCCCCTTAAAATGGGGAAAATAATGCTTGGGCGCCATACAATACAGGCATACGCAGGGGAAAAAAGAACAAGCAAAAAAAAAAAAAAAAATAAAATAAAATAAATACAAAATAACAATATATCTAGCGATAACTACATCTTTCGGAGAAGGAGGGGGAAGGGGAGGGGGGGGGGGGGTATGTTTTCATTTCGAAGCTTCGCTGGTTCAGCTGGCATCCATGACGATTGCAAGGAACAAAAACAATCCACATTATCTGGAACATTGACTCCGCCATTCTGCACGTCTCAGGCATTAGAGTTTTCATCATCGCCAATCTTCCCCTTCTTTCCAGTATACTGCTTCCTGCTCTGTTTGTTCGGGTCCCTGGCGCGCTATGCATGGTCAGTTCGACTGTATGCAAACTGAATGGATTTTGGTCTTTGTGTTTTTTTTTCTAGTTATTGTTGTTCTGTTCTTCTTCGTATTGATTTCTCTCTCTCTCTCTCTCTCTCTCTCTCTCTCTCTCTCTCTCTCTCTCTCTCTCTCTCTCTCTCTTTCTATTCCCCTTCTCTCTCTCTCTCTCTCTGACCCCACGTCCTTCTTTCTCTCTCTGGCTAGCTGCAATTTTTTTGTCTGTCATCGCTTTAGTCAGTTTTATACATCTAATACTATTTAAAGCACAGTTTGGAAGTCAGCATCTGTCAGTTTCAAGGCTGGTTCATGAGGTGATTCCGCCTTGACCAAACACGCCTAGACCCAATCATGACAGACATGCTCAAGTATTTTGCGATTTGTTTACATTTGGTTATGGGCAGACCTAACATTGAAAGTCCCGAAACCACTCTTTTATGAACCATGCCTAGTGAACCTATTACTAGAACAACCACGTTCGTGCTAAATCCGCCATCACTAAGAGCGTAGCAAAAAGGCAAGTACTTTTGAAATTTGCTCTCATAGCATGTTTGTATGAATGTGTCAAATGGGTTTGAAACCTCGATGACGAATGCCACCGAGTTTCGATGGTCGATGAAGCATAAATCAGGTTTCAGCCTCGGTAGATTTTCAACACCGTTTATAGAGACAGGCCTATTTTGAAAAAAATATTCAAGAAATCCGTCACAATGCATTTCTGTAGTTCCTTTCTGATGATTTCAACGCATCTGTCGTGTCTTTGTGTCTAAAGGCCCCTGAGTCGACGACATCCATTCAAGGCATAGGAATTTGTGTCAAAACGAAACCCGCACAAAGCACACTCTCTCCGATAAGTATCAGGATAGTAGATGTTGTTCACGGCATTGGTCTCCAGCAGCTGTAGACGTCCTTTGCTGATGAACCTGGTTATTTGGTCATTGACGTTGGTGTTGGTGAGGTGTCCTATGGAGTGGGTCACTGCCACATCCGGAATTGCATCCCGGGTGATTCTCCCTTGTTGTTGCAGCTGCCGAAAATGGTGTACATCTCTGTCCATTTTCATTCTTTTGATTGCGCTGTACAATTGTTTAGAAGTACTGTAGCGAATTTGACCTACCCCATCATCAGAAGCTGGGAGTGCCACTACATACATACATACATACATACATACATACATACATACATACATACATACATATTTGTCATCTTTGTACAGTTTCGGTTCCTACCGTTCTAACCCTGCCAAACCTTCTCCTTTCTCCATCATTCCAGCTTCTTCCTCCTCTACCCCTCTCTCCTTCTCCCTCTCCTGCTCTTTCCTTTCTTCCTTTTCATCATCTTCTTCTTCATTACTGTTCATACACACGTTTTCGTTCTTCTCCACCTTTCTTTCTGTCAGTGACTAAGTGTTCTCCTCCCCCTTCTCCTCCTTCTCCTTCTTCTCCTCCTTCTCCTTCTTCTCCTCCTTCTCCTCCTTCTCCTCCGTGTTTCTTGCCCTTCTTCATGCCATCACATACCCGTCCATCACCAAAACCTCCTCCTCCTTCCCGTTCTCCTGCTCCTCCTCTTCCTCCCCCTCCTCCTCTTCATCCTCCTCCCCTCCTCCTCCTATTTCTCTTCCTCCTCCATCTCCTCTTCGTTTTCCTTCTCTTCTCCTTCTTCCCCTCCTTCTTGTTCTTCTTCCTCCTCCTCCCCCTTGATCTTTTTCTACATCTTCTTGACCTGTTTGTTTTACTCTCCACCTTCCTGTACCACTACTACCTCAACCTACAGCGGTCTCCTTCTCCTTCTTGTTCCATGCGTTTCTCTTCAATCGTCTCCCCAGTCCTCCAGATCACTTGTCCAGAGGTTCAGGGCGAATTCCGTTCTTCCACATCATTGGTTTCGTCACAGCTCCTGTCGCGTTTGCATGTTGCTCCATTTTGTCATCTAGCTTTAGCTCTTGCGAAGATTCCATTATCTTTTCTTTGTTCTACAGATAAGGATTGGGCATGGCACTATTCAAACTGTCCCTAGAATCAAGCCATGCTGGTAGGGACTTTCAGCATTATTGATAATACAATCAGTGCAGGAAATTAGATTGTAGATTGTTTTTTTTTGCAAAGGTAGAAACAAACAAAAAAAATCAGTTAAAGATGGATACAGAAATAAATAAAAGGGACGATAAGAGAGAAATATGGATTGTGAAGAGGGGAGGGAGTGAAAGAGAGAGAGAGAGAGAGAGGAGAGAGAGAGAGAGAGAGAGAGGAGAGAGAGAGAGACAAACATAGATAAATACCAACACGCGCGCACGCACGCACACACACACACACACACACACCACACACACACACACACACACACACACACACACACACACACACACATGCATAGAGAAGAAGAAGAAGAAGAAGAAGAAGAAGAAGAAGAAGAAGAAGAAGAAGAAGAAGAAGCACTTGCTATAGTAAAAAAAAGAAAAAAAGAAAAGAGAAATGAATTGTAAAATAAGAGACATAAAATGAAACAGGGATTCCTCCACCCCCTCCTTAAATTGCAAAAAGAAAAAAGAATTTTTTTTTCGGATACTACAACATACACGCGTGAACTGAAAACAAAGAAAGAGAGAAAGAAAGAAAGAAACAAACAAACAAACACAAGGACGCAACAACACATGTATAGAGATAGCGATGGGTGGAGGTGGTGATGGCGGTGGTGGTGGTGGGATGTTTTCATTTCGAAGCTTCGCTGGTTCAGCTGGCATCCATGACGATTGCAAGGAACAAAAACAATCCACATTATCTGGAACATTTACTCCGCCATTCTGCATGTCTCAGGCATTAGAGTTTTCATCATCGCCAATCTTCCCCTTCTTTCCAGTATACTGGTTCCTGCTCTGTTTGTTCGGGTCCCTGATGCGGTGTGCATGTTTGGGTCGACTGCATGCAAAATGAATTCATTCTCTTGTTATTATATTCTTTCGTATTCTTGAATCTCTTCTTCTAATTCATGTATATATAGATAGATAGATAGATAGATAGATAGTAGATAGATAGATAGATAGATAGATAGATAGATAGATAGATAGATAGATAGATAGATATGATAGATAGATAGATAGATAGATAGATAGATAATAGATCATTGATAGAATAGATAGATAGATGATCTGATAGTTAGATAGATAGATAGTGATGATAGATATTCAATTATAAACAAAGCTTGCTCTTTGTTTATTCATTGTTGGAATGGTGCTCGGACTATCTTGGAATTTATTAGTTTAGTGTATGTATATAATATATATATATATATATATATATATATTATATAGAACAATATAAAAGTTCTTAAAAATCTGAAGGTGCTAACCCCTTGGGGAGCAACATCTGTAAAAAATATTTTTAAAATGAAGTGGTAAAATCTACAAGCTTGTTTCTAGCGTTGCTATCTTCAGGATGTCTTTTGGGGCACGCCAACGATCTTATATGGCGTGCGGGACTTGATTTCAACTCTGTGTGTGCAGGCGGATCTCATTTGCTGCACGTGCGGCCTGTGGTTCTTATTGGGGCCTGTTCAGGTGGAATGTGCTAGCAAAGATTTCCACTTGTGCCTGCAATTGTTTACAATTTCTACTTTTGTGTTCAGAGTTGCTAAGTGTGGTTTGCATAATATTAACCATTTTTCTGTGGAGCATAGATTGCATCTTTTTGAAATATTGTTGTATGGTGTTGCTCTTTTTATGATTTTCCATGATATGTTGTAGTCTATTTTTTTATCTTTGAGTCTCCAGATGTATTTGCTCAGCTCTGTTTGATTTTTGTATTTTTCATTTTTGAATGACTGTTTGTGGTTTGCGTATCTGGTTTTGAAAGTGTTTTCAGTAATCCCTACATATGTTTCTTCTTCATTTTCTGATGTTACCGTAGCTTGGTATACAATGTTGCTGTGAAGACATTTATTGCTCAGGGGGCACTGTTCTTTTTTAGTGCAGTTGCAAGATGTCCTTTCGGCACCCTTCTCTTTTATGTTGCTTTTCATTTTGTTAGATGAATCAATCATGTTTTTGAGGTTGGGCATACATGAGTATGATGTTTTTGTTGAATATTTTGGACAGTTTGTGTTCTTTTGGGAATGATGTTGCCAAGATTTTAAAGAATTCTTTTCCTACATTTGTTTTTACTTGTCCATCGTATGGTGGGTTGTACCATATGATCTTTCTTTTCCTATTTTTCTTAATTCTGTTCGTGTTGTTGTCTGGACTGTATTGTAGTTTGTAATTGTAACCACTTTTTTGTAATGCTTCTTGATATTCTGTTGCTGCATCATTGAATGCGTTTTCATTGCATGACAGGTTGGATAGTCTCTTGTTTATACCATTGGGTATTGTTTTTAGTATAGATGGTGGGTGGTTGCTTTTGATGTTTACGTAGACTGGTATGTCATTGGGTTTTTTGTATGGTTTGTACACATGGTCATTGAGGTCTAATGTTATGTCTAGGTAATTCACTACTTTTTTGTTTGCTTCTATTGTGATTTTTAAGTTGTGGTTTTTAAAGATTTTACATAATTCTTTTTTCTTGTTTTCAATGGTTCTTGGATTATTGTTTAATGCAGCGAGGCCGTCATCTCTGTATAAACCGGCCTGTTTTCCAAGTTGTTTTTGGATGTTGGATAGCATGAATAGTCCGACTAGTTCACATGTTTCGGCACCATCATACGATCCCATGGTTACATCAAATGTGGAGTTTTTGCTCGTTTTTTTAATCCAAGTTTCATTTCTGCTATGGAGTAAGGTTTTTTTGGTGTGGAAAATAATCTCCATTTCTGACTCTGTTATATTTGTGTATTTGTTGGCAAATTTCAAAGCTTTGTTGAGTAGTTCTTCATCTATGGATGGATAGAAGTCTACTATGTCAAATGTAATGAACATTGTATTTCTCTGTTTGTTGAGTTTCTTAAACCATTGTATGACTTCATAGCTGTTTTTCCAAAGGTTGTATTCGGTGTTTGATTTTATATCTTCTATAGCCTTTTCCAAAATTCTCTTGCTTATTTTGCCCAGTTCGGATTTAGATGGGTTTATTAGTCTACATGTTGGGTTGTTTTGGAAGTTAGGCTTGTGGTCTTTAAGTGTTATGAAGGCCTCCTTTGTTGCTGTTGTCTCTACCCTATCACTTAACTCCATGCGATGTGCAAGCTCTTTTTCTTTTTTGCGGATGTTGCTATGTGTAGTTTTATCAGCTTTCTTGTAGTTTTTCTGGATGTTTTTGTTTAAGAGTTGAGAGTATTCGTTTGGTTCCATTTTGTAAAAATTGCTCGTTTTGTCAGCCTTTACGAATATCTTTTTATCATTTTGGATTTGTTTTATATCATTTGCTAGTGATGTTTGAAAGTTGTTATTTGATTTTTTGAATTTAATATTGGCTATCAGTCCCTTCATTTTGTCTTCAAAAGGTTTCATTTCATCTATTGTCGGAGGTGATCGCCATGATTTGAATCCATATGTATTTTTGTCTTCATTCTTTGCATTTGGGTTTAGGAAGAAGAACGCCTTCCATCTCATGTTGCGCACAAATTTCTCGGTTTGTTCTATCAGTTTTTTAGTGTAAGTTTGTGGGTTTGAAAATGGTATGTTTTTAGTAGATTGCCTAAAGTTGATTTTCTCCATTTCAGATTTTGTCAGACCACAGTGCTCAACTTGAGGAGCGATTATTATGAACAATATAAAAAAGTTCTTAAAAAATCTGAAGGTGCTCAACCCCTTGGGGAGCAACATCTGTTAAAAAATATTTTTAAAATGAAGTGGTAAAATCTACAAGCTTGTTTCTAGCGTTGCTATCTTCAGGATGTCTTTTGGGGCACGCCAACGATCTTATATGGCGTGCGGGACTTGATTTCAACTCTGTGTGTGCAGGCGGATCTCATTTGCTGCACGTGCGGCCTGTGGTTCTTATTGGGGCCTGTTCAGGTGGAATGTGCTAGCAAAGATTTCCACTTGTGCCTGCAATTGTTTACAATTTCTACTTTTGTGTTCAGAGTTGCTAAGTGTGGTTTGCATAATATTAACCATTTTTCTGTGGAGCATAGATTGCATCTTTTTGAAATATTGTTGTATGGTGTTGCTCTTTTTATGATTTTCCATGATATGTTGTAGTCTATTTTTTTTATCTTTGAGTCTCCAGATGTATTTGCTCAGCTCTGTTTGATTTTTGTATTTTTCATTTTTGAATGACTGTTTGTGGTTTGCGTATCTGGTTTTGAAAGTGTTTTCAGTAATCCCTACATATGTTTCTTCTTCATTTTCTGATGTTACCGTAGCTTGGTATACAATGTTGCTGTGAAGACATTTATTGCTCAGGGGGCACTGTTCTTTTTTAGTGCAGTTGCAAGATGTCCTTTCGGCACCCTTCTCTTTTATGTTGCTTTTCATTTTGTTAGATGAATCAATCATGTTTTTGAGGTTGGGCATACATGAGTATGACAGTTTAATGGTGTTTTTGTTGAATATTTTGGACAGTTTGTGTTCTTTTGGGAATGATGTTGCCAAGATTTTAAAGAATTCTTTTCCTACATTTGTTTTTACTTGTCCATCGTATGGTGGGTTGTACCATATGATCTTTCTTTTCCTATTTTTCTTAATTCTGTTCGTGTTGTTGTCTGGACTGTATTGTAGTTTGTAATTGTAACCACTTTTTTGTAATGCTTCTTGATATTCTGTTGCTGCATCATTGAATGCGTTTTCATTGCATGACAGGTTGGATAGTCTCTTGTTTATACCATTGGGTATTGTTTTTAGTATAGATGGTGGGTGGTTGCTTTTGATGTTTACGTAGACTGGTATGTCATTGGGTTTTTTGTATGGTTTGTACACATGGTCATTGAGGTCTAATGTTATGTCTAGGTAATTCACTACTTTTTTGTTTGCTTCTATTGTGATTTTTAAGTTGTGGTTTTTAAAGATTTTACATAATTCTTTTTTCTTGTTTTCAATGGTTCTTGGATTATTGTTTAATGCAGCGAGGCCGTCATCTCTGTATAAACCGGCCTGTTTTCCAAGTTGTTTTTGGATGTTGGATAGCATGAATAGTCCGACTAGTTCACATGTTTCGGCACCATCATACGATCCCATGGTTACATCAAATGTGGAGTTTTTGCTCGTTTTTTTAATCCAAGTTTCATTTCTGCTATGGAGTAAGGTTTTTTTGGTGTGGAAAATAATCTCCATTTCTGACTCTGTTATATTTGTGTATTTGTTGGCAAATTTCAAAGCTTTGTTGAGTAGTTCTTCATCTATGGATGGATAGAAGTCTACTATGTCAAATGTAATGAACATTGTATTTCTCTGTTTGTTGAGTTTCTTAAACCATTGTATGACTTCATAGCTGTTTTTCCAAAGGTTGTATTCGGTGTTTGATTTTATATCTTCTATAGCCTTTTCCAAAATTCTCTTGCTTATTTTGCCCAGTTCGGATTTAGATGGGTTTATTAGTCTACATGTTGGGTTGTTTTGGAAGTTAGGCTTGTGGTCTTTAAGTGTTATGAAGGCCTCCTTTGTTGCTGTTGTCTCTACCCTATCACTTAACTCCATGCGATGTGCAAGCTCTTTTTCTTTTTTGCGGATGTTGCTATGTGTAGTTTTATCAGCTTTCTTGTAGTTTTTCTGGATGTTTTTGTTTAAGAGTTGAGAGTATTCGTTTGGTTCCATTTTGTAAAAATTGCTCGTTTTGTCAGCCTTTACGAATATCTTTTTATCATTTTGGATTTGTTTTATATCATTTGCTAGTGATGTTTGAAAGTTGTTATTTGATTTTTTGAATTTAATATTGGCTATCAGTCCCTTCATTTTGTCTTCAAAAGGTTTCATTTCATCTATTGTCGGAGGTGATCGCCATGATTTGAATCCATATGTATTTTTGTCTTCATTCTTTGCATTTGGGTTTAGGAAGAAGAACGCCTTCCATCTCATGTTGCGCACAAATTTCTCGGTTTGTTCTATCAGTTTTTTAGTGTAAGTTTGTGGGTTTGAAAATGGTATGTTTTTAGTAGATTGCCTAAAGTTGATTTTCTCCATTTCAGATTTTGTCAGACCACAGTGCTCAACTTGAGGAGCGATTATTATGAACAATATAAAAAAGTTCTTAAAAAATCTGAAGGTGCTCAACCCCTTGGGGAGCAACATCTGTTAAAAAATATTTTTAAAATGAAGTGGTAAAATCTACAAGCTTGTTTCTAGCGTTGCTATCTTCAGGATGTCTTTTGGGGCACGCCAACGATCTTTATGGCGTGCGGGACTTGATTTCAACTCTGTGTGTGCAGGCGGATCTCATTTGCTGCACGTGCGGCCTGTGGTTCTTATTGGGGCCTGTTCAGGTGGAATGTGCTAGCAAAGATTTCCACTTGTGCCTGCAATTGTTTACAATTTCTACTTTTGTGTTCAGAGTTGCTAAGTGTGGTTTGCATAATATTAACCATTTTTCTGTGGAGCATAGATTGCATCTTTTTGAAATATTGTTGTATGGTGTTGCTCTTTTTATGATTTTCCATGATATGTTGTAGTCTATTTTTTTATCTTTGAGTCTCCAGATGTATTTGCTCAGCTCTGTTTGATTTTTGTATTTTTCATTTTTGAATGACTGTTTGTGGTTTGCGTATCTGGTTTTGAAAGTGTTTTCAGTAATCCCTACATATGTTTCTTCTTCATTTTCTGATGTTACCGTAGCTTGGTATACAATGTTGCTGTGAAGACATTTATTGCTCAGGGGGCACTGTTCTTTTTTAGTGCAGTTGCAAGATGTCCTTTCGGCACCCTTCTCTTTTATGTTGCTTTTCATTTTGTTAGATGAATCAATCATGTTTTTGAGGTTGGGCATACATGAGTATGACAGTTTAATGGTGTTTTTGTTGAATATTTTGGACAGTTTGTGTTCTTTTGGGAATGATGTTGCCAAGATTTTAAAGAATTCTTTTCCTACATTTGTTTTTACTTGTCCATCGTATGGTGGGTTGTACCATATGATCTTTCTTTTCCTATTTTTCTTAATTCTGTTCGTGTTGTTGTCTGGACTGTATTGTAGTTTGTAATTGTAACCACTTTTTTGTAATGCTTCTTGATATTCTGTTGCTGCATCATTGAATGCGTTTTCATTGCATGACAGGTTGGATAGTCTCTTGTTTATACCATTGGGTATTGTTTTTAGTATAGATGGTGGGTGGTTGCTTTTGATGTTTACGTAGACTGGTATGTCATTGGGTTTTTTGTATGGTTTGTACACATGGTCATTGAGGTCTAATGTTATGTCTAGGTAATTCACTACTTTTTTGTTTGCTTCTATTGTGATTTTTAAGTTGTGGTTTTTAAAGATTTTACATAATTCTTTTTTCTTGTTTTCAATGGTTCTTGGATTATTGTTTAATGCAGCGAGGCCGTCATCTCTGTATAAACCGGCCTGTTTTCCAAGTTGTTTTTGGATGTTGGATAGCATGAATAGTCCGACTAGTTCACATGTTTCGGCACCATCATACGATCCCATGGTTACATCAAATGTGGAGTTTTTGCTCGTTTTTTTAATCCAAGTTTCATTTCTGCTATGGAGTAAGGTTTTTTTGGTGTGGAAAATAATCTCCATTTCTGACTCTGTTATATTTGTGTATTTGTTGGCAAATTTCAAAGCTTTGTTGAGTAGTTCTTCATCTATGGATGGATAGAAGTCTACTATGTCAAATGTAATGAACATTGTATTTCTCTGTTTGTTGAGTTTCTTAAACCATTGTATGACTTCATAGCTGTTTTTCCAAAGGTTGTATTCGGTGTTTGATTTTATATCTTCTATAGCCTTTTCCAAAATTCTCTTGCTTATTTTGCCCAGTTCGGATTTAGATGGGTTTATTAGTCTACATGTTGGGTTGTTTTGGAAGTTAGGCTTGTGGTCTTTAAGTGTTATGAAGGCCTCCTTTGTTGCTGTTGTCTCTACCCTATCACTTAACTCCATGCGATGTGCAAGCTCTTTTTCTTTTTTGCGGATGTTGCTATGTGTAGTTTTATCAGCTTTCCTGTAGTTTTTCTGGATGTTTTTGTTTAAGAGTTGAGAGTATTCGTTTGGTTCCATTTTGTAAAAATTGCTCGTTTTGTCAGCCTTTACGAATATCTTTTTATCATTTTGGATTTGTTTTATATCATTTGCTAGTGATGTTTGAAAGTTGTTATTTGATTTTTTGAATTTAATATTGGCTATCAGTCCCTTCATTTTGTCTTCAAAAGGTTTCATTTCATCTATTGTCGGAGGTGATCACCATGATTTGAATCCATATGTATTTTTGTCTTCATTCTTTGCATTTGGGTTTAGGAAGAAGAACGCCTTCCATCTCATGTTGCGCACAAATTTCTCGGTTTGTTCTATCAGTTTTTTAGTGTAAGTTTTGGGTTTGAAAATGGTATGTTTTTAGTAGATTGCCTAAAGTTGATTTTCTCCATTTCAGATTTTGTCAGACCACAGTGCTCAACTTGAGGAGCGATTATTATGAACAATATAAAAAAGTTCTTAAAAAATCTGAATATATATCAATGCTTATCTCCCCTATTTCTTCAATCTAAGACATAGGAGCAAGCTTTATTTATAACTGAATATTTCTTGCAGTCATTGCAACACCAAGCTGCTCTGCAAATTGTTGGAATGGTGCTCGGTTACTTACCCTTGGAATTTATTAGTTTATTGTAATTTAGTCCCTTGCAGATTCATTCCAAGAACTGGCCCTCAGCACTTGTGTCTTAAGAGGTTATCTTTTTACACTTTCTACTTTTCACAAGAAAATGTAGCTTGTTTTGCTCTTTCATGATTTTCTTTTGCTTCTTAGGTGGCGCCTTTGGTTGGTTTTTTGAAAAACTCAACAAACATACTACGCTATTGCACACCAGCCTTTTTCTGGGATAACATTCTGCTTAAAACCAAACAGGCAGATGAGTCAAATTACCACTTTCCGTTGTCACTGAGGAGAAACAATCAGGTTTCGAAATACGGTATCTGACCAGGAGATATATGTTAGTGAGTTTCCTCCCCATTGGAGATTGGCTCTCCCTTGGAGACTATAAGCTTGCTGAAGGCTCATTTTGAGAAGCATTTATTATTCCCCATTCACCCACTCAAGCACATACTGTTAGTTAGGCAGAATTATCTACCACTGCAGATATGAATGCTTATCTCCCCCTATTTCTTCAATCTAAGACATAGGAGCAAGTTTTGTTTTATAATTGAATATTTCTTGCAGTCATTGCAACACCAAGCTGCTCTGTAATTTGCTGGAATTGTGCTCGGTTACTTATGCTTGGAATTTATTAGTTTATTGTAATTTTAGTCCCTTGCGGATTCATTCCAAGAACTGGCCCTCAGCACTTGTGTCTTAAGAGGTTATCTTTTTATATTTTCTACGTTTCACAAGAAAATGTAGCTTGTTTTGCTCTTTCATGATTTTCTTTTGCTTCTTAGGTGGCGCCTTTGGTTGGTTTTTTGAAAAACTCAACAAACATACTACAGTATTGCACACCAGCCGTTTTCTGGGATAGTATTCTTCTTAAAACCAAAAAGGCAGAGGAGTCACGTTACCAGGAGAAACAATCAGGTTTCGAAATACCGGTATCTGACCAGGAGATATAATAGTTAGTGAGTTTCCTCCCCATTGGAGATTGTCTCCCCCTTGGAGACTATAAGCTTGCTGAAGGCTCATTTTGAGAAGCATTTATTATTCCCCATTCACCCACTCAAGCACATACTGTTAGGCAGAATTATCTACCACTGCAGATATGAATGCTTATCTCCCCCTATTTCTTCAATCTAAGACTGAGGAGCAAGCTTTGTTTATAATTGAATATATATATATATATATATATATATATATATTCTCTTTCTACTTCGTTCCATCCGTTCCATCTGCTGAACCCCTTCCATCCAAGCCGATCCCTTCTTCTTCGTCCTCTTCCTCTTTCTGTTCCTTCTACTGATCTTTTTTTCTCTCTCCTTTCTCTTTGTCTTGTTCTTTCTTACTTTCCATTATTACTGTTCTTCTCCCCCTTCTTTTCCATCTCATACTGAACCGTCTCCTCTTTCTTGTTCTTCACTTCCTCTTTTACTTGTCTCCATTCATCTCATCATCCCGTCCCATTTTCCTTCACCTAAATCTGCTCCTTGTTCCCGTTCTCCTCTTCCCCCCCTCCTCGTGTACGTCCTCCACCTCTT
>CM065731.1:63390768-63393268 GCA_033310375.1 Conus canariensis
AATTGTATAGATTGCCACTTATACCATTTTTTACTAGAACTGACCAAAGAATTTTCCTGTTTATAGTATCAAAAGCTTTTTCAAAATCAATAAATGCAACATATAATTTTCTGTCGAAAGAGAACTGTTTTTGAACAAGAGCTAACAAAGTAAACATGTGATCAATAGTCGAATAGTTCTTTTTGAACCCTGCTTGATATTCCCCAGTAATGTTATTTTATTTAACCCACTCTTGTAAACGATGATTAATAACTGTACTATAATTTTTACTACAAATATTGCATAGCGAAACGCCCCTGTAATTGTTAGGATTGTTGACATCACCTTTTTTGTACAGAGGAAATACAATACTTTCTGTCCATGTGTCAGGGAATATACCTTTCTGAAACAAAGCATTAAAGAATATGACAAAGAAATCTGCAACACAATCACCTGCATTCTTTAACAACTCTCCAATTATTCCATCCGGTCCAGCAGCTTTTTTCATTTTAATCTTTCTAATTGCTAAAAGAACTTCCTCTTTTGAAATTGGTCGATTAAAATAATTATCATTATCATCAACATTAAATTCGTCATCATCTGCTTCACTTTCTTTTTCGACTACATTTTTGAAGAGTTGAAACCAGTCATCCAGAGTGATATCATTACTAATGTGTTTTCTTTTATATGAAATTTTATTTACATTTTCCCCAAATTGCTTTTGATTATTCACAGAAGATAACAATTCATTTAACAACGACTTATGAAAATCATTCTCTTTGCATTTTAACAGACGCTTATACTCTCTACGTGCGATACAAAAAGCATTTTCGTCTTCATTATCTCCTGTTCGACGGGCTGTTCTGTAAAGCTTTCTTAAATTTTTCTTTGTTGTTTTACATTCATGATCGTACCAGTCATCTGATTTATCATTGTCACCAGTACTGATCTGCTTATTCGTGCATTCAGCGCATCGCTTAATACAATCATTAAAAATAGACAAAGCTTTGTCAATATCATAATCGATTAAACGTACAGCCAGCTCTAATGTTCTACGATATTCCTCAGAGTGCATTAAACGTACAGCCAGCTCTAATGTTCTACGAGATTCCTCAGAGTGCATTGTGTTAATAAACACTGGCGCTGCATCATTACACTGGCGCTGCATCATTGTTCCAGACTATCCTATTTAATGTTTGCTTCACATCTGGAGATTTCATACTGCCATGCTCTTCCGAAAAATTTAAGTGTAATTCAAGTGGCATATGATCTGAATGAAACATATCATGAATATTGAGTTCACACAAGGATTCAAATATGGCAAACAAGTCATTTGACATGAAAAAGTAATCATTTACACTACTGCCTGAATCTGAGATGTATGTGTAGCAACCATAGTGGTCGCCATTACATGCACCATTCAGAATACGTAAATCAAATGTAGTACATAAATTCAACATAAGCTTACCATATTTATTCAGCACTTTGTCTTGAGAATTCCTATAGTTGATCGAACTGCTTGTTTTTAATGAGTAAATAAAATTTTCACTACAAAAATCATCAACGTTTATATCAGCAGTTCGACTGTTGAAACCCCCCGACAATACAATGTATACATCATGAAATGCAACTGAACAATCTGCTAAGCATTCTTACAGAAGACCAATGCGATTGTTTACATAAAAAAGAATAAAATGGTCCCTCAGGCGGAACATATGCACACATGTACAATATATCTCTCATGGTACCTAATAGAGCTTTGTCTATAAGAACAATAATAATATTAGAGTAATCTACGTCAATAGATCGAACAAATGGAGCATACATTCTCTTAATAAGGCACACAACTCCACCAGAAAAACGACCATGTTTAGAAAAATTAACAGCAGATTTACAAAAGATCACATAATCAACAAATAAATCTGACTGAAATGTCTCTGTAAAGGTTTCAACAAAACAAATGATGTCAAAGGAACGAACATAAGAAACGAAATCTTTATGTTTTAATTTAGGGAGCAGTCCACTGACGTTCCATTGCAAGACTTTAAAACGCTTAATAGAAAACGCACATGCTTCACAATCAGTATTAACTTGACCTAACACAGAGCGCGACCGTGAACTTTTTTGCACGGCTGCACGGCCTGTAACCCGCTCGCTCACACATTCCTCACTCTCACTGACAATGTCACAAGCTTCAAACATACATGCACGTGCAGCGTCAGCCTCACAAATGTTCTCTGGTTGTTCAACCGTTGTCAACTTTTTGGATGCACCCCCTAAACCAAATGTGGAAAAAACATTATTCACACATTAAAACATAGAAGAAACACCTTCACAAGAAGAGCGGCCACTGTCCTATTTCATTTCTCTCAGCTTGCCCTCTGAGTCCACAAAAAACTTAGTACCTTCTATGATGAGATGGTCAATACCATCGACGCCTTTTTATTTACTGCCCTTGCTTGTTTCAAATGGGGCAACAGTTTCCGTCTAATTTCTCTAACCCTGAAAGAAAAATCCTCCC
>CM065731.1:63398268-63404549 GCA_033310375.1 Conus canariensis
GAGCACAACATCTTTGACCTTTTTTTTCACGTCACAGCCTTTCAATATGCCAGCCTTTCTGTGACTTCTGGCGACACTGTAAACAGAACTCAGAGTCACCACTGGCTATCTGTATTACCCAAATTGTCTTTCTTGTGCATATTTTCTGACGCCGTATAGTTGTGTTTTTTTTTTGTTCTTGTTTTACTTATTTCTCTCTGTGAACAAGAGAAGGCCACTGAAACAAAATGATTGGTGCTTTTGGTGCGTATGTGTTATCTCCAATGCAATCAGACCGGCCATCAAAGTTATATTTTCTGATAAAATTTTGTTTATAGATTGTCATGTTGATAAAATCACGGTTCTTTTGGTTTCAACTTTGAACATCACCTATTAATTTGACTGCTGATAAAGAAAAAGCTATGGAACCTGAAACTGGCTACTAGGAAGGAGTCTACAGCTAAAAGGTTAACAATACGGTTAACTATACAATATCAGTATAATGCTGACATCATGCTAAGCAACACCATATTGTATTCACTGCTACATTGAAAGAAAGGTGTTCCTCTGTTCACATCATATCTGTCCGACCATATATTAAGCGAAACAAGACAAACATGAAACATTTTGCACCTGGAAAACACCTGTAAAATAAAAAAAAATACAATTATGCCCTTCAAGTGACTAATACTTTCCGGAATAATTTCATGCACATACGCAGTTATCGTACTTACTCTCCCCCCTTCCCTCTTCTGCCCTATGCTAGTTACCTATTAGCGTGATTTTTAGCTCAAGGATATAGCAATGGGTGACATCGTTGAAACGTGTACTTATGCTATGTAGACACTCTTTTCGTAAAAGCAAATTATATTTTTCACTGCAGACAAAAAAAAGAGACAGAGCTTTCGGGAAAAAACAAACAAAACAAGAACAAACGTGGGTGCAAGTATGTATGGAGGCTGTATATGGCTTTGTAGGAGAGAGAGAGAGAGAGAGAGAGAGAGAGAGAGAGGTGGAGGAGAGAGGAGAGAGAGAGAGAGAAGAATACGAAGAAGAACAGAACAACAAACGTGGGTGCAAGTATGTATTGAAGGTTGTATATGCTTTGCAGGAGATGAGAGAGAGAGAGAGAGAGAGAGAAGAGGGAGAGAGAGAGAGATGAGAGAGAGAGAGGAGAGAGAAGAATACGAAGAAGAACAGAACAACAAACGTGGGTGCAAGTAATGTATTGAAGGTTGTATATGCTTTTGCAGGAGGGAGAGGAGAGAGGAGAGAGAGAGAGAGAGAGAGAGAGAGAAGGAGGGAGGAGAGAGGAGAGGAGAGAAGGAGAGAGAGAGAGAGAGAGAGAGAGAGAAGAGAATCCTCCGTTTTCTCTTCCTCCACCTCCTCTTCAATTTCATCCCTAATTTTCCCCTCTTCCTGCTCCTGTCCCTCTTGTTCCTCACAATGTTCTAGCCAGTCGATCAAACATTAGGTTACCTTCTTTCCTCATCAATCACTGTCAAGATGGGAGACCACCTAACAAGCTCCTGGTGGCCTTCTTGCCCTTTGTAGTCAAACATCAATCAGAAGCACCATCTCTTTGGCTTCTGTCAGTCTCAGACATACACAGGCATCTGACTGAGTCTACCGTTAGGTTTCAGCTGTAATGCTGTGTGCTCAAGAAGAAGAAGAAGAAGAAGACAATGATGATGGTGGCGGTGGGGGTGGTAATGTTGATGATGGTAACGATTATGCTGCTGCTGCTGGTGTTGCTGCTGCTGTGCTGCTGCTGCTGCTGCGCTGCTGTGCCGCTGCTGCTGCTGCTGATGATGGTGATAAATCAAGCATAGTAGCAGTATACTAATAGCATCAGGAGGAGGAAAAGAGAACAATCACTTAGAAAAGAAAGAAAAAAAGGCACGAAAGAATTACAAGAAGAAGAAGAAAAAAGGAGGAGGAGGAGGAGGAGGAGGAGGAGGAGGAGGAGGAGCAGGAGGGGGCAGGAGGAGGAGCAGGAGGAGGAGCAGGAGGGGAGGAGGAGGAGGCTGCGCTTAGGAACAAAGGAGAGTTCGAGGGGTGAAAGGGGATGAATGCGAGTGTTCATGGGGAGGAGGGGAGTGAAGGAGTGTGGAAGGGGATGGGGGAATAGAAATAAAGAGACCTGTACTCTCTCTCTTCTCTCTCTCTCTCTCTCTCTCTCTCCTCTCCTGAAATAAAGCTTTGAGAAAGTAAAGGAAAAGGGTTAACATTTCCTTCGTATTCGATAATTGAAGTGTCATATTTTTTTTCCTATGCCAATCTAAAATTTAATTCACCAATTCGTTTAAATTGATGACCACAAAGTATTTAGGGTGCAGATGCCCTTTGGACCTTTTCTCGTATCTGTTCATCTTAGGTTTGCAGGCAGATAGAACCTTACAGCCTTCCTGTGTTGGCGGATCAATGACACATAGAACTACAGCCTTCCATGTTGGTGGTTCAAAATGACATATAGAACCTACGTTTCATTGTTGGTGGACCATGAATATAGAACCATAAGCCTTCCAATGTTTGGTGGATCCATGCATATAGAAATAACCCTTTCCCAGTGTCGGTAGTTCACATGAATTGAGCCATACAGTTTCTTTGTTAGTAGTTTGCATGGAATAGAACAATACAGCCTTCCTGTGTTGGCGGATCACATGACAATAGAACCAAAACAGCCTTCCAGAGTTGCTGGATCCATGCAGCTTTCCAGAGCTGGGGGATCACATGACTACAGAACCATGCAGTTTCCAGAGCTGGTGGATCACAGGGGCTAAAACCATGCAGCTTTCCAGGCTGGTGGATCAAATGAATAAAGACCCCTTGCAGCTTTCCCAGTGTTGGTGGAATAAATTGACTTTATTGAACCTTTGCAGCTTTCCAGAGCTGGTGGATCACATGCATATAGAAACCCAAATACAGCTTTCCGTGTCGGAGGATCACTTGACTATAGAACCTTTCAGCATTCCCAGGGTTAGTGGATACATGGCAGAAGAACCAAGCAGGTTCTTTTACCTGTCGAACACCTGATGCAAAAACCAAGCATTCCCTTAGGTTGGCTTCCTGACTGGGGGCCCCCCGCCTCGGTTCCTTGCTCGCCAAATTCCCGTAAGTCGACAGACGTTTTTCTTGTCGGTCCATGTTGACTGACAGGGTATGCGGCCCTTCCCTTGTGGCGATCCCTGACTGAACTGACCCAGTGCGTCCCTGCTCATTAACGAAAAAGCGGGGTCGATAACCGTAGGTCCAGTTGCAAGGACCAGCTACTGATGGACCTAAATGCATTCGTTGCCGCCAAGGGCATTTTCTCGACCCCGCACAAAAAAACTTCTCTCCTTCCCTCGATGGCAGGTTTATGTTCAATAATAGTCCCCCGAATCATCGGATCGGATGTTGTGCCTTAACCCCTGATTGGTTCCACCCAAGTTCCCTGCCGACGGAGCCCTGGGTGAAAGTTATCGAAGTGAATGCTTAATAAACACTTTGTTTTACCGAGGATTCATCAGATTGAGGTTTTGAGCAGGAAAAATTAAAAACAAAATAGTGTTGGAAAGTCATCAATTTTCGTCTATTTCAATGTCATAACGTCGTGCTTTGTTCATAACAGACCTGTTGTGAACAGTGCCATCGGTTGTCCATCAGATTTGTTGGACATGTCATTTGATTGTTCAGTCTGGGCCGTTACCGGTTCAATGACTTTCGCCTTGTTAAAACAAGCATTTTTTGATTATCTTTCTGAGGGCAGATTAATTTGTGTCGAACGATGGAGCACAAAAGCTGAAGGAAAATTCCGTGTCAAAGTTTAGACAGTAGGTCTTTGACGTCACAGTTATGTCAACATACTTTTCTCTGGTTTGTTTGCTTTTTTTCCCGACAAAAGCTTTTTCACACACATGAAAAATTTTAATTTTTTATCATCATTTTCGACAAGATTGTCTTATTTCCAAATACATACATTCACAAAGTAGTTTGTGACCGGTCTGGGAGGAAGCACACGAAACATGAAGCTGTGAAGGAAAAACAAAAGGGGGGGGGGGGGGATATAAAATCAACGTCACTTCTTTCATTAAAAGAAGAATACGGTAAGTACAGGATACTGTGAAGAACAGTTATATATCCTGTTCTACTTATTTCACCCAAATGAATCCAGAACGAACGAACTGATCGCTTCTGAGTTCTCAATCGCAAAGGTGGTGAGCTAGAATTCTAGGCGTCACTCAACACCTTGGTAATACACCTCACTATGAAGATGTTTACTTGGTCAGCGGCGTTGTTGGAGGATCTTACCCCACTTCCTGCGATGTCGGCCTTGTTTTGGGCCAAAGATTGACAGCAGGTTTTAAAGTCTGTTTCAGCAGAAAAGTAGGAGCTTTGTTCAAACGGGGTCCTTGGCTGTGAAACCGGAAAGACAGGCAGGCCTGATGGGAAAGGAACGCACCCTTCAGTCCACCCTCCGTGGAGTGGGTTTTTACACGAAGCGCTTGTATTCACTCGTTCGGAAATATTTTTTTTTCTCTGTATTGAAAAGGTGAAAAATAAAGTCATTATAAATTGGGTGTTATGTGATGTCAGTTGAAAAATCAATTAGAGAAGGAGATGCAAACGCATTTTCCTCATTATAATTGAATAAAGAAGGCCGAAAGAAAAGAGTGGTTTTTCCCCCCCCCCCCCTAGCTTTGGAATTGTTTTAAGCGTATGTCAATACCGCGAAAACGTTTTCATAATATCAAATCGCTTCATTTTAAAAAAAAAAGGAACAGTCTTAAACTGCAAGAGTTCCCTTTCAGAAGTTGTAGGATTAAACCCTTTGTTTTTGATGTTGATCTCAACCAATCTACCTTCAATCCTCTATTATTTCTTCAAGAATACTTTTGGAAAAAAAAAAAACAATGACGTATAAACATATTTTTTTCTTAAAAAATTCTTGTTAAAAAAACTCGAACATTCTTTTTTTTTCAAACCTTAAAAAATCTCTTTCCTAGAACGCGAAAATACAGCCCTTGATTCTCCAGGCCCAAAGCAGAAAGAGAACGTTCTGTCCCCTCACCCCAGCCCAGCCTTTCCCCTCCCTGTTTGGCAAGCCAAAGGGGGGCTTCCCCTCGCGGGGTTCTTCCTGAGGGCAGGGTTTTAACGTCGCGAGTGAAGGGAAAAGCAGTTTTTGTGAGACAGGAGTAATCTTGAGCTGTTTTGTTCCCCTGAAAGATTGAAAGAACGGAAACGAAACGGGCAGGGGGAAAGGGGGGAGCTTTGATTTTCCTAAAGTAGTGAAGATTTTCGGGAAGGGCAAATCCACTTCTGGGCTTGGTTTTGGGGTTTGTTAGTCTCTCTCTTTTTTCCCTCTCTCTCTCTCTCCTTCTCTCTTTCTCCTCTCTCTTCTCCCCTCTTAGGTCTTTCTTCCCTTCTGTCCCTATAAGCATGTTACTGGGTTTAAAAGAAGTCCTGACTTTGATAACAATTATGATTTTGAAGAATACAAAGCACAGGAATACAAACCCCCTAAAAAAAATCGAGGAGATGGGGGAAGGAAAAGGAAACTGCTTTGCATTCTGAAAAAAAAACAAAAAAAAATTTGTGGTGGTCTGAAACTTGAATGGGAAGACACAAGTCCAAAAAACCCTTAAAAAGGCGCTTAAGGCAAAGGGGTCAGTGATTGCGTTGGGGGGTAGGTTTGTGAAAAAGTTTAACGTTTCGTGTTTCAGTCAACCCCCTCCAAACATTTATTTCCGCTAAAGAGCACCCCGGAGAGAAAAAACCAAAAAAGTTCACTTTTGTTCTTCCAACTTCCCAGAGATCAGAAAATTCAGTTTTTCTTTCCCCCGACCAAAAAAGAACGCCAGAGGCTTTAGCCATTTGACGGGAACTTTTTTCGTCCAGTCCAAACCGCCCCTTTTCATTCACATCACTTGTCGCAGGGGAAACCGCAGGCTTTCCCCCCCTGGGGGTCAAGGACTGGCAGCAGATTTTATAATTTCTGAGTGAACAAAAGCAAAAAAAAATTTGGGAGACCTTTGTCGACCTCGGGGTCCCCTTGCTCTGAAGTCTGCCGGGAAAAGGGGAAAAAAAGGAGAGGGATGGAGAGGGGCCCCGGCGGCTTTTTATTTTCTACTTCAGTGGGTTTTCATCGGGGTGACTGTTCACGAATGAACGCCCCCATGTCTCAAACACATGTCCCCGCCCGGATTGTCCCCTGAACGATTTGTTTGGGACAGTCAAAAGTTGCAAAGTTTACCTTTTAAAAAGGTTCATTTCCCCTTTTTGTAACCTTTGAAATTTTAAAAAAAGAGACCCTTTTGGGA
>CM065731.1:63404649-63419649 GCA_033310375.1 Conus canariensis
CCCCCAACTTCGAGAATCATTGCCATTGGTGTTTTCTGGCCACTGCCAGGAGTTTCTTACATGCATAGGTGTGTGCTCTTTCAACTTCTTTCAGAGGAAAGGTTCCCCTATAATTCTGCACTGTAAGTCAAGCCAGACTGGAACTGTAGATCAAAAAGCTTTAAGAAAGTTCTCACATCAGATGACAGGTTCCCCATTTTTCCCGCTCTGTAGGTCAAGGCAGGCTGCGTCTGTAGTTTCAAAAAGCTTAAAGAAAGTTCTCACATCAGCATTTCCCGGCTTCCACAATGCTCGCATAATATCTAACACTTTTTTTTCTTTGTTCTTGACGTCAGATTGTGGTGTGTGTGTGTGTGTGTGTGTGTGTGTGTGTGTGTGTGTGTTGTGTGTGTGTGGTGTGTGTGTGTGAGGTGTGTGTGTGTGGTGTGTGTGTGTGTGTGTGTGGGTGTGTTGTGTGTTGTGAGTGTGTGTGTGTGTGTGTGTGTGTGTGTGTGGTTTGTGTGAGGAGAGAGGAGAGAGAGAGAGGAGAGAGAAGAGAGAGAGAAAGAGAGAGATACATACATACGAGTGACAGACAAACAAAAATACAAAGACAGAGAGACACAGACACAAGAGACAGTTAGATGAGAGATATGTGTGTGTGGTGTGTGTTTTGTGTGTGTGTTGTGTGTGTGTGTGTGTGTGTGTGTGTGTGTGTGTTGTGTGAGAGAGAGAGAGGAGAGAGAGAGAGAGAGAGAGAGAGACATGCATTCAGAGAGACAGACGGACAAAAAGCAGACAGAGAGGCACAGAACCAGTTAGATGAGAGTTGTGTGTGTGTTTTGGGTGTGTGTGTTGTGTGTGTGTGTGTGTGTGTGTGTGTGTGTGGTGTGTGCGTTTTGTGCGTGTGCGTGTGGGTGTGAAATGCGTGCGTGCGTTATGTGTGTTGTGTGTGTGTGTGTGTGTGTGTGTGTGTGTGTGTGTGTGTGTGTGTGCTGTCTTAACACAATTGGATAAACATACACATGCACCCACGCGCGTGCGAACACAAAACACACAAACACACACACCACACACAACACACCCCACACACACACACACACACACACAGAGAGAGGAGAGACACACACACAAAACAGGGAACTCTTATTAATGAAATATTGAAAGGAAAACACAAACAAGAAAAAAAACAAAAACAAAAGAGAAAAGGGACACAAGGTACAGGAATGAAGGAAAGAAAAAAAAAGAAAAGAAGGAATGGGGGAGGGTAGGAATCAACAGCAAAGAAAAGAGAAAAAAGAGGAAATCATTAACTGTAAAAAACGAATTGCCTACAGTCTCCACAAATAACAAAAGAGATATGAAAGAGAAGGAAAAAGAGCAGGAAAAGAAGAAGAAGAAGAAAGAAGAGAAGAGAAGAAGAAGAAAACAACAACAACAACAACAACAACAACAAAAAAAACAAGACCAACAAGAAAAGGAAAGAGATGGGAGGGGAGTGAGGGAGTAAAGAGAGAGAGAGGGAGAGAGAGAAGAGAGAGGAGAAGAGAGTGAGAGGGAGAGTGAGAGAGAGAGAGGGGGAGGGAGGGGGAAAAGAAAGACGGACAGACAGCCCAGACGCATGCAGCAGACGAATAAATGGAGGACATGCAAATTTTTGGAATTAGCGCTTTATTTTATTTTTTTTAACTAGTGTCTGACGTCACAGACATATTGATTTCTGTAAAATGTATACACAGTAGATGTCTGTTTGAAGAGTGCACGTGTGTGTGTGTGTGTGTGTGTGTGTGTGTGTGTGTGTGTTGTGTGTGTGTGTGTGGTGTGTGTGTGCGCGCGCGCGCGCGCGCGCGCGTGTGTGTGTCTGTGTATTTGTGTGTATGATGTGAAGTATGTGTGTGTGTGCGCGCGCATGCGTGCGTGCGTGGTGGGCGGGGCTTTGCGTGCGTGTGTGTGTGGTGGTGTGGGTGTGTGTGTGTGGTGTGGTGTGGGTGTGTGTGTGTGTGGAGTTTTGTTTTGTTTGTGTGGAAAAAACAACGTCTCGACAAGAATTTATGCTCCTTGTGTGTCTGTGGTTTGTTGGGGGCCTGTTGTCTGTCTGTCGTCTCTCCCCCCCCCCCCCCCCCCCCCCCCCCCCCCCCCCCCCCCCCCCCCCCCCCCCTGTTTTCTTAACTTTTTCTCTCTCTCTCTCCTTTTTCTTTTTCTCCCTTCTCTCTCTCTCTCTCTCTCTCTCTCAAACCACAACACACAACCACACAACACACACACGCACACACACCACACACACACACAAACCCACAACACCCTTTGTTATCATTGTTGCCATCAATCAAGATGCAAACGAAGGAACAAAACAATGGCATCTCAAGGGGGAAACAAAAAGGAAACAAAAACGAAAACAAAGAAGAAATATGAATAACAACGAGAGAAATAAGGAAAGAAAAAAGTGGAAATAGTAAAGGAAAAAATCGAGGAAACAAAAAATAAAAAAAAAAACGTGGGGGTTAAAAAGGGGGAAAAAAAAAAGACAGACAAGAAAAAGACAGATAAAAAAAATAAAGGCAGAAACACACGAAAAAGTGAATCAGAAGATCAGACCAGAAAAGAAGAAGGATTCATTAACGGACATTGAACGACACAAACACAGTTTGAATGATAACGATAAACAAAGAAAATGGAACAAAAAGACAAAAAACAAAAAAAAAAGAAAATGAAAAGCAGAAAGAAAAAGAAAGAAGGATGAGCAGAGAAAAAAAAAAAGAATAAAAGAGGAAAAAGAGTCAAAAGAAAGGAGAAGGGAACGGCAGGGATGGGCAGACCGGAAGCGAAGGACAGAAAGTGTAAAAGAAATAAATAAAAAACAATGAAAGAAAGAGAAAAGGGATGAAAAGAGAAAAGGCGCAAAGAAAAAAAGGAAGAATGAAGGGAAAAAAAACGAACAATGTTTTTTTTTTTTTAATAGAAAAGAAATACGGGCAAAGAATTAGCGATAAAGAAAACAAGAAAGCGGAGAAAGGATTATGCGAGCTATAAACAAAAAAAAAAAAAACAAAACAGAAAAAAAAACAAGAAATAAATCGACAAGGAAAACCATAAGACAGGCACGTGCACAGACAGAAGAGGGGCAGACGGGACAGACAGACAAACAGAAACAGCACCAGTGCATGCATGACGTGCAGGGCGTGCACGCTCCAAAACACACTCGCGCGCCGCGCCACACACATACAACCCACACCACAACAACACCACACACAAAACACACAACACACACACTACACACCCACACACATACACCACGCACGCCGCACGCACGCACGCACCACGTACGCACACCCACACACACACACACCGACATTGTGCATTCCTTCTGGTATGGTGGTTGTGAGGATCGCCCATCTGTTGAAGTCCTGAAACAAAAAGATATTTTCACAATCGTTGGAACAAAATGCATTGGCAAAAAAAACGAACATATCAAGAGAGAGAGAGAGAAGAGAGATGAAGTGAAAAGAGAGAGAGAGAGGAGAGAGAGAGGGGGAGAGAGAGAGGGAGAGGAGAGAGAACAATAACGATACTTTATTCAAGAAAAGGCCACAGCCCCTATTTGAAGGGGGTGAGTAAACAAAGAGCTTTATTTGAACAAAGTGTTTTTTTCACCGAAATATAAACACCACAAGATACGGACTTAAGTATGTCAAATCACTCCTCCTATGAATGACTTGTATAAATACAAAGCAATTCTTGATGACAGAAGACAAACTAACTCGAAAAGTGTGGACGTCGATAACACCTTCACGGAATAATTTTTTGTCGTAGATCTGCCTGCACAGGGCATAAGAATACAAAATGAAGTTCATCTTCGTAGATCTACACAACGGACACAATAGATTTCCTTCTGTCTGGACATTATGTCAGGAGATGCACAACAATATAATAATAATAAATAATATTGATTCTTATATAGCGCTTAATCAAACGAATTTCTCTAAGCGCTTTACAAAGTCATACTACATTCACCCTTCTCATATACAATAATTACACCTTACACCCAACTACAAATACTTTTTACTACAATAACTAACAAATCCTAATCCTACCAATGTGACATTCACTTATTCTTCAAATATCACTACAAAAACTTAATCCTAAAAACGTTCAATCATACAACAAATACATATAATAGAGAACATACACATACGCTACATTTTAAAAGGCCCAGACGGCTATGAGTTAGGTTGTACCCCCCCCCCCCCCTCTCCCCACAGCATCCAAAAAATATCCAAAACATCACACCTGAATTTTGTCATTTCAGACCTGACAATTTTACTCCGTTTTACGGGCAGATGTGCTTCTGCTTCTACTTAAGATTACTATTCTGCAGTCGGAAGAATGAAACACGTTCGTTGAGAGAGAGAGAGAGAGAGAGAGAGAGAGGAGAGAGAGGAGAGGGAGAGAGAGAGAGAGAGAGAGAGAGAGAGTAAATGTGCCGAACAATTGTTTACTGTAATATTTTGTTTTGTGCACCAGACATCATCTGCCGCTTATCAACACTGACTCTTTTCATTCACCTCTCGCACTGCCACTCTCCACGCTTGGTGGGCTGAGTCAAGGTTCATCACAATTTGTCCACCTGTAACGCTTCCAGTAGTAACCATAGCAGCAACGACAGAGAGAGAGAGGAGGAGAGGAGAGGGGAGAGAGAGAGAGAGAGAGAGGAGAGAGAGAGAGAGAGAGAGAGAGGACTTTAGACGTTTCTGTCACACACACACACACACACACACACACACACACACACACACACACACACACACACACAAAACACACACGCGCGCGCGCGCGCGCGCGCGCGCGCGCGCGTAAGCACGAACTCACGTCACATGCCCGCCTGCCGCACGCACGCACGTACGCATACAACAAACACAACACACACACACACACACAACACACACACACACACACACACACGCAGAGGGGAGAGAGAGAGAGAGGAGAGAGAGAGAGAGAGAGAGAGAGAGAGAGAGAGAGAGTGTGTACACTACTAAATGAGATACTGTAAACTAAATAATTAGACGAACCGATAAACAGATGTCTAGCCCGAACTAATCTGTATTCAGAACCCCTCATCCTCAAAACGCCATAAGAAATAATTTGTCAGTGCTTTGTACAATTACCAGCTCTATACTGCGTTGTCCAGCAAGGGTCACTGACCACGTCCACAATAACATCAGTCACATTCTTCTGTTACTGATTGCCATTCTGCTCGCCCGTCCTCACTCACTGGTATGAATCCATTTTGCCTATAGTCAATGTTACAAAAACACCACAAACAAAGTGAAGGAAGAAGAAGAGAAAGGAAGGATGGAAGGGAGAGAAGAGGAAGAAGAAAAGAAGAAAAGGAGGTGGAGGAGGTGGAGGAGGAGGAGGAGGTGGAGGAGGAGGAGGTGGAGGAGGAGGTGGAGGAGGAGGAGGTGGAGGAGGAGGAGGTGGAGGAGGAGGTGGAGGAGGAGGAGGTGGAGGAGGAGGAGTGGAGGAGGAGGAGGAGGAGGTGGAGGAGGAGGAGGAGGTGGAGGAGGGGAGGAGGAGGTGGTGGAGGAGGTGGAGGAGGAGGAGGAGGAAGAAGGGGGAGGAGGTGGAGGAGGTGGTGGAGGAGGTGGAGGAGGAGGTGGAAGGAAAGGGGGAGGAGGAGGAAGGGAAGGAGGAGGTGGAGGAGGTGGAGGAGGAGGTGGAGGAGGTGGTGGAGGTGGTGGAGGAGGAGGAGGGGGTGGAGGTGGAGGAGGAGGAAAAAGGGGGAGGTGGAGGAGGTGGAGGAGGAGGAGGAAAAGGAGGAGGAGGAGGAAAAGGGGGAGGAGGAGGAGGTGGGGGAGGAGGAGGAGGAGGAGGAGAAGGAGGGGAGGAGGAGGAGGAGGAGAAGGAGAGGAGGAGGTGGAGGAGGAGGAGGGGGGAGGGGGAGGTGGAGGAGGAGGAGGAGAAGGAGAAGGGAGGAAGTGGAGGAGGAGGAGGTGGAGGAGGTGGAGGAGGAGGTGGAGGAGGAGGAGGGGGAGGGGAGGAGTGGAGGAGGAGGAGGTGGAGGAGGTGGAGGTGGGGGGGAGGTGGAGGAGGAGGAGGAGGAGGAGGAAAGGAAAAAATGGGGGGAGGAGGAGGTGGAGGAGGAGGAGGAGGAGGAGGAGGTGGAGGAGGAGGAGGACGAGGAGGGGGAAGAAGAGAAGAAAAGGGAGGGTGGAGGAGGAGGTGGAGGAGGAGGTGGAGGAGGAGGAGGAGGAGGTGGAGGAGGAGGAGGAGGAGGAGAGAAGGAGGGAAAAGGTGAGGTGGAGGAGGTGAGAAGGGGTGGAGGAGGAGGGGAGGAGAAGGAGCGAGAATGAAGAAGAAGACGAAAAGAGGAGGTTAGGAGAAGAAGGTGAAGAGGAGGTAGGAGGAAAAGGAGAGAGGAGGATAGGAGAAGAAGGGAGAAGAGGAGGATTAGGAGAAGAAGAGAATAGGAGGATTAGGAGGAAGAAGGAGAAGAGGAGGATTAGGAGAAGAAGGAGAAGAGGAGGATTAGGAGGAAGAAGGAGAAGAGGAGGATTAGGAGGAAGAAGGAGAAGAGGAGGAGGAGGAAGTAAGAGGAGATGAGGGGGAAGAGAAGGTGGAGGAGAACGAGTAGGAGGAGGAGGAGGAGAAAGGTGAGGAGGAGGAGGAGAAGGAGGAAGACAACGACGACAAAAACAACAACGACTAGAACGACGACGACGACAACAACAGCAACAACAACTAAAACCACAGGGACAGAAAACGTAACAACACATAACAAAAACACTGACAAAAACAACCACAACATCCACAATGATGACGACAAACACAAGGCTAACAACAAGAAGAAAAAACAAACCATCCATCATAATTATACAGCCGTGTGTGTGTGTCTGTGTGTGTGTGTGTGTGTGTGTGTGTGTGGTGCGTGTGTGTGTGCTTGCGTGCGTGCGTGCGTGCGTGCGTGCGTGCGTGCGTGCGTGCGTGTGCGCGCGCGCGTCGTGTGTAGTGTGTGTGTGTTGTGTGTAAGTAAGTGAGCATGTGTGAGATCCTTCAGCTAATACTGGGAGAACATCTGACATTAAACGGAAGCAAAGTACGGCGTGGGCGAGGAATACCTCCCATCACTCTCCCCACAGGTGTTCTGGCTTGATCAAAGAGCTCTGGAACAGACCGGCAGACTATGCGGAACTATTAGACGAAGAACTGTGGGGAGCCGCTCTGGGCCATGGTCTGGCATGGTTCCTTCTTCTTCTTTTTTTTTTCTCAAGGGAAATTAAGTTTCAGAATGATACCTTGAGCATGTCTCTGTCAGCGAGAGAGGTTTTTGTTTCTGGACAGTGTAAATGTAAAGTAAAAACGTACCATTTGGTCTAATGTAATATGTTTTTGTTTCATCACGTGAAATCACAATTTGACGTTTATCCCAGCATTCACCAACATTTATGTATTTGCAGAAAATGTAAAAGACGGAAGAAATGGGTGTATCTCAATTTGAATAATTATGTAGTATGAATTAAATTTCACATGACCCCTACTAGATCCTGCTTTACTCAGGACAATGACGATTCTATAAATCAGACTTCTTCCCCTATAACAGTATTACTCTATTGTTGGATAGTATGTATAAAACTGAAATGAAGAAAAAAAAAAACGTAACGCTTTTGCTTCCAACAGGGCAGTCTCGATCAACGGAATAATTATTGACATTTTAAAAGCCAGATATATTATCATTTTCCCCCTAAGATTAATACTCATTAATTCATCAGACAGCATACAAAATTAAAACACAAGTTTAAAACATTTATCTTTACTGGTTGAAAAAACACCCCGGTCCCCTGTCAGATGAATTACCAAACAATGCAAATCTAGTTTTCATGTGATGTATGTGCTATCAGTGTAATTCTATGGGTGTGTGTGTGTGTGTGTGTGTGTGTGTGTGTGTGTGTGTGTGTGTGTGTTGTGTGTGTATGGTGTGTGTGTGTGTGTGTGTGTTGTGTGTGTGTTTATGCGTGTGTGTGTGTGTGTGTGTGTGTGTGTGTGTGTGTGTGGTGTGTGTGTGTGGTGTGTGTGCTGGTGTCGTGTGTGTGTGTGTGTGTGTGTGTGTGTGTGTGTGTGTGTGTGTGTGTGTGTGTGTGCGTGCGTGGTGTGTGTGTGCATGTGTGTGTGCGTGCGTGCGTGTGTGTGTGTGTGTGTGTGTGTGTGTGTGTGTGTGTGTGTGTGTGTGCGTCGCGCGCGCGCGCGTGCGCGTAAGCATGTGCGTGTGTGCGTGTGTGCGTGTGTGTGTGTGTGTGTGTGTGTGTGTGTGTTGTGTTGTGTGTGTGTGTGTGTGTGTCTGCGTGTCTGTGTCTGTAAGGAGGGGGTTGGGCAGGAGGGAAGGTGGAGGGAAAAGCAAGGGAAGAGGGCTTTTCATAAACGGTTCAACCAGTTCGAGTTTCAGTGGTAGGCATTTTGCTGACTTGATTTCAGTTTTTGATCTTCCTTTACTATCATCCGCTGGTGTTTCTTTGTTTGTTTGATTTTGTCTGAATTTGAAACTTATTCCCAGTGCATGAGCACAACATCTTTGACCTTTTTTTTCACGTCACAGCCTTTCAATATGCCAGCCTTTCTGTGACTTCTGGCGACACTGTAAACAGAACTCAGAGTCACCACTGGCTATCTGTATTACCCAAATTGTCTTTCTTGTGCATATTTTCTGACGCCGTATAGTTGTGTTTTTTTTTTGTTTGTCTTGTTTTACTTATTTCTCTCTGTGAACAAGAGAAGGCCACTGAAACAAAATGATTGGTGCTTTTGGTGCGTATGTGTTATCTCCAATGCAATCAGACCGGCCATCAAAGTTATATTTTCTGATAAAATTTTGTTTATAGATTGTCATGTTGATAAAATCACGGTTCTTTTGGTTTCAACTTTGAACATCACCTATTAATTTGACTGCTGATAAAGAAAAAGCTATGGAACCTGAAACTGGCTACTAGGAAGGAGTCTACACTAAAAGGTTAACAATACGGTTAACTATACAATATCAGTATAATGCTGACATCATGCTAAGCAACACCCATATTGTATTCACTGCTACATTGAAAGAAAGGTGTTCCTCTGTTCACATCATATCTGTCCGACCATATATTAAGCGAAACAAGACAAACATGAAACATTTTGCACCTGGAAAACACCTGTAAAATAAAAAAAAATACAATTATGCCCTTCAAGTGACTAATACTTTCCGGGAATAATTTCATGCACATACGCAGTTATCGTACTTACTCTCCCCCTTCCCTCTTCTGCCCCTATGCTAGTTACCTATTAGCGTGATTTTAGCTCAAGGATATAGCAATGGGTGACATCGTTGAAACGTGTACTTATGCTATGTAGACACTCTTTTCGTAAAAGCAAATTATATTTTTCACTGCAGACAAAAAAAGAGACAGAGCTTTCGGGAAAAACAAACAAAACAAGAACAAACGTGGGTGCAAGTATGTATTGGAGGCTAGTATATGGCTTTGTAGGAGAGAGAGAGGAGAGAGAGAGAGAGAGAGAGAGAGAGAGAGAGAGAGAGGAGAGAAGAATACGAAGAAGAACAGAACAATCAAACGTGGGTGCAAGTATGTATTAAGGTTGTATATGCTTTGCAGGAGAGAGAGAGAGAGAGAGAGAGAGAGAGAGAGAGAGAGAGAGGAGAGAGAGAGAGAGAGAGAGAGAGAAGAATACGAAGAAGAACAGAACAACAAACGTGGGTGCAAGTATGTATTGAAGGTTGTATATGCTTTGCAGGAGAGAGAGAGAGAGAGAGAGAGAGAGAGAGAGAGAGAGAGAGAGAGAGAGAGAGAGAGAGAGAGAGAGAGAGAGAGAGAGAGAGAGAGAGAGAATCCTCCGTTTTCTCTTCCTCCACCTCCTCTTCAATTTCATCCCTAATTTTCCCCTCTTCCTGCTCCTGTCCCTCTTGTTCCTCACAATGTTCTAGCCAGTCGATCAAACATTAGGTTACCTTCTTTCCTCATCAATCACTGTCAAGATGGGAGACCACCTAACAAGCTCCTGGTGGCCTTCTTGCCCTTTGTAGTCAAACATCAATCAGAAGCACCATCTCTTTGCTTCTGTCAGTCTCAGACATACACAGGCATCTGACTGAGTCTACCGTTAGGTTTCAGCTGTAATGCTGTGTGCTCAAGAAGAAGAAGAAGAAGAAGACAATGATGATGGTGGCGGTGGGGGTGGTAATGTTGATGATGGTAACGATTATGCTGCTGCTGCTGGTGTTGTGCTGCTGCTGCTGCTGCTGCTGCTGTGCTGCTGCTGCTGCTGCTGCTGCCGCTGCTGCTGCTGATGATGATGGTGATAAATCAAGCATAGTAGCAGTATACTAATAGCATCAGGAGGAGGAAAAGAGGAACAATCACTTAGAAAAGAAAGAAAAAAAGGCACGAAAGAATTACAAGAAGAAGAAGAAAAAGGAGGAGGAGGAGGAGGAGGAGGAGGAGGAGGAGGAGGAGCAGGAGGAGGAGCAGGAGGAGGAGCAGGAGGAGGACAGGAGGAGGAGAGGAGGCTGCGCTTAGGAACAAAGGAGAGTTCGAGGGGTGAAAGGGGATGAATGCGAGTGTTCATGGGGAGGAGGGAGTGAAGGAGTGTGGAAGGATGGGGAATAGAAATAAAGAGACCTGTACTCTCTCTCTCTCTCTCTCTCTCTCTCTCTCTCTCTCTCTCTGAAATAAAAGCTTTGCAGAAAGTAAAGGAAAAGGGTACACATTTCCTTCGCTATTCGATAAATCTGAAGTGTCATATTTTTTTTCCTATGCCAATCTAAAATTTAATTCACCAATCTCGTTTAAATTGATGACACACCAAATGTATTTAGGGTGCAGCATGCCCTTTGGACCTTTTCTCGTATCTGTTCATCTTAGTCGTTTGCATGGCAGATAGAACCATACAGCCTTCCTGTGTTGGCGGATCACATGACACATAGAACCATACAGCCTTCCACTGTTGGTGGATCACATGACATATAGAACCATACAGTCTTCCAATGTTGGTGGATCACATGACATATAGAACCATACAGCCTTCCAATGTTGGTGGATCACATGACATATAGAACCATACAGCCTTCCAGTGTCGGTAGATCACATGACATATAGAACCATACAGTCTTCTATTGTTAGTAGTTTGCATGGCAGATAGAACAATACAGCCTTCCTGTGTTGGCGGATCACATGACACATAGAACCAAACAGCCTTCCAGAGTTGCTGGATCCATGCAGCTTTCCAGAGCTGGTGGATCACATGACATACAGAACCATGCAGCTTTCCAGAGCTGGTGGATCACATGACATACAGAACCATGCAGCTTTCCAGAGCTGGTGGATCACATGACATATAGACCCATGCAGCTTTCCAGTGTTGGTGGATCACATGACATATAGAACCATGCAGCTTTCCAGAGCTGGTGGATCACATGACATATAGAACCATACAGCTTTCCAGTGTCGGAGGATCACATGACATATAGAACCATACAGCATTCCAATGTTAGTGGATCACATGGCAGACAGAACCAAGCAGGCTTCTTTTACCTGTCGAACACCTGACTGACAAAACCAAGCATTCCCTTACTGGTTGGCTTCCTGACTGAGGGCCCGCCTCGGTTCCTTAGCTCGTCGATTCCATAAGTCGACCAGACATGCTTTTCTTGTCGGTCCACTGTCTGACTGACAGGGTCATGCAGGCTTCCCTTGCTGGCTGATCCCCTGACTGAACTGACCCAGTAGACGTCCCTGCTCATTAACGACAAAGCAGGGGTCGATAACCGATAGGTCCAGTTGCAAGGACCAGCTACTGATGGACCTAAATGCATTCAGTTGCCGCAAGGGCAGATTTTCTCGACCCCGCACAAAAATACTTCTCTCCTTCCCTCGATGGCAGGATTATATGTTACAATAATAGTCACCCGAATCATCGGATCGGATGTTGTGGCCTTAACTCCCTGATTGAAGGTCCAGCCAGCTTCCCTGACCGACGGAGCCCTGGGTGAAAGTTAATCGAGTGAATGGCATAAATAAACACTTTGTATTACACGAGGAATCATCAGATTGAGGTTTTGAGACAGGAAAAATAAGAAACAAAATAGTGTTGGAAAGTCATCAATTTTGCGTCTATTTCAATGTCATAACGTCGTGCTTTGTTCATAACACAGACCTGTTGTGACAGCTCGCCATCGGTGTCTCTATCAGATTGTGGACATGTCATTCTGATTGTTCAGTCTGGGCGTACCGGTTCAATGACTTTCGCCTTGTAAAACAGCATTTTGTTGATTATCTTTCTCGAGGAGCAGATTAATTTGCTGTCGAACATGGAGCACAAAAGCTGAAGGAAATCCGTGTCAAAGTTTAAGACAGTAGGTCTTTGATCGTCACAGTTATGTCAACATACTTTCTCTGTGTTTGTTTGCTTTTTTCCTGTACAAAAGCATTTTTCACACACATGAACATTCAATTGTACTCATCATTTTCGACAAGATTGTCTTATTTCCAAATACATACATTCACAAAGTATGTTTTGTGACCGGTCTGGGTAGGAAGCACACGAATCATGAAGCTCGTGAAGGACAAAACAAAGGGGGGGGGGGGATATAAAATCCACGTCACTTCTTTCATAAATAGAAGAATACGGTAACGTACAGGATACAGTGAAGAACAGTATCATATCCTGTTCTACTTATTTCACCAAATGACATGCCAGAACGAACGAACTGATCGCATTCTGAGTTCTCAATCGCAAGGTGGTGAGCTAGAATTCTAGGCGCTCACTCAACACCATGGTAATACACCTCACTATGAAGATGTTCTACTTGGTCAGCGGCGTGTTGGATGGATCCTCTACCCCACTTCCTGCGATGTCGGCCTTCGTATTGGTCCAATGATTGACAGCAGGTTTTCAAAGTCTGATCAGCAGAACAAGTAGGCAGCCATCTGTGCAACAGGGGATCCTTGGCTGTGAAACCGGAAAGACAGGCTAGGCCTGATGGGAAAGGAACGCACCCTTCAGTCCACGTCCTGTGGAGTGGAGATTCACACGAAGCGCTTGTATTCACTCGTTCGGAAATATTTTCTTTCTCTGTATTGAACGCGTGAATATATGTCATTATAAATCATGGGTAGTTATGCTGATAGATCAGTTGAAAAATCAATTAGAGAAGGAGTGCAAACGCATTTTCCCATCATTCTGAATATGAATAAAGCAAGGCCGAAAGAAACGAGTGGGTTTCTCCCCCCCCCCAAGCTTTGGAAATGTTAAAGTCGATATGTCAATACCGCGAAAACGTTTTCATCAATATCAAACGCTTCAATTAAAGAAAAATAAGGAACAGTCATAAACAGCAAGAGTTCCTATTCAGAAGTTGATAGGATTAAACCCTTTGATATCTGATGTTGATCTCAAACCAATCTACACTTCAATCCATCTATTATTTCTTCAAAGAATACTTTGAGAAAAAACAAACAAACAATGACGTATAAACATATTCTTTTTCTTCAAAATTCTTGTTAAAAAAACTCGAACATCTCTTTTTTTCAAAATTCAAACACTTAAAAAAGGTCTCTCTTCCATACGAACGCGAAAATACATGCACATCTTGATTCTCCCAGGCCCAAAGCAGAAAAGAGAACGTCTCTGATCCTCCATACACCCCCCAGACCAGCCTTTCCATCCTCCCTGATTGGCAAGACCAAGGCGGCTCCCCTCGCTGGTTCATTCCATGAGTGGCAGCAGGTTTTCAACGTCTGCCGAGTGGAAGGAATCAGCAGAGTTTGTGAGACAGGAGTCATCTTGAGCTGTTAAGTTGTCCTGAAAGATTGAAAGAACAGGAAACGAAACGGGCAGGTGGGAAAGGGGCGAGCATTCTGATCTACTTCCTAAAGTAGTGAAGATTTTCTCGGGAAGTGGCAGAATCCACATTCTGGGTCATTGGTTTGTTGTTAGATCTCTCTCTCTCTCTCTCTCTCTCTCTCTCTCTCTCTCTCTCTCTCTCTCTCTCTCTCTCTCTCTCTCTCTTAGGTCTTTTCTTCCACCTTCTGTGCCTATAAGCATGTTACTAGGTTAAAGTAAGTCCTGACATATTGATAACAATTATGATGTTGAAGAATACAAAAGCACAGGAATACAAACCTAAAAAAAAGTCGAGGAGATGAGCGGAAGGAACAGGACTAACTGACTTTAGTCATTCTGAAAATAAACAAAGAAATAAATTTGTGGTGGTCTGTAAACGTTGAAATTGGGAAGACACAATGTCCAATAAACTCTTCAACGGATCAGCCTTAATGGCAAAGTGGGTCAGATGATTAGACGATTGCGGGATAGAGTTATGTGATAAATGCTTTTAACGTCTTCGTGATTTCAAGTCAACCCTTCACTCCAAAACATTTATCTTCCGCTAAAGAGCACCCAGGAGAGAAAACCAAACAACGTTCACATTATTGTTCTTCCAAACTCATGCCCAGAGATCATGAACATTCAGTCTTTTCTTTCCCGAGACAAAACCATGAACGCCAGAGGTCTTTCAGCCATTAGACGTGAACATCTCTTTCCGTCCCAGTCCAAGCCAGACCCCCTTTTCACTTCACATCACTTGTCTGGCAGAACCAAGCAGGCTTCCCTCGCTGGTCGGTCAAGAGACTGGCAGCAGATTTTATAAGTCTTCTGAGCTGAACAAAAGCAAAAGAAGATTGGCAGACCTTTGTACGACCTACGGGGTCCTTAGCTCTGAAGTCTGCCGGGAATGGAGAAAGAACGAGAGAGGGATGGAGAGGGGCCGAGTCGAGCTCTTTTATCTTCTACTACTTACAGTGAAGGTTTTCACTCGGGGTGACTGTCTCCACAGAATGAACCGCCATCATGTCTCAAACACAGTGTCCACGCCCACGGATCTGTACCAACGTGAACAGATTTGTCTTGAGGTACAGTCAATCGTCTGACAAAGTTTGACAATAAAAAGGTTCATTACCTTTTATGTAATCCTATTGACAT
>CM065731.1:63427149-63429649 GCA_033310375.1 Conus canariensis
CTCAATTGCCTGAGTCTGAGACTGACAGGTGTAAAGAGATGCTGCTTCTGAGTGATGTTTGACTACAGAGGGTAAGAGGGCGGCCAGACGCCAGTGAGTTTGGTTTACATCTTGATAGTGATTGACGAGGAAAGGACGAGGGGGGCCTAACTCTTGAGTGATCCGAGAATTAGAGGGAACGAGGGGCGGAGACAAGCGAGGTTAGATCTGAGGATGGGGGAGGAGGAGGAGGAGGAGGAGGAGGGGGGAGGACGAGGAGAGACAGAGAGGAGGATAATGTGAGAAGTATAGGACAAGGAAGAGGGGGAAGAAGGAGGAGGAGAAGAGACTGAGGAGTCAGCGGAGGGAGCAAACAGGAATATAGAATGGGGCTGGAGTGAAAAGCAAAGGACGAATGTAAACGGACAGAGAAACTGTAGAATTCTCGCGAGTGCAACACAATGGGAACAGATGATGCTGGAAATTTCCATCACAGACTTTTTGTGTTTGACTGCATGAGTCAATTACTGTTGATTTGCTCCGCCAAAATTTCATCTGTCAGTGGTATGAAATGAGGCAACAGACTGCACTGCTCAATTTCCTTATCCATCATCGAGTTGAATAGCAAATGAGTCAACATCCTGTTCGATCCGACATAACGACCATACAGATGATGACAGTGATAATGAATGGGGGGAGTGGAGGTGATGGGAGAGAGAGAGAGAGAGAGGGAGAGAGGAGAGACAGACAGACAGACAGACGACAGAGACAGAAACAAAGAGACAGAGACAGAGAGGAAGAGAGATGCGGGGGGGGGGGGGGGTAAATCACGTGTCCTCTTTCCTGTCCCATTTATCCAGTTCTTTTTCCTCTGCCTGCTTCCTTTTTTTCCTAGTCTTTTATTCCTCTTCCATTTCTCCTCTCTCCCTCCTCTTCTTTATTTTGATTTTTTTTATTTTGTCCTCCTCTCCTCCTCCTCCTCTCCTCCTCCTCCTCCTCCTCCTCCTCCTCCTCCTCGTTAACTCCTTTTCCCTGTCCTTCATATCATCATCATCATCATCATCATCATCATCATCATCATCATCATCATCATCATCATCATCGTCATCATCATTATCATCATCATTATCATCATCGTCGTCGTCGTCGTCCTCATCGTCGTCGTTGTCGTCGTCGTCGTCATGATCATGATTATCATTGTCGTCGTCGTCATCGTCTTTCTTCTTTTTGTTGTTGTTGGTGGTGGTGGTGGTGGTGGTGGTCCTCTTACTTCTTCTTCTTCTCTTCTTCTTCTTCTTCTTCTTCTTCTTCTTCTTCTTCTTCTTCTTCTCCCGAAGAATCCATTTCAGGTCCTTTGTTGATTTTCTTCTCCATAAACGAATTTTCTTCATTTGTTTATAATGCAGTACGCTATTTGTTGATGATATATGTTTACAGTACTCTAGTCATGATACCAATAACCATCGCCGAGCTGCCATCATGAAATCAATAGAATATCTGTGTGATTCAAATGTCACTCTTAGCCTAGTAGTAGTAGTAGTAGTAGTAGTAGTAGTAGTAGTAGTAGTAGTAGTAGTTAGTAGTAATAGTAGTAGTAGTAGTAGTATAGTTGTTGTAATCATCATCGCCATTATCTTCCTCCTCCTGCTCCTCCTCCCTCTCATCATCATCATCATCATCATCATCATCATCATCATCATCATCATCATCATCATCATCATCATCATCAATGTAACTATCATAATAATCTTTTTTTTCCCGTAATTGTTGTGTCGTCGTCGTAGTTATTGCTGTTGTTGTTGCTGTTGCTGTCGTTGAGAGTATTCCAAATGGAACCTTATATCATGAAAGCTCGTCTCCGTGCCTACGTCTCAAACTGAGGGACATAAAGAGTGTTTGCTCCTGCTTGATGTTTGACTACAAAGGGAGAGGGGGCTTCCAGAAGCCGGTGAGGTGGTCTAACATCTTGACAGTGATTGATGAGGAAAGGAGGAAGTGTGGGAGGAGCGGATGGGAGTATGGAGGGGGACATAGTTTTTGATTGACTGGCAAGCGAATCATGATGAAGACGAAAAAAATATAGAAGGAGGCGGGGAAACAAGGGTCAAATTGAGGCGAATGAGGACGAGGACAAGAAGGAAGAGAAAATCAGTGATGGGATTGAGAAGAAGAAGAAGAAGAAGAAGAATTGGAAGAAAAAGAAGAAGAAGAAGAATTAGAAGAAGAAGAAGAAGAAGAAGAAGAATTAGAAGAAGAAGAAGAAGAAGAAGAGAGAGGAGGAGGAGGAGGAGAGGAGGAGGAGGAAGGAAGGAGGAGAGAGGAGAAGGAGGAAGAGGAGAGAGGAAGAGGGGAGGAGAGAGGAGGAAGAGGAATTTGATGACGATATAGAGGGACGAAAAAAAAAGCATGAAGAACAAGTGAAAAAGCGGCAAGAGAGAAGAGGCAAAGAAAAGGCTAAAAAAAAAAAAAATAAAATAAAAAAAAAATCAGGAAATAGGAAAAAAGAGGTATCACGATGGAA
>CM065731.1:63434649-63437149 GCA_033310375.1 Conus canariensis
GAGGAAACTCACTAACATATAACTCCTGGTCAGATACCGATATTTCGAAACCTGATTGTTTCTCCTCAATGACCGCGGAAAGTGATAATTTGACTCCTCTGCATTTTCGGTTTTTAAGAAGAATGCTATCCCAGAAAAGGCTGGTGTGCAATACTGTAGTATGTTTGTTGAGTTTTCAAAAAACCAACCAAAGGTGCCACCTAAGAAGCAAAGGAAATCATGAAGGAAACAAACAAGCTACATTTTCTTGTGAAAAGTAGAAAATATAAAAAGATAACCTCTTAAGACTATATTATATATATATATATATATATATATATAATACATAACTAATAAATTCCAAGGATATGTACCGAGCACCATTCCAGCAACTTACAGAGCAGCTTGGTGTTGCAGTGACTGCAAGAAATATTCAGTTATAGAACAAGCTTTGTTTATAATTGATATTATATATTATATATATACAATGAACTAATAAATTCCAAGGATAAGTACCGAGCACCATTCCAGCAACTTACAGAGCAGCTTGGTGTTGCAATGACTGCAAGAATTATTCAATTATAAACAAAGCTTGCTCTTATGTCTTAGATTGAAGAAATAGGGGGAGATAAGCATTCATATCTGCAGTGGTAGATCATTCTGCCTAACTAACAGTATGTGCTTGAGTGGGTGAATGGGGAAAAATAAAATAAATGCTTCTCAAAATGAGCCTTCAGCAAGCTTATAGTCTCCAAGTGGGAGACGATCTCCAATGGGGAGGAAACTCACTAACATATAACTCCTGGTCAGATACCGATATTTCGAAACCTGATTGTTTCTCCTCAGTGACCGCGGAAAGTGGTAATTTGACTCCTCTGCCTTTTCGGTTTTAAGAAGAATGCTATCCCAGAAAAGGCTGGTGTGCAATACCGTAGTATGTTTGTTGAGTTTTCAAAAAACCAACCAAAGGTGCCACCTAAGAAGCAAAAGAAAATCATGAAAGAGCAAAACAAGCTACATTTTCTTGTGAAAAGTAGAAAATATAAAAAGATAACCTCTTAAGACACAAGTGCTGAGGGCCAGAGATAAGCATTCATATCTTCAGTGGTAGATCATTCTGCCACCTAAGAAGCAAAAGAAAATCATGAAAGAGCAAAACAAGCTACATTTTCTTAGTTTATTTTATTTTTCCCCATTCACCCACTCAAGCACATACTGTTAGTTAGGCAGAATGATCTACCACTGCAGATATGAATGCTTATCTCCCCCTATTTCTTCAATCTAAGACATAAGAGCAAGCTTTGTTTATAATTGAATAATTCTTGCAGTCATTGCAACACCAAGCTGCTCTGTAAGTTGCTGGAATGGTGCTCGGTACTTATCCTTGGAATTTATTAGTTTATTGTAATTTAGTCCCTTGTGGATTCATTCCAAGAACTGGCCCTCAGCACTTGATTTCTCATGATTTTCTTTTGCTTCTTAGGTGGCACCTTTGGTTGGTTTTTTGAAAACTCAACAAACATACTACGGTATTGCACACCAGCCTTTTCTGGGATAGCATTCTTCTTAAAACCGAAAAGGCAGAGGAGTCAAATTACCACTTTCCGCGGTCACTGAGGAGAAACAATCAGGTTTCGAAATATCGGTATCTGACCAGGAGTTATATGTTAGTGGGTTTCCTCCCCATTGGAGATCGTCTCCCACTTGGAGACTATAAGCTTGCTGAAGGCTCATTTTGAGAAGCATTTATTTTATTTTTCCCCATTCACCCACTCAAGCACATACTGTTAGTTAGGCAGAATGATCTACCACTGCAGATATGAATGCTTATCTCCCCCTATTTCTTCAATCTAAGATATAAGAGCAAGCTTTGTTTATAATTGAATATATTTTATATTATTATCTCTCTCTCTCTCTCTCTCTGGAAATGCGTATCCACATCACTGTGGATCAAAAGCCACAACATCCATCTTTTAATCCCCATCCCCTCAAACAAACAGACAAACTTACAAAGAAGCAAACAAGCAAAAACATGTGTTAATAGTGAAGTGCTGAAGATCAAACTATGACGCCGCAAACAATGTCAATAAAGCTGAATGCACTTTCTTTCCAACATGAAGATAAACGAAAAGGATTTCGTTTTCCTCCTGTGAGAGTAACGTTTGATGAAAGAAAGTGGTTTTTTTTGTATCAACCAGAACGGAATCCTCTCTCTCTCTCTCTCCTCTCTCTCTCTTCTCTCTCTCTCTCTCTCTCTCTCTCTCTAAGAAAGAAAAGATGCTCTTGAAAAACATAGCTGTTGTTATGTAACACCATGTTGCATGTGAACTCCATTTGTATGGGCCTGTGGCCTAACAAATAAATCATCTCAGACTCAGACTCTCTCTCTCTCTCTCTCTCTCTCTCTCTCACACACACACAACACACACACACACACACACACACACACACACACACACACACACACACACACACACACACACACATCCTTCTTGTTTGATGTATTACGGGTGTTACTCCT
>CM065731.1:63442149-63454649 GCA_033310375.1 Conus canariensis
AATTGCAGGCACAAGTGGAAATCTTTGCTAGCACATTCCACCTGAACAGGCCCCAATAAGAACCACAGGCCGCACGTGCAGCAAATGAGATCCGCCTGCACACACAGAGTTGAAATCAAGTCCCGCACGCCATAAAAGACCGTTGGCGTGCTCCAAAAGACATCCTGAAGATAGCAAAGCTAGAAACAAGCTTGTAGATTTTACCACTTCATTTTTAAAATATTTTTTAACAGATGTTGCTCCCCAAGGGGTTGAGCACCTTCAGATTTTTTAAGGACTTTTTTATATTGTTCATAATATATATATATATATATATATATATATATGCGTGTGTGTGCGTGTGTGTGTGTATGTGTGTGTGTGTGCATGTGCTTTGTGTGTGTGTGTGTGTGTGTGTGTGTGTGTGTGTGTGTGTGTGTGTGCTTGCATGCATGTGCGTGTGCGAGTGTGCATGCATGGCTGCATGTTGGGGGTATGGTTTGGAATGCCTGTCTTTATGTACTAAAATTACACTAAAGAGAGTGCAAAGTAATGCTTAGTCAACACAGAAAACAAAACAGACGAGGAAAGTTCAACAACCATATCTCCTTTTGACATTATAAAACAATAGACACACAAAACAATGCGCCAAATACAACTTCCCAGATGGTGTGGACAGGAAAATGTCCATTAAATGAATGATGTGGTAATGGCAGTTTTGGCATTTCTGTTCTTTCAAAGTGTTCATGTTTCTGTTCTTTCTGTTGTTCCTGCTATCTTTGTTTGAAGGTAAGCCTTTGTCTCCGGTACGATCCAATGCCACAACACGCACTTTGCAACCCCCATCCTCTCCAAACAAACAAACAAGCAAAAACATGTTAACGGTGAAGTGTTGAAGAACAAACTGTGACGCCGCTAACAAGACTGATAACGTTGAAGCACTTTCTTTCCAACATCAAGATAAACGAGAGTGGCTTCGTTTTCCTCATGTGAGATTAACGCTTGATGAAATAGTAGTTTTCTGACAATCCCAACCGAATCTCTCTCTCTCTCTCTCTCTCTCTCTCTCTCTCTCTCTCTCTCTCTCTCTCTCTCTCTCTCTCTCTCTCTCTCTCTCTCTCTGGTGTATCATAGGTGTTACTCCTTTAGTATGGGCTACAACCTTAATATGAAAAACGTTTGTATTTGTATTCAGTACACACATGTGTACATGCATAAACAAGCAAATGAAATGCTCTCTACAACTCTTCCCTCTTTATCTTTTCCTTTCTATCTCATCTTGTTTGAGAGAGAGAGAGAGAGAGAGAGAGAGAGAGAGAGAGACAGACAGACAGACAGACAGACAGACAGACAGACAGACAGACAGAGAGCTTAACCTGGAACTGTCGTCTGCCTGTATGCTTCATTAACTCTTCGTTGACCAACTAACAACCACCTCAAGGGCTCAACACGAAGCTGAAATCAATAGAGCAGTGAAATAGTACACGCCTACAATTGCCCACTGCACAGTTCCGGTCATTTATCATCAATGAAAGAGTTTCTAATGAACTGTGTCATCATACAGGACTTTTATGGCTTCTGGCTTCATCGTACCTACGCTCTTGTTCTTCTTTTTCAGCAAAAATATTACCGTGGCAGTTCTCTCTCTCTCTCTCTCTCTCTCTCTCTCTCTCTCTCTCTCCTCTCTCTCTCTCTCTCTCTCTCTCTCTCTTCACCAACAGTGACAATGACTGTAAAAACAAATAAACGAACAAACAAAAAATAACAAAATTGAACACGGTAAGAATTTCTCAGAACATTTTTTTTTTCTGTTTAGAAAATGCTTCGAATTTTTCACCACCCCTTGCAATGCAGTTTTCAAATAACAACAATCATAGAAAGTATTCGAAGCATCAGTGTGCCTTTATGATAATGATCTCAACCACAGCTCAAAGAACCGTTGGGAAAAGACAGAGGGCTGGAGGAGGGACAGAGGTGAGAGGGGAAGCGGGCGGTGTGCACTGGGGTGTAAGCCTACATATCCGCTGTAATTACACTTAAATTAGAGACTTTGTAGTGCTGATGGTGCAGATATTGGAATAATTGACAAGCTCTTTTTCGACGCTGATTTCAGGGAGTCAGACAGGTATGAATCTATTATGTGAAGTGTTATCTGTGTGCATCTATGTGTCTGTGTGTTTGTTTGTGTGTCTGGCAGTCTGTCTCTCTGTCTCTGTCTCTGTATTTGTTTCTGTCTTTCTCCCTCACTTTCTCTCTGACTCTCACTCTCTGATTCTCACTCTCTCACTATCTCTCTCTCTGTCTGTCTGTCTGTCTGTCTGTCTGTCTCTCTCAATGCTTGCGTATGCCAGTGTGTGTATGCGCGCGCGCGCGCGCGCGCGCGCGCGCGCGTGTGTGTGTGTGTGTGTGTGTGTGTGTGTGTGAGAGAGAGAGAGAGAGAGAGAGAGAGAGAGAAGAGGGTGACAGATGCATACAGAGAGAGAGAGAGAGAGAGAGAGAGAGAGAGAGAGAGAGAGAGAGAGAGAGAGAGAGAGAGAAGAGAGAGAGAGAGAAAAACAGAACAGAACGGAATTTTTTTTCAGCAAGACCAAAGCCCCATTTGAAGGGGTGTGAACATTGATGATCAATATAATATGACAAATGTAGGACACACACACACACACACACACACACACACACACACACACACACACACACACACACACACACACACACACAAACACACACACACACACACACCGTCAGATAGACAGACAGTGAGATGTGCGTGTGCGTGCGTGCGTGCGTGTGTATGTGTGCGCGCGCGGTGTGTGTGTGCGTGCGTACCTCTGTGTGTGTGTGTGTGTGTGTGTGTGTGTGTGTGTGTGTGTGTGTGTGTGTGTGTGTGTCACGCGCGGCGCGCGCGTGCATGTTTTTGCAAGTGTGTGTGACAGAGAGAGAGAGAGGAGAGAGAGAGAGAGGAGAGAGAGAGAGAGAGAGAGAGAAACAGACAGAAGAACAGACGAACTAACACACAGACTGACAGGGAGGGGGGGGGGGGGGGGGGGGCAGAGTGGTGTAACAAGAAACCAATGGCCCACTCTGTGGATGCTGCCACTTCCCGGGAAAACCGTCACTGCCACAGGAAGTAGATCAGAATGCTCGCCCGTTTCCCATCTGCCCGTTCCGTTTCTCGTTCTTTCAACCTTTCAGGATGAGTTCACAGCTCAGGATCTCACCTGTCACACAAATGGCTGCTGATTTCTTCTACTCGGCAGACTTTGAAAACCTGCTGCCAGTCACTGGATCGACCGGCGAGGGCAGCTTTCTTGGTGCTTGCAGTCAGAGAATGTGGAGCGAAAAGTTCTTTTGGTTTGCAGTCTGGAAGATCAGAGAAGTTCACGTTTTCTGGCTTGTGTATGGAATAACTGAGATGTTCATTTTTTTAGCTTGCCTACGGAATAATAGAGAAGTTCATGTTTTCTAACAAGCGTATGAAAGAACAGAGAATCGCGACATAAAAGATGTACTTTTTCTCTGGTTTGAATTGGGAAAAAATTCACGTTTCCTTGCTTGGATATAGGACAGACAAGCTTCATTTTTTTTTTTTTTTTTTGCATTGTCCTCTGGGTATTCTTTGAGCAACTCATACACGGCGCAGAGTGGTGAGCGGGCTTGGAATCGTAATTGTCTGTGACAACAGTTACTACGGGGTTAGAACTGGCTTTTGTTAAGTAGTCCTTGGTGCTAATATCTAAGTCATAATGATTGGTTCATTGAAGGGCATGATACAGATGTATAGATATTGAATCACTGATAAAAAGAGACTCATACCAAAATCTCCTTGTAATTTTGTTTTAGATATTGAATTACTGACAAAAACATATTCATATTTAAATATCCTTGTAATTGTGTTCTGTCTTGTTTTGTAAGGTTTCTTCATGTTTTCTTGAATTCCTTCACTGATGAAATCTTTAATCTCAGTTGATTAGCATGTTTGCCCGTGATGTATGATAGCATATGCCCATGCAATCAATACCAGTCGGGGAAACGTGTCCCAGTCCGTGGAAACTGCCACTTCCTGTGAACCTCCACCAGCACAGGAAGTGGACCAAATGCTCGTTCCTTTCCCATCATGCCCAGTCTGTCTTTCGTCATGTCACGGTTAAGGATCCCCCTGTCACACAAATAGCTGCTGACTGGTTCTGCCCAGTTGACTTTGAAAACCTGCTGCCAATCACTGATCGACCAGCGAGGGTTGACAGTGGTCACCATCCCAGAAACATGGAGTAGAGGGCCCATCCAACACTAAAATGACGCACCAGAATGTCTTCATAGCAAGGTAGGCTTTGTGAACACCATGTCATTGATTGAGTACCCAGTGATTCAAATTCACTTCCCTCCGAATGGGAACACAGAGCGCCATTAGCACGGATGTCCGGGCAGGTCATTTTATGAAATATATAACATATCTATTTCCATTTGTTTCGCCCTTCTCCACAGTAGTCATGCTTTTGTGCTCTTCTTTGTGAAAACACAACTGCTGAGAAACATATTAGACGAATTCATGCATTTAAGAATGAGACATTGTAGACAAAGATGAATATTCCCTCAAGAATAATAGATATAAAAGAGAAACGCATCTGTGCGTGAAAAAATGATAAGGAAAGTATTACTATAAAACAACTGCACGGAGAGATCGAAAAACTGTTTATAATCACGACACATATTTTCTCCGGAAATTTATCTTCCTCCATCTACCCAACAATACTAAAAGGAAAACTGTTTCGTTCTGCAAAATTCAAGTATTGTCCTCTGAAGTCATCTTGTACCTTGAGATAATGAATTAATATGTCAAAAACAAACAAAACAACAACAGCAACAACAAAATCAGAATCGAATTAACACGAAATGATAGCTGCACAAATACGGTAAGCAACAGAGAAATACAGGGCAAGCTATGACAAAAGTGTGCATAGTGAACGGAGAAACACAGGGCAAGCTATGACAAAAGTGTGCATAGTGAACGGAGAAACACAGGGCAAGCTATGACAAAAGTGTGCATAGCGAACGGAGAAACACACGGCAAGCTATGACAAAAGTGTGCATAGCGAACAGAGATACACAGGGCAAGCTATGACAAAAGTGTGCATAGCGAACAGAGATACACAGGGAAAGCTATGACAAACGTGTGGATAGTGAACGGAGAAACACAGGGCAAGCTATGACAAAGTGTGCATAGTGAACAGAGAAACACAGGGCAAGCTATGACAAAAGTGTGCATAGTGAACAGAGAAACACAGGGCAAGCTATGACAAAGTGTGCATAGTGAACAGAGAAACACAGGGCAAGCTATGACAAAAGTGTGCATAGTGAACAGAGAAACACAGGGCAAGCTATGACAAAGTGTACATAGTGAACAGAGAAACACAGGGCAAGCTATGACAAAAGTGTGGATAGTGAACAGAGAAACACAGGGCAAGCTATGACAAAAGTGTGGATAGTAAACGACGAAACACAGGGCAAACTATGACAAAGTGTGCATAGTGAACGAAACAGCATTCCATCACAGTGGCTTTCGTCACCATGCTCCACAGTTTCTCCTTCTAATCTTTTTGATCGCTGAACCTTCATGTCTCACAGAGTGTCAGATGACGCCATCTGCTCCATGAACCATGACTTAAAGCAGCTCACCAGGGACCCACCAGTCAGGGTAGCGTGCTTGTTTCTGTCACTCAGGAAATCAGCTGGCAAGAGACAATGTATGGTCCTGTCAGTGAGGAGACAATGTATGGTCCTGTCAGTCAAGAGACAATGTATGGTCCTGTCAGTCAGGAAATCGACTGGCAAGAGACAATGTATGGTCCTGTCAGTCAGTGAGTCGACTGGCAAGAGACAATGTATGGTCCTGTCAGTCAAGAGACAATGCATGGTCCTGTCAGTCAAGAGACAATGTATGGTCCTGTCAATCAAGAGACAATGTATGGTCATGTCAATCAAGAGACAATGTATGGTCCTGTCAGTCAAGTGACAATGTATGGTCCTGTCAATCAGGAGACAATGTATGGTCCTGTCAGTCAGGAGACAATGTATGGTCCTGTCAGTCAGTGAGTCTACTGGCAAGAGACAATGTATGGTCCTGTCAGTCAGGAGACAATGTATGGTCCTGTGAGATAATGTATGGTCCTGTCAGTCAAGAGACAATGTATGGTCCTGTGAGATAATGTATGGTCCTGTCAGTCAAGAGACAATGTATGGTCCTGTGAGATAATGTATGGTCCTGTCAGTCAAGAGACAATGTATGGTCCTGTGAGATAATGTATGGTCCTGTCAGTCAAGAGACAATGTATGGTCCTGTGAGATAATGTATGGTCCTGTCAGTCAAGAGACAATGTATGGTCCTGTGAGACAATGTATGGTCCTGTCAGTCAAGAGACAATGTATGGTCCTGTCAGTCAAGAGACAATGTATGGTCCTGTCAGTCAAGAGACAATGTATGGTCCTGTCAGTCAGGAGACAATGTATGGTCCTGTCAGTCAGGAGACAATGTATGGTCCTGTCAGTCAGGAAATCGACTGGCAAGAGACAATGTATGGTCCTGTCAGTCAAGAGACAATGTATGGTCCTGTCAGTCAAGAGACAATGTATGGTCCTGTCAGTCAGGAGACAATGTATGGTCCTGTCAGTCAGGAGATAATGTATGGTCCTGTCAGTCAAGAGACAATGTATGGTCCTGTCAGTCAAGAGACAATGTATGGTCCTGTCAGTCAGGAGACAATGTATGGTCCTGTCAGTCAGGAGACAATGTATGGTCCTGTCAGTCAGTGAGTCTACTGGCAAGAGACAAATGTATGGTCCTGTCAGTCAAGAGACAATGTATGGTTCTATGAGACAATGTGTGGCCCTGTCAGTCAAGAGACAATGTATGGTCCTGTGAGACAATGTATGGTCCTGTGAATCAATAGACAATGCATGGTCCTGTCAGTCAGGAGACAATGTATGGTGCTGTCAGTCAAGAGACAATGTATGGTCCTGTCAGTCAAGAGACAATGTATGGTCCTGTGAGACAATGTATGGTCCTGTCAGTCAAGAGACAATGTATGGTCCTGTCAGTCAAGAGACAATGTATGGTCCTGTCAGTCAAGAGATAATGTATGGTCCTGTCAGTCAAGTGACAATGTATGGTCCTGTGAGACAATGTATGGTCCTGTGAATCAATAGACAATGTATGGTCCTGTCAGTCAGGAGACAATGTATGGTGCTGTCAGTCAGAGACAATGTATGGTCCTGTCAGTCAGGAGACACTGTATGGACCTGTCAGTCAACAGACAATGTATGGTCCTGTCAGTCAAGAGACAATGCATGGTCCTGTGAATCAAGAGACAATGTATGGTCCTGTCAGTCAGGAGACACTGTATGGTCCTGTCAGTCAAGAGACAATGTATGGTCCTGTCAGTCAGGAGACAATGTATGGTCCTGTCAGTCAAGAGACAATGTATGGTCCTATGAGACACTGTATGGTCCTGTCAGTCAGGAGACAATGTATGGTCCTATGAGACACTGTATGGTCCTGTCAGTCAAGAGACAATGTATGGTCCTGTGAATCAATAGACAATGCATAGTCCTGTCATTCAGGAAACCCACCAGCAACAGGAGCATGCTTGGTCCTGTCAGTGAGAAGGTGGACCAGTCAGGGAACCATGCTTGCGCTTATCAGTGAGGGGGCCGGTCAGCATGAGAGCCTACATGGTCCTGTCCATCAGAGGTCGACCAGCATGCTTCATTCTGCCAGTCGTGAGTCGACCAGTAGGGGAATCATGCTTGCTCCTGTCAGCAAAAGAAGCATGCTTGGCCATGTCAGTCAAAGGTTCGACCACACTTGGTCCTGATAGTCAGAGGGCCAACCAGTGAGAGAATCAAGCTTGCTCCTTATTGTCAGGGGGCCGACTAGCAGAGGCAACATGCTTAGTCCAATCACCAGAGGGTCGGCCATTAAGAAAACGACGAATGATCCTGTCGGTCAGAGGGCCGACCAGTAAGGGAACCATCGTTGCTACTGTAGTTTACACCGTCGAACAGTAAGTGAACCATACTTGGTCCTGCTAATCAGGGGATCGACTGGTGGGAGAACCATGCTTGGTCTTATCGATAAAAGGATCGACAAGTCAGGGAACTATGCTTGGTCCTGTCAGTCGGTTGGTTGACCAGAGAAGGAACCATCTGGTTTTGCTGGTCGGGGGGTGAGAGAAGTGAGGGGGAGGTCAACCGCTAAGAATCTATGTATAGCCCTGTCAGTTTAAAGGTCGATCAGTAAGGGAACCATGCGTAGTTGAGGGTCGGCTGGTAAAGAAAGCATGCTTTGTTCTGTCAGTCAGAAGATCGACTGGTAAAGAAAGCATGTTCTGTCAGTCAGAAGATCGACTGGTAAAGAAAGCATGCTTTGTTGTCAGAAGGTCGACTGGTAAAGAAAGCATGCTTTGTTGTCAGAAGGTCGACTGGTAAAGAAAGCGTGCTTTGTTGTCAGAAGGTCGACTGGTAAAGAAACCCATGCATGGTTCTGTCAGTTAGAAGGTCGACAGGTAAAGAAACCATGCTTGGTTCTGTCAGTTAGAAGGTCGACAGGTGAAGAAACCATGCATGGTTCTGTCAGTTAGAAGGTCGACAGGTGAAGAAACCATGCATGGTTCTTCAGTTAGAAGGTCGACAGGTGAAGAAACCATGCTTGGTTCCCCAGTTAGAAGGTCGACAGGTGAAGAAACCATGCTTGGTTCCCCAGTTAGAAGATCGACAGGTAAAGCAAGCATGCTTTGTCCCGTCAGTTAGAAGGTCGACAGGCAACGAAAGCATGCTTGGTTTTCCAGTTAGGTCGACAGGTAAAGAAAGCATGCTTGGTTCTGTCAGCTAGGGGGGTCAACTGGTAAGGGATCAATGTTTAGCCCTGCCAGATCGACCAGTAAGGGGACGTTACTTGTCATTCCAGTCGATGAAGAGCGCTTGGTTCGGCCAGTCATCGACATATGACTCGTCCTGTCGTCAGAGACAGTGTGACCTTGTGTGAAGAGCTGGCTTGCTGTGGAATCTGATTTGAAGTGATAGTTTGCACTGTGCGCTCGTACATATAGTGAAGCATTTTGCTTCATTTTAGATGTTTCCGTTTTGGATGACTAAATGTGGTCAGTGTAAATCTGTATAACTCTCTAGGTATATGTGTATGTGTGTATGCATGCATGTTTTATGTACGTGTCTGTCTGTCTCTCTAAAGTTTACCTAAATCCCTATCTACCTATGTATGTATGTGCATATATCTGTATGTATGTATGTATGCATGCATGCATTCATGTATACATGTATGTATTTATGTATGTATGTGTGTATGTATCTATGTATGCATACATCTATGCATGTATGAACCCCCCCCTCTCTCTCTCCCTCTCTCTCTCTCTCTCTCTCTATATATATATATATATATATATATGTGTGTGTGTGTGTGTGTGTGTGTGTGTGTGTGTGTGTGTGGGTGGGTGGGTGGGTGGGTGTGGGTGTGGATGTGCCTCTTTCTATCTCTCTATCCATATATATATATTTTTTTTTTTTTTCCCTCAGTCAAATTCAAATTGATTTATTGAAAAAAAAAATTGCAAGGGTGTTTGCATGAAAAACATGCTTAAGTATCCGTAATAATCATTTCCCAGACCACCTGACGAAGGTGACAAATTTCGACAGAAGCAAAAGAAGCAACGTGTTTTGATCTATTGATCATTGACAGAGACAAAAATGCAAACAACAACAACAACAAAACAAAAACAAAAGCAGAAAATCACCCGAACATAATGAAATTTATATTATTTTGAGCTCCGTCACACTTCCTATAATTGGAAAAAAAGATCTCTCAGCTACGTTATTCTACGTTAGTCTACGTTTGATATTAGTTTCTTTCTTTTAACTGTCCTCAGTTGTCTTTCTTTAATGAAAAAAAACCCACACCCAACAAGCGAAAACACGTTGCTTCCATATTGAAAAGTGTTTCTATCATCCGCTTGATGGTTTTCTAACTCAACTTTTCTCCTCTGGTTTCCGCTTCACCTGCACAACATCACAAGATAAGCGTGCATTAGATCGTTTGTCAGCTTGTGAGCATGTCCACAAGAGCGCGTCATGTTGTCAATAAGAACGCTTGATGTTGTCAATAACGGCGCACCCGCTTCTCCCATGTGGAAAACAAGAGTCAATAAATGTCAATACAGTTAGTAGATGATCAGTCCTCAGATCTGACGGGAAAAATCAGTATGAAACAGGCGTAGATGAAACTGGCATTGCAGAACGGCGCTCTTTGACAATTCCACTGCGTGGCTATTGACAGGGGAGCGCGCACTTAGCAGCGGCATGCGGATATTACATGGTGCTGTCTGCAAGCTTTCTACTTTGAAACATGTTCCTGTCGATAGCATTTTATTCACTTAGGCCTTTCAATTCCTCGAGGAACACAGGACTGCAGCAACACTCTTCTGGTGGACTGGAATCTGAACCGACCTCGTCACTGGGACCCATGTCGTCCTGACTGCCTTCACTTCAGCGTCTGCGCACGTGTCTCTCTAGGTCATCCCATGTTTCGTTCCCCAAGTGTTTTCTAGTCAGTGCCTGCCTTGTCATGTTGATAGAACATATTCATATAGCGTGGCCACTACAGCCCCATGTCATTTTTTTTCTACTCCATGTTAGTTGGATTTTGTTAGGTTATTTCCCCACAGATTTTTTAAAAATTAAAAATGACTTCTGATCATCACATGTTAAGGATGAACATGGAGCACTGGTTGGTGAATGCCTGTAGAGTATGGGTGTTGAAGCGCGTGTGCTGTTATCTACTTCACATTTCTGTCGAAAAGGACAATCTTGTTCGGGAGCGAAATGAAAATGGAAGTCCTTGTAAGTTGTAGGGCACTCAGAGCGTGCCCAGTCTTGTTTATGCACTTTTCGATATCTTGCTTTGGTTCTTTGTGTAGGACAATTTATAATCCTTCTCCGTAATTGACAGTTGTGGTGTGGATGTGACTCGTCAATTTACCTGACCAAGCTGTTTACTCATGACATCAATGATAGACATGCCACTCACACAACCGTGTTATTCTCACAATCAAGGGAGACAATCAGAGGTATTATCACCATCACGAGAGCCAATCACAACCTAAGGAAGCCAGCAAGGTCAGAGCAGGGAAACACGAAGAGAATGCCGCCAAGAAATCAGTGGTCAAAAATAAGGAAAGAACAATACACATCACAGGAACTCTTCGAGCCAACGTTCGTCAAGATATGTCCTGTATAGTTGAGCCGACCTCCGACGCCACGCTAGGGCCGGAGTGTGTGTGGAAAAATGGTCAAAAATAAGGAAAGAACAATACACATCACAGGAACTCTTCGAGCCAACGTTCGTCAAGATATGTCCTGTATAGTTGAGCCGACCTCCGACGCCACGCTAGGGCCGGAGTGTGTGTGGAAAAATGGTCAAAAATAAGGAAAGAACAATACACATCACAGGAACTCTTCGAGCCAACGTTCGTCAAGATATGTCCTGTATAGTTGAGCCGACCTCCGACGCCACGCTAGGGCCGGAGTGTGTGTGGAAAAATGGTCAAAAATAAGGAAAGAACAATACACATCACAGGAACTCTTCGAGCCAACGTTCGTCAAGATATGTCCTGTATAGTTGAGCCGACCTCCGACGCCACGCTAGGGCCGGAGTGTGTGTGGAAAAATGGTCAAAAATAAGGAAAGAACAATACACATCACAGGAACTCTTCGAGCCAACGTTCGTCAAGATATGTCCTGTATAGTTGAGCCGACCTCCGACGCCACGCTAGGGCCGGAGTGTGTGTGGAAAAATGGTCAAAAATAAGGAAAGAACAATACACATCACAGGAACTCTTCGAGCCAACGTTCGTCAAGATATGTCCTGTATAGTTGAGCCGACCTCCGACGCCACGCTAGGGCCGGAGTGTGTGTGGAAAAATGGTCAAAAATAAGGAAAGAACAATACACATCACAGGAACTCTTCGAGCCAACGTTCGTCAAGATATGTCCTGTATAGTTGAGCCGACCTCCGACGCCACGCTAGGGCCGGAGTGTGTGTGGAAAAATGGTCAAAAATAAGGAAAGAACAATACACATCACAGGAACTCTTCGAGCCAACGTTCGTCAAGATATGTCCTGTATAGTTGAGCCGACCTCCGACGCCACGCTAGGGCCGGAGTGTGTGTGGAAAAATGGTCAAAAATAAGGAAAGAACAATAAACATCACAGGAACTCTTCGAGCCAACGTTCGTCAAGATATGTCCTGTATAGTTGAGCCGACCTCCGACGCCACGCTAGGGCCGGAGTGTGTGTGGAAAAATGGTCAAAAATAAGGAAAGAACAATACACATCACAGGAACTCTTCGAGCCAACGTTCGTCAAGATATGTCCTGTATAGTTGAGCCGACCTCCGACGCCACGCTAGGGCCGGAGTGTGTGTGGAAAAATGGTCAAAAATAAGGAAAGAACAATACACA
>CM065731.1:63459649-63462149 GCA_033310375.1 Conus canariensis
TGGTTCCAAGATGGTGTTCCCATGCGAGAAGTGGCCAGGCGACTTCATGTGTCCATTTCGGTCATTGTCTGACTGATTCAACGCTTCACAGCCACTGGGATTGTCCATGAAAGACGCAGATCTGGTCGACCGAAGAAGACAACCCCACGTGACGATCGTCTCATTGAACGACAAGCCCTGCAGACAAGAACAGCCTCTTCCAGCATAATTCAAAGGCAGTTCAGGGTGGCTACTAACATCAACATCAGCCAGCAGACCATACGGAACCGCCTACATGGGTTTAATCTCCGTTCTCGTCGCCCAGCAGTACGGCCACGCTTAACTCCAGCCATAGGGCAGCACGCCGCGCCTTCTGCGCATGTCACGTGAGGTGGACACGTCAGCAATGGTCCCAGGTCCTGTTCAGTGATGAATCACGCTTCACCCTTCACCACAACGACGGCCGACTGAGGGTCTGGAGGCGCCCAGGGCAACGCTTTACTGACGCCACTGTCCAAGAAAAGGTGGCCTTTGGTGGAGGTTCTGTAATGGTCTGGGGGGCCTTCAGCCTTCACCACAGAACACCCTTGTATCATGTACAGGGTAACCTGACTGGCATCCGATACCGGGATGAGATCCTTCGACCGCTGGCTGTGCCTACACTGCAGCAGATGGGACCGAGGGCTGTCTACCAGGATGACAATGCTCGCCCCCACAGGGCAAGGGTGGTCAACGACTTCCTGCAGCAGTCTGGAGTCAACAGAATGGAGTGGCCAGCATGCAGTCCCGATCTCAACCCGATTGAGAACCTCTGGGATGAGCTGGATCGCAAAGTGAGGAGCCACCCCCCTCCCAGGGATGCCCAACACCTCTACCAGATGCTGCAGGCTGAGTGGCAGGCGCTTCCACAGAGGATCTTCACCAACCTGGTCAACTCGATGAGGACTCGCTGCGTCGAGTGCCAGAACAGCCATGGTGGTTACACGCATTACTGAGCTTTTGGGAGCATCAGTATGCCCTGTCTTGTGATTTCAATGACTTTGGGAAATCAAATTTGGATACGTACCCACTTTAATCAAATGTACACACCAAACGATTGCTTGAGATTGAAGGCAATTGTGTATCGTTATCACTAAAGAATGGAATTAAATGTTGGCCAAACTTCAACGCATTGACTTTCTTATTTTGACAGTTATGAATGTTTGTGAAAGTGATCCTTAACTTTTTGTGTGTAGCTTATAATATATATATATATATATATATATATTGTGTGTTGTGTGTATGTGTGTGTGTGTGTGTGTGTGTGTGTGTGTGTGATGTATGTATATATATATATATTATATATATATATGTATGTATAATATAGATATATAGAATGTGTGTGTGTGTGTGTGTGTGTGTGTGTGTGTGTGTGTGTGTGTTTATGTATATACATGTGTGTATGTTTGTGTGTGTGCATACAGAGAGACAGACAGAAGAGAGAGAGAGAGAGAGAGAGAGAGAGATAGAGAGAGAGAGATGCTGCCTGCTCTTGTGGAAAATTGTCTAGGTATAAGCAATGGAGGCTCTGAGTATTATCAATGAATCCTAGATTTGTCACACACACACACACACACACACACACACACACACACACACACACACCACACACACCACACATACACACAGAGAGACAGAGAGAGACACAGAGAGATAGGAGACAGAGAGAGAGAGAGAGAGAGAGAGAGAGAGAGTCCACTGTAACCAACTACCAACTCACTGTAACAAATGTCTGCCCACTAAAGCTAAATGCCTGTCTGCCGTAACGGAATACCAACCTACTACACAAGAAAGAGACACAAGCAACATACAAGCCCACAACATCAGGCTACCAGCCTACTATAACAAACTCCAAGCCCAGTGTAACGAAACAGCTAACCACTGTAACACTATGCCCACACAATGTACCAAAACAATTAGCCCACTATAACAAACTCCAAGCCCAGTATAACAAACCAGCCAACCACTGTGACGCAATGCTCATACAATGTAGTAAACAAGCAGCCCACTACCACAAACTGACAAACCACAAACACAGAATAACAACCCACTGTCACCAACTTTCAGACTATGCAACTAACCGTCATCTCACCTATATAAAAAAAAGCTACAGACAATTGCAGCAAACTTTCAATCAATATAACAAATTACAACTAAATTGAACAAACCACTGGCCCACTATATTTCTTGTGGCTCTCTAACCTCCAAGGTTTTTCAAATTCTTTTTTCTTTCATTTATTTTTTCTTAACTTTCTTCGTTTTTTTCCTTTTTTTTCTTCTTTTTTTTTTTAAAGAATAAGTGGGGCCTCTATCCTCCTATTCTTTCCCACTTTCTCACTGTACTCCCTTTCGCCAACAACTCTCACATACTCTGCACCATCTGTGCGCGTTCATTTACATTCTTTTGCTGATCTTAATGTCCTCTCTTACAATTACCAATCGCCTGTAACAAGCTACCAACCCACAATGACTAACTACTTAC
>CM065731.1:63467149-63474649 GCA_033310375.1 Conus canariensis
TTTAGAGTGTGGTAATATACCATGGCTCTGTGTGCTGCTGTAGCTTTAGAGTGTGGTAATATACCATGGCTCTGTGCGCTGCTGAAGCCTTTAGAGTGTGGTAATATACCATGGCTCTGTGTGCTGCTGTAGCTTTAGAGTGTGGTAATATACCATGGCTCTGTGTGCTGCTTACAGTGGTGGTCTGAATGGTAGCCTTTAGAGTGTTGTAATATACCATGGCTCTGTGTGCTGCTGTAGCTTTAGAGTGTGGTAATATACCATGGCTCTGTGTGCTGATGTTGCCTTTAGAGTGTGGTAATATACCATGGCTCTGTGTGCTGCTTACAGTGGTGGTCTAAATGCTAGCCTTTAGAGTGTGGTAATATACCATGGCTCTTTTGCTGCTGTAGCCTTTAGAGTGTGGTAATATACCGTGGCTCTGTGTGCTACTGTAGCCTATAGAATGTGGTAATATACCATGGCTCTGTGTGCTGCTGTAGCCTATAGAATGTGGTAATATACCATGACTCTGTGTGCTGCATGAGTTTTGTACAAATCAAGTGCACACGGCGCTAAGGGTGTGTTTTTTTTTCCTTGGAGGAGCGAAGTTCATTTTGATAGATGAATGAAATATTTGCAAGCAGATGGATATGGGTAGCGCATCATTTCACACAAAAGTTTTGTGACGATATTATAGTAACCTAATCCAGTCTAAACTAATCCAATCCTATTCAGAACAATACAATGCAATAAAACGCAACACTGTAAGATACTTTACAATAAAACTGACTTTGATGCCCATAGAAGAAAAACGCCATATCATTTGCTTTAGTAGCTTTCATTCTGACCAGCTTGTCAATCATCCCCTGCTTTTCTGTATGTCTTTGCTTGCGGTTCTACATCTGACAAACCTGAGTCTCGGCTGACGCTTTCTGCTCTACTCTGCTCTGCTACTTTTAACTTTTAACTCTGACCATGCATACATTGGGGGGGGGGGGGGGGAAGCAGTAGAGAAAAAGGGAGAAATGGACAAGATAGGCAACATGTTAGTTTTTGTTGGTTCATGACGGTTGTACGAAACATGAAACAAGACGTTGATACCACCTTTACAGATGAGTCATAGTTTCTGCACGAAGGTGTTTGAGCTGCTGAGTTTTATATATATATAGTGTACACTTTGTGGCATAGTGTGGCTTTAAGCATGTCTGAACATGTTTCCGGACAAAAGTGGGGTTTCCCAGCTCTGTATCAAATTCTTTACACGTTCCATTGTTCCCAGTTTTCGATCAAAGAATGTGGCTGTTTAGAAATGTCTGCTCCATTTAGAACAACACGGCGGTACTTTCACGTTGCTGGGGTTTGCTCTTTGTGGGTGCACTTCTTCATCAGTTGTCTCCCTTTGACACTTACAGGCCAGCTCTTTCACAGGCTGTGACCGTCACCGTTCATTGCTCCTTCCAATTACTGTTGGCAGTTGTGTGTGTGTCCTCAGAGAGGAGTGGTGACTAATGGTGGTGGGGTCATATCTTGCCTTGGTCATGCTGAGCTCGGTTGTCAGCCGCGCTATGAACGAAGTGAATGTTGTCGTCAGTGTCCGGTGTCCAGACAGATCGCGAGCGCGGTTTGCAGGCGCTAGGATCATGTTTCAGTTGATGAAACAGGAACACTGACAGTCACAGTGTAGTGACATTACGAAATGCAGGTCGCTCTCTCTCTGTCCGAAGTCTTGATCGTAAGCATGGAGGGAATGCTTTGACTGTCTGTCTGTCTGTCTGTCTGTCTGTCTGTCTGTCTGTCTGTCTCTCCTCTCTCTCTTTCTGTGTCTCTCTCTTTGTGTGTGTGTGTGTGTGTGTGTGTGTGTGTGTGTGTGTGTGTGTGTGTGTGTGTGTGTGTGTGTGTGTGTGTCTGGCAAACGTATTACTATATACATGTAATTAACACACAATATTTATACGATAGGACGCAATCACTATATTCTCTCTCTCTCTCTCTCTCTCTCTCTCTCTCTCTCTCTCTCTCTATATATATATATATATATATATATATATATCTAATCTGTGTGTGTGTGTGTGTGTGTGTGTGGTGGTTTGTTTGTGCGCGCGCGCGCGCGCTCGTGTGTGTGCCTGTGATGTGCGTGTGTCTCTGCATGCATGCACCCGTGCATGCGTGCGTGCATGCGTGCGAGTGTGTGTGTGTGTGTGTGTGTGTGTGTGTGTGTGTGTGTGTGTGTGTGTGTGTGTGTGTGACTACTCCGCTCATTCCTACGCATTTACATGAGTACAGAGCCTCTGTTAGTGCACGCACCTTAGCATGCATATGAGAATGGCTGATGTCTTGTATACTTCAAATATTTATATTTCAACATGCCTCTAGGAGAAGCATGCAGTTCTTCACCTCGATCCCGCTGAGAACGATCCGCACATGGAGAGTAGTTATGGGCGTAGACCTACACCTCTAATGGCGTGCTTCAGGGGGCGTCTGTAACGAGTCCGTACATTGACTGGACTCGCTGGTACCTTAGAAACCTGGGGAATCTTTCCAAAATGTTTGCAGTTCATACGTGTCGATGGACTGCTGCCTAACAGCAGGTTGTAAAAATAAAGAATGGGCAGGAAGCAGGGTTGGTGGGATTGGGGGTGGGGGTGGGGGTGGAGAGATGTGGGGGTGTAAAGTTATAAAGTCGTCTGATCTACGGTTGTGCAATCGTATCCTTCTGTACTGTCCAGTTCTCTCTCTCTCTCTCTCTCTCTCTCTCTCTCTCTCTCTCTCTCTTCTCTCTCTCTCTCTCTCAACTGACCCTATGACATAAGGGCTACTTAGCTGTTGTCATTAAAGTTTTTTTTTTTATTTATTGTCATAGTCCTTGTTCATTGATAGCGATGTTAGCGCTCGTGCTATTTGTGGCGTTGGTCATAAGTTTGTCTTTTCGGCGATGATCTCCATGCCGAATGCAGCAGAAACCTGATTAGAAGTGCTTTCCAGAGTTGCGCAAGCAACAGTAGCGCTAGCCAGACTATGGCCCAGCTTGAAGGACAGAAACATCACTTCCAAGATCAGTCTGATGCGCTCCCTGGTCGTTGCCATATTTCTCTATGCCTGTGAGACGTAGACTCTGACTGCTGCACTTGTGAGAAAGTATATCCGGCATCAGAAATGAGATGTTTCCGCATGGTCCTCAGCATCTCATACAAAGACCACATTACCAACTTGGAGGTTCAGACCAGAGTAAGGCAAGCCATTGCACTATACGAATACCTGTTGTCCTCAGTGACAAGAAGGAACACGAGATGTATGGTCATGTATGAAGATAAACATAACTTGCCAAAACCATTCTACAAGGAACGGTGCATGGAGGCAGAAAGAGAGGAAGCTAGAGAAAGAGATGGGAAGATAACACCAGTGAATGGACTTGTCTCACACTCAGGGACTGACTGAGAGCGTCAGAGAACCGGGACGAGTGGAGGAAGCTGGTTGCAAAGTCTTCTGTGGCGCCCCAACAGTCTTCAAGACTCCGGGATAGGAGATAGGTGTTAGGTGAAGATGATGTCTGAAGACAAGCACCAAAGTTATAAGAAGCAGTCAACACTTGCAGTAACTGACGACATAGCACATTTTCACTTCTGAGAACATGTAGCTGACCAGTTGTTTCTTTGATGCCCTATGGAACGACCACATTATCCATTCCCTTTAGTTCCCCCTCCCTCTCCCCAGCACTCTTTCCTCTGCATGTTCCCACTTGTCAGATCTTTTCTCTCCACACTGCCCCCTGTCCTCCCTCCTCCTCCTTCTCTTTCTTTCTTCTCCAAAAGTTTTTCTACTATTGACAGCAGTAGTGTAAAATGCCCTGGCCTTGATTAGTGCTGCTCTCTCTCTGTGCCAGATATGTCACAATCACCTACAAGCCTCTCTTGGTTAGAAACAAACAAAAAAAACAAATACAAAAACTTTATCTTATAGATTTATTTCTATCAAAGCATGCGTAGTGTGGTCTCAACACTTAGCGGATGTGGTGTAGCGTATATGGACTAGTCCGCACGCAGTGACGCCTCCTTGATGAAACTGAAACTGAAACTTCTATCAAACAATTTTGCATCCATTTTTTTCTTCCATTTTTTAATGCTGAAAGGCTGTCTACATATTCAATAGATGCATCATAAACAAATCATAACATTTGACCAAGCATGCTGGGCGCTTTACTGTATTTGGTGCAACAAATTCGTATATTTAAGCGAAAAGGACCTACTTTTCATCATGTTTTTCTGCATTTTTTTCAGCAGATTTGTTATTGTTTTGACCAGAAAGCCCATCCTAACGTGCTTTACTCGCTTGATTCACCAACGTGATAAACTCAATCTTGGTTAGCTATGTCTGGCAAACTACACATATGTATCCTACATCTTAATTCTAGGTTTAGTGATACATTTATTCATATCTCCAGGTATCCTTGATAGAAACTGATTATAATTTTCTGATCTTGATAAAATGCAACTCAATTTTTGTTAGCATATTTGCACACAGCATCACAAAACATTTTTATCAGCATAAAAAAAACCGATTACATGCAATCCAAATTTCAGAGAATATGTTGACTTTGTAATGATGAAAATATTCCTGAAATCGTTAATCGCAAACTTGTGGCTGTAATGGCTTAAAGACATTTCCACACAAAGAATGGCAGAGAGATTTTAACAATATGTATCACACCGCTAAACTGATTACGCTGCTGCTCGTGTTTACTGCGGAAAATGCCTACGTAAAAACCTACCATGGACACCATAGACACTCACAAAATAGACAACACAGCACTGAATTGAGCATACCTCCATTGTAACATATGGTCATCGCTGAAGATATGGGAGGAGGGGGGAGAGAGAAGGGGGTAGGAGAGAGAAAGGAGGGTAGAGAGAAGTGAGAGGGTAGTGAGAGAAAGGAAGGGAGGGAGAGAGAAGGGGGGGTAGGAGAGGAGAAGTGAGAGGGTGGAGGAAAAGGAGAGGGGTAGGGAGAGCAAAAGGAAGGGTAGGTGAGCAGAAAGGAGAGGGTAGTGAGAGAGGAAAGGAGAGGGGTTGGGAGGAATTAAGTGGATTGGGTTAGACGATGAGTAAAGAGAGGGGGAGGAAGGAGAAGGGAGAGAGGGGGTAGGGAGAGGAGAAAGTGAGAGGGGGTAGGGAGAGGAGAAAGGGAGAGGGGGTAGTGAGAGGAGAAAGGGAGAGGGGGTAGGGAGAGGAGAAAGTGAGAGGGGGTAGGGAGAGGAGAAAGGGAGAGGGGGTGGGGACGGCGGAAAAAATGGGAAGGAGGCTCTTAAGATTGAAGACATTTTCACTGTTGTCATACATTCCTGTTCTGAATTTGTGTCATGCATTTCTGTTGTCATGCATTTCTGTTGTCATGCATTTCTGTTGTCATACATTTCTGTTGTCATACATTTCTGTTGTCATACATTTCTGTTGTCATACATGTCTGTTGTCATACATGTCTGTTCTGATACATTTCTGTTGTCATACATTGTCATACATTTCTGCTGTCATACATTTCTGTTCAGTTTCCTTTCTGAGGCCCACGCACAGCTGGTGTGCTAGGGGACGACAGGGACTGTGGTGTGGTTTCAATGTGATACATTTCTGTACTGTTTCCTTTCTAAGGTCCATGCACAGGTGGTGTGCTAGGGGTAGACAGGGGCTGTGCTGTGGTTTCAATGAGCCTGTGCTGTGTATGCAGAGACCAGAGAGGCTAGCTGAACGTGAACTCAGCTCTGAGACGAAAGAGCTTTAATCTGACAGTGGATCGCACAACCTGAGTACAGAGAGAAGTAAGGAGGGGTCATAGTACCGTACAAATAAAACGATGGAGAGCGTGTATAAAGAGAATAGGGAGCGGGGGCGACGAGGGAGGGTTCGTGTTTGGGAGGAAGCATGACCGTCTTTGTAGTGAATTAAAGAGAACATAAAATCCCAAAATGTACAGATTTCAGTTGGTTGAAAATGTGTTATAGATTATAAGTCACAGCCACGATTCCAGTAACTTGCTATAAAAGTTTCATCCATTTAAACAGGAATTAAACACTTCGCTTATATACTGTTGTAAAGATACTATTATTTGGATCTTCTTCATCGAATTTGAAATGGAAATCTAGAACTGATTGTTTATAGATGTATAAGACAGAGTCAAATGCTCTTTTGAAAAGAAACAGATTTTATGTGGCTTTAGTACGCCAGAACAGGTCCAAGAAGATCGATTGGAATTTCCAGTGCTTCTGTCATTGAAATCAAGTGCAGAAAGAAAGGAAATAAGAAGAAAGACGATGACTGAAAGGTCCACAAAATTAGTTAACCAAAGTTTGTGGGTTTAGGGCGGCTGAGACGTTTGCATCCTAATCAGGAAAAACATGTTGAGCCAAAAGAGGAATTGAAGTTAAACAGCCATTAGCCGATATGGAAATCTGCATACTGAGTCTGGAGACTTCAAAATCGATCCTGGTTTGGACCAAAGGTTCCCCGTCTCTCGCCTCATTTATCTTGAGGATCTGCAGTGGAAGTAAGTGGCTGGCTACTTCCTTTCTCTCCTTAATCACTGTGTAATCTGACAGTATTCCGTCCGTCCGCGAACACCCTGAAGTATTTTACATGACATGCGGTTTGGATACTGTAATATTTACAAATTTATGGTTCAAGTACTTTTCCTGTGGTGTGCAGAAAGCTATTGAATATTTGCAGAAATGCACCCATAGTATTTTGGGGGGTGGTCGTGATCCTTTTTTTTCTTTTTTCTTTGTCTTGTTTAGATTTTCGGGGAGGTGGGGGGGGGGGGGGGGGCGGAGGGCACGGCTACTTATAAGACGAAAGTAAGGACTGGGACAGAAAATGGTGAAGAAAGCAAGGAAGAAAGATATGGGTATGGAGGAGTGGAGGCAGCGTGCTAAAAGCTGGATGCAAAAGAGCAATGTTGGGAACAGTGTGAGGTATTGCTCAGGTTGAACGGAACCCGTCAGTTCACTGGCGTTCTGAGGATTACACGATTGCACAAAACTGCTATGCCATTCTTCGCTTTGTTTGTCGCTGGTCTTTCATTTTCTGCGCTTTTTTCCCATCTGTGTGTGCTCTGGTTTCCTTCAATGTCGCTTTGAAAGTTCTTAGAAGGTAATCAAAACTTTTGATCGAGTTTCTGCATGAGCGCCTGTATGTGTCTTTGGTTTGAGGCCTTCACGTTTCTCTCTCTCTCTCTCTCTCTCTCTCTCTCTCTCTCTCTTCTCTTCTCTCTTCTCTCTCTCTTGTGTGTGTCTCTGTCTCTCTCTGTCTCTGTCTCTCTCTCTCTCTCTCTCTCCTCTCTCTCTCTCTCTCTCTCTCTCTCTCTTCTGAAAATGTTTCAAAGAAATTTAAAACTATAATATCAGGTATACATTACGATCAGGATCAGTGTTGAGAGGACAAAAGTCTCTTAGTAGACAAATTAAAACCATTTTATAGGAATATGTCTTTCAGCGTTAGCGTCAGCATGTGGTAGTGATAAAAAGCAACTATCCAC
>CM065731.1:63479649-63489649 GCA_033310375.1 Conus canariensis
TCCTCTGGTACTTCCTGCATTCCTTTGTATTATTTTACCCTACCATTCTGACCGTGCGTTCATTTGAAACGAAGAAATGGGGGTAGGGGTAGGGCGGGGGTGGGGTGTGTGTGTGTGTGTGTGTGTGTGTGTGGAAAGATGGACAAGAAAGGCAGAATGTCATTTTTTCTTGCATCATGCCTATATTTCCAAACAATAAACAAGACATAGATACTACCTTTTCAGAGTGAGTCCATTTTCTGAACAAGGATGCTTGGGCAGCTGAGTGTTCAACACATGGTTTACGCCTAGCAACAGAGGGTTGCTCTGGGAAAAGTGGGGTTTTCTAGTTCTGTATCAAATTCTTTACACGTTCTCTCGTTCACAGTCTTGGATATGAGAAAAAAAAAAGTGGCTCATGGGAAATGTCTGCTCCATTGAGAATGACGTGGCAGTACTTTGACTTTGTTGTGGTTTGCTCGTTGTGGGTTCCAGTCTTCGTCCTCTCTCTCCCTTTATCACATAGGGGCCAGCTCTTTCACAGGTTGTGACTATTGCCGCTCTACAGCTGGCCCTGCCGTGTGTGTCCATTGGTCAATGGTGTTTAATGGTAATGCATTCATAGTTTGCTGGGCTCCTGCTGAGCTCGGGTGTCAGCTGCGCTATGAACGAAGTGAATGTTGTGGTCAGTGTCCGGCGTCCAGACAGATCGCGTGGTCTGCACGCGCAAGGATCGTGTTTTAGTTGATGAAGCAGGAACACTAGCAGCCACGGTGTAGTAAAATTACAAACTGCAGTTCGGTCTCTCTGTCAGAAGTCTTGACAGTAAACATGGAGGGAATGTTTAGACTCTCTCTCTCTCTCTCTCTCTCTCTCTCTCTCTCTCTCTCTCTCTCTCTCTCTCTCTCTCTCTCTTCTCCTTTTTCACTTTATGTGTGCACTGCACCGCACATCGTTTTAGACCGGAGGCCTGAAACATTAAAATTCGGTTCAATTGTGTTCTCTCTCTCTCTCTCTCTCTCTCTCTCTCTCTCTCTCTCTCTCTCTCTCTCTCTCTCTCTCTCTCTCTGGCGTAAAAAATACAATAAAATGCAAAACACGCAATATTCATGTGACAGAACGTTACTATTTCTCTCTCTCTCTCTCTCTCTCTCTCTCTCTCTCTCTCTCTCTCTGTGTGTGTGTGTGTGTGTGTGTGTGTGTGTGTGTGTGTGTGTGTGTGTGTGTGCATGCAATGTACTAGCATGTCTCCATGCGTGCGCACGTGAATGTGTGTGTGTGTGTGTGTGTGTGTGTGTGTGTGTGTGTGTGTGTGTGTGTGTGTGTGTGTGTTTGTGTGTTGTGTGTCTGTCTGTCTGTGTGTGTTGCGTACACACAACATTCCTCCACTTACCTCCTACGTATTTACATGAGTATACAGCCTCTGTTGGTGCAGGCACATTAACATGCATATGAGAATGGCTGGTATCTTATACCCTTCAAATATTTATATCTGAACGTGCCTCTGGTAGCAGCATGCGGTCCCCTCCCTCATCCCACTGAGGACGATCCGCACATGGAGATTTGTTATGAGCGTAGGCCTTCACCTCTAATGGCGTGCCTCGAGGGGCATCTATACTGAGTCTATTCATTGACCAGACTCTCTGGTACATTAGAAACCCTGAGAATCCTTCCAAAACGTCTGCAGTACATACGTGTCGATGGACTACTGCCTAACAGCGGGTTCTAAATAAAAAAGGGGCAGGAGGCAGGGTTGGTGGGGATTGGGGATGAGGTGGAACTGGCGTGGGGTGGGGATGTGAAGATAAGGTCGTCTGATTTAAGGTTGTGCAGTCGTATCTCTCTCTCCTTCCTCCCCTCCCCCCCCCTCTCTCTGTCTCTCTCTCTGTCTCTCTGTCTCTCTCTCTCTCTCTCTCTCTCTCTCTCTCTCTCTCTCTCTCTCTCTGTCAAGTCTAGTTATCCTACAAAAGTGCCTCTGCATATACATTTCGATTCTCACTGCATACCTATATAATTAGTCGTTACAGGAGGAAACATTTTTCTCAGACTGACATAAAAATGTCATACCTTTGTGTTGAATTACTGTCTAATTACGGAATGAAGCATACCCCTAAAATGTCTTTCAAATTGAGAACTGCTATAGCATATGCTTTTCGTGTGCCCGGTGTTTGGCGTTGTCTTTGTATTTATTAGAAACAACAAAATGGAAATGACTTTAAGAATCTAACAAGGAAAAATATATCATTTAAAACACCTAGAAATCCTACTAACACCACCACCTCCCACCCTCACCCACCACTTTCATGGACATTTTGGTAAACCTCGTTGGATATAATTCAGTCTTTGAAAGTACATAAATGTTTACCCCTTTTTCATGAGACAGTGGGGGTATTGCAATGAAACGAGAGAGGCAAATTGCGTCTATGACTCAGATTGTGAATACATACACCAGCTGGATGAAAGAGACAACGGGGAGGGGGAAAGAGAACGGTATTGAGATACAGTCTGGGCAACAATATCTGTAGACAAGCTCCGTAGTTATAAGAAGCAGTCAACACTTGCAGTAGCAGACGAATATAGCACACTCTCACTACTGATGATATGTAGCTGACCAGTTGTATCTTTGGTGCCCGATGGAGCTACCCACCTTATCCATTCTCTTTAGTTCCCTCTCCCTCTCCACAGCTTGTCGAATCTTTTCTCTCCACACAAACAACTCTCCCCCCTCTTCTCCCTTCTTCTCTTGCTTTTTCCCCCAAAGTTTGTACTGTTGACAGCAGCTGTCTGTAATGTCCTGGACTCGATTAGTGCTGCTCTCTCTCTCTCTCTCTCTCTCTCTCTCTCTCTCTCTCTCTCTCTCTCTCTCTCTCTCTCTCTCTCTCTCTCTCTGCCAGATATTCAGCAGTCACATGGAACCCTCTACTGATTAAAAACAATAACAGAATCTTTTACCGTACAGATGTATTTCTGTCAAACAATTTGGCACTAGTTTTTTTCCCTGTACTTTTTAGTTCTGAAAAGCTACCTACATATTTAATCTATTCATCATGAGCAAGTCTTAATATTTTGGCCAAGCGTGCTTGAAGCTTTACTGTATTTTTGATGCAACAAATTCGTATATTTCTATGAAAAGAACATACTTTTCATAGTTTGTTTTCCGCAATGCATTTTTTGCAGAAGAGTTGTTATTGTTTAGACAAGAAAGCCCGTTTCATTTGTCGCTTTATTGCTGGTTTACTCGCTTGTTTCACCAACATGATAAACTTATACATTCTTGTTTAGCTTTTTAGGACAAACTATGCATATATTTCATCTGCCTTAATTCAATAGTTAGAGATACATTTATTTATATCTCCAGCTCTACTTGATTAAATGAGATGGAATTGTCTGATCTTGATAAAATGCAACTCAACCCTTGTTACCATATTTGCATACAATACATTTTTCTATCAGTATGTTAATCACCGATCATAAGCGATCAAAATTTCAGAGAATGTTATTTTTTTTAATGACGAAAATATTGCTGAAAATATTAATCGCAAACTGAATGCTGCAATGACTTGGAGGCATTTTCACTCAAGGAATGGCTAGAGAGATTTTGACAGTATTTATCATACCGCTAAATTTATTACGCTACTGCTCGTACTCACCGCGAAAATCAAACATTAAAACTTACCACAAACACACGTAGACACACTCACAAATGCACACACATACACACGGACAACCGAAACTGAGCAATTACACTCTCATTTACACAGTGTCAAGGCACAGTGATTGGAAGAAACATGTGGCAAGGGGAGAGGAGTGGGGAGAGAAGAAAGGGAGAGGAGGTGGGGAGGGGGGAAAGATGGGAAGGGGGCTCTTAAGATCGAAGAAATTTTCACTGTTGTCATACATTTCTGTTGTGACACATTTCTGTTGTGACACATTTCTGTTGTCATACATTTCTGTTGTCATACATTTCTGTTGTCATACATTTCTGTTGTCATACATTTCTGTTGTCATACATTTCTGTTGTGACACATTTCTGTTGTCAAACATTTCTGTTGTCATACATTTCTGTTCAGTTTCCTTTCTGAGGCCTACACACACGTGGTGTGCTAGGGGAAGACAGGTGGTGTGATGTGATTTCAATGTGATACATTCTGTACTGTTTCCTTTCTAAGGTCCATTCACACGTGGTGTGTTAGGGGAAGACAGGTGCTGTGCTGTGGTTTACAATGAGCCTGTGCTGTGTATGCAGAGACCAGAAAGTCTAGCTGAACGTGAGTTCGGCTCTGAGACGAAAGAGGACTTAATTTGACAGTGGATCGCACAACCTGGGTACAGAGAAGTAAGTATGGAGCAATGGTAGCAGCGTGCAAATAAAGAATGGGGAGCGTGCGTGAAGTAGATGGGGAGGGTAGGAACGAGGGAGGGCTCGTGCTTGGGAGGAATCATGATGGTGTTGATGGCGAATGAAAGTGAATATGGAATCCCTAATGTATAGATTACAGTTGGTTGAATATGTTTTGTGGAGTTATAGGTCACTGCCACAATTCCAGTGACTTGCTGTAAAGATTTTATTCATTTAAACAGGAATAAAGTTCTTCACTTAGATCCTGTTGTAAAGATATTATTATTCGGATCTTTGTCACTGAGTTTGGAAATGGGATACAGCATTGATTGATGTTTAAGCCAGAGTTCAATGCTGTTTTGCAAAAAAAACAATTTTCTGCGGCCTTACTACGCCAACACAGGCTAAAACGGATCGCTTGGGATCTTAAGTGTTTCTGACATTGAAATCAAGTGCAGAAAGCAAGAAAGTAAGAAAGAAAGACGATATCACAAGTGACCAGAAAATTCGGTAATCCAGGTTTCCTTTCCGTGTGGTCCACGGGTTCTTGCTGGCTGAAAAAGTTGCATCCTAGTCAAGAAAATCATGTTGAGCCAACAGAGGAATGAAAGTTGAACAACGTCTCATGAGCCAATATGGCCGTCTGGATACTGAGTCTGGAGACTTCAAAATTGATCCTGGTTTGGACCGAAGGTTCCCCGTCTCCCGTCTTATTTATCTTGAGAATCTGTAGTGGAAGTAAGTGTCTGGCTACTTCGTTTCTCTCCTTAAACGCAGTGTGATCTGGTAGTATTCCATCCGTCCGCAAACACCCTGAAGTATTTGACACGACATGCGGTTTGCACTCTGCGTTATTTACATATTTTACGGTTGAAATACTTTTCTTGTGGTCTGTCTAGAAAGCTGTTGAATATCTGCAAAAATGTGCCCAAAGTATTTTTGGAGTGGTGGTGGTCGTCGCGATCCTTTTTTAATTTTCTGTTCGTTTAGATTTTCGGGAGGGAGGGGTAAGGCCACATAAAAGAGGAAAACTGAGGAGTAGGGTGCAAGATGGTGAAGAAAGCAAGGGTGGAGGATATGGGTACGCAGAGAATGGTGACATCCTGCTAAAATTGGATGTGAAAAAAAAAATGATTGTCTCTTACCCTAAATATTTACAATTTGTCACGTCTTGTGTCGTTTTGTCTGAGAGAGAATGGAAAGTCATTTTGGATGTCCTGCCAGCAGTGTTTGTGTCAGGAAGACGTTTCAAGTCATTCCTCTCTGGACATGCTGGTCTTCATTGCAGTTACCATTGAAATCGGTTCACGTTGTGAACACAGCCTGTGTTTAGAACGGTGTGGAGTATTGCTCAGGTTGAAAGGAGCACGTCAGTTTCCCGGCGTTCTAAAGGATTATTCGATCGTATAAAACTGCCGTGCCTCTCTTTGCTTTATTTGTCGCTGGTTTTTCATTTTCTACGCTTTTGTTAGATCTAATATTTGCTCTGTTTGGTTTCGTTTTAAGTAGCTTTGAAAGTTCCAAGAAGGTAATCAAAACTTTTGATCGAATTTCTGCGTGAGCGCCTGCATGTGTGTCTTTGGATTGAGACCTTCACGTTTTGAATCTCTCTCTCTCTCTCTCTCTCTCTCTCTCTCTCTCTCTCTCTGTCTCGTCTGTCTGTCTGTCTGTCTGTCTGTCTCCTCTTCTTCTTCTCTCTCTCTCTCTCCCCTCTCTCTCTCTCTCTCTCCATCATCTGTGGTTCTTCAAAATGTTCCAAAGAAATTTGAAACTGTGTCATCAGGAATGTATTATGATCATGGTCAGTACAGAGAGAACAATCTGTTCATAGACAAATGATAACCACACAATAATAAGAATGTATCTTTCAACAATGGCATTAGCATGTGTTTGTGATATTTTCAAGATGTATAAAGCAAAAAACACAATCTCGTTTCCATAATCATAAATGAGATGACTATTTCAATATTGATTTAAGGCAGACGTATTGTCCGTCTGATTGCAAACCCTGTGGAATTGTTAGTTATTCTCTTTGCCGATGATGGTAATTATAATATCTGAAATCGTATTTGAATTTAGATCCTGTCAAAGGAGCTTAGCAATCAGATAACGAGTCATCATTATACACTTATTACATAGCATGTCCTCATTGTACATGTATCATGGCAAGTGGCAGTCTGATTTTGATGGTCGTCGTAGCGGTAACAGGTCGACCGACAGGGTGGACCAGACTTTGTCCCTCCCCTCCAGGGGCAGACAGCTTAACCCACTGGCCAACGGTTCCTACAGAACATGAGTCCTTGAGCTACCAACACTGTGTTTCTCCACTGGTTCTGCACGGCGATCCCACCCTACATCCAATACTCCACTCTCATCCCCCCACGACCCTCCCCACCACCCCTATACCCCATTTCCTCCATTCCACAAACACATCCTGGAGGATTGTCTGCCTGGATGGGACTTCAGGGATGGAGTTGAGGTGTGGCCTGTCATTTTTGATATCCCTATGAGCTGAGGACCTGATAGCTGAGGACCTGATAGCTGAGGACCTGATGGCTGAGGACCTGTGGGCTGAGGACCTTGATAGGAGCTGAGGACCTGTGAGCCTGAGACCTGATGGCTGAGGACCTGTGCTGAGGACCTGTGGGCTGAGGACCTGTGACCTGAGGACCTGTGACTGAGGACCTGTGACCTGAGGACCTGTGGCCTGAGGACCTGTGAGTTGAGGACCTGTGGCCTGAGGACCTGTGGGCTGAGGACATGATAGCTGAGGACCTGTGGGCTGAGGACCTGTGGCCTGAGGACATTGGGCTGAGGACCTGTGACCTGAGGACCTGTGACCTGAGGACCTGTGATCTGAGGACCTGTGACCTGAGGACCTGTGACCTGAGGACCTGTGGGCTGATGACCTGTGGCCTGAGGACCTGTGACCTGAGGACCTGTGACCTGAGGACCTGTGCGCTGAGGACCTGTGGGCTGAGGACCTGTGACCTAACGACCTATGACCTAACGACCTGATAGCTGAGGACCTGTGACCTGAGGACCTGTGGGCTGAGGACCTGTGACCTGAGGACCTGTGACCTGAGGACCTGTGATCTGAGGACCTGTGACCTGAGGACCTGTGACCTGAGGACCTGTGGGCTGAAGACCTGTGGGCTGAGGACCTGTGACCTAACGACCTGATAGCTGAGGACCTGTGACCTGACGACCTGTGGGTTGGGAACCTGTGACCTAACGACCTGATAGCTGAGGACCTGATAGCTGAGGACCTGTGGCCTGAGGACCTCTGACATGAGGACCTGTGGACTGAGACCTGGACCTAGGACCTGTGGGTTGAGGACCTGTGGGTTGGGACCTGTGGGTTGAGGACCTGCTGGACCTGACTGAGGACCTGAGGACCTTGACATGAGGACCTGTGGACTGAGGACCTGTGACCTGAGGACCTGTGGGTTGAGGACCTGTGGGTTGAGGACCTGTGGGCTGAGGACTTGTGACCTGAGGACCTGTGGGTTGAGGACCTGTGGGCTGAGGACTCTGACATGAGGACCTGTGGGCTGAGGACCTGTGACCTGAGGACCTGTGGGTTGAGGACCTGTGACCTGAGGACCTGTGGGTTGAGGACCTGTGGGCTGAGGACCTGCGACCTGAGGACCTGTGACCTGAGGACCTGTGGGCTGAGGACCTGTGGGCTGAGGACCTGTGGCTGTGACCTGTCGGCTGACGACCTGTGAGCTGAGGACCTGTGGGCTGAGGACCTGTGGGCCAGCCTCAAACTCTCTACCCTCCCTCTCTTCGCTCTGGTGGACCTACCGTCTCCAGAAGAATTGGAAGTAAGAACACCGTTAGAGCCCTGTCCTCAGATTGCCTCGCTAGGGGTCTGGAATTCGCTTAGGCCCGATCCTCTGGAAGCAAACTGGCCTGATGTCGTCTTTACCTCCCATTACCTGTCTGGGCACCACGGTAAAGACCGCAATTTGTAAATGTCCTGGACAGTTTGTCTGTTAAGGGCTGCCATTTGCAAATGTCCTGGACAGTTTGTTTAAGGGCTGCCATTTGCAAATGGTCCAAGACAAGTATCGCTTCCCCCTCAGTGCGCTGGGGACTGTCTCTGTGAGTGTGACCTGCCATTGGCTTCTGTCTGTTACCTTTCTCTATCGCTGATTTCGGCAAATCTATACTTCTATCTTGACTTGGTGTAGGTGTGTGTGTTTTAATGGAGAGAGAGAAAGAAAGAAGAGAGAGAGAGAGAGAGAGAGAGAGAGAGAGAGAGAGAGAGACACTAAATGAAACCAACGGATTGGGAGGGGGCTGAAAGAGAGAGAGGGAAAGAGAGAAAAGAAAGAGAAAGAAATGGGAGAGATAGACAGACAGACAGACAGAAAACGAAACGGATGGGAAGAGAGAGAAGAGAGAGAGAGAGAGAGAGAGAGAGAGAGAGAGAGAGAGAGAGAGCAGAGACAGACAGACAGACAGACAGACAGACAGACAGACAGACAGACAGACAGACAGACAGACAGAAAACGAAAACGGAACGAGAGAGAGTGACAGACAGACAGACAGACAGACAGAAAACGAAACGGATGGAGAGAGAGAGAGAGAGAGAGAGAGAGAGAGAGAGAGAGAGAGAGAGAGAGAGAGAAAACCGAAACGGACGGAAAGAGCGTGAGAGACAGACAGACAGACGGACAGACAGACAGACAGAAAACGAAACGGACGGAGAGAGAAGAGAGAGAGAGTGAGAGAGAGAGAGAGAGAGAGAGAGAGACAGACAGACAGACAGACAGACAGACGAATCTTTTGTTTTTCTTTCTTTTAGGAACTGAAGTCCAAGTCCAGTTCTCTTTTCGTCTATTCTCTTGAAAGGACTGACGAGGAGGATGGAAGGAATCCCTTTTCTAGTTCCACCGTTTCTTTTTAAAGGGGAGATGAGCCCACTTTAGTTGTTTCAGACACTGCCCATCCTACTATCGAAAGCAGGAAGACATCGTATCGCTGTACTGTACTGTATCAACTTGCTGACGAATGCTGTTGACGACTACGCTCATATAAAAGAATGAGTCCTATATCAGCATACGTATTGAGGAATAGAGCGATTCTGTACTGTAAGAAAGGAAGTGGGATATTTCGCGTTTACAACAAACGATAAACAATAAGTGATGTAGAATCATACGCAGCAGCAGCCAGCAGCAGCAGCAGCAGCAGCAGCAGAGCAGCAGTAGTAGTAGTAGTAGTAGTAGAACTAGTAGCATCAGCAGCAGTAGTAGTAGCAACAGCAGTAGTAGCAGAAACAGCAGCAACTGCAGCAGCAGCACCACCACCAGTAGTAGTTAGTAGTAGTAGTAGTAGTAGTAGTAGACAGTAGTAGTAAGTAAGTTAGTTTGTGTGTTGTTGTTGCTGTAGTAGAAGCAGTAGCAGTAACGTAAATTATTGCCGAAGCATGGCGACTAATTCGTAGTGAAGCAACTCACAAGAGAAGACACTGCGCTGCTCTTGCCTCAACTCTGTGGTGTTTGATGGTACCTACAATTGGTCAGATGTTTACAACAATTCTGTCTGTCAGAGTTGTGACGTGGAGGACCAGAGTGAGTGTAGGGGTGGGTGGGAAAGGGGGATTAATTCGAGCAATTAACCATGTTGGGTGAGAACGCAATTGTCTGTGTGACCATCATCTGTCTATTCTTA
>CM065731.1:63494649-63509649 GCA_033310375.1 Conus canariensis
AAGCACCAGTGACACTGATCTCACTACCCCAGAGATAAGAACAATTACCAGTGACATTGACCACACTACCTCAGAGATCAGAACAACTACTGGTCAGACTGACACAACCACCACAGAGGGGACCACTTCTACTGACAACAAAGACCCCACCGCCACCAATGACAGTACAAGCACAGAAGCTAAGAATTGCATCCAGTGCTCTCTTTCTTTCACTGCATCTGTCTGTATATCTTGTATCAAAAGCCTTGATGCAGATATTAAAACTCAGATTGACAACAAACTGAGGGTTTTAAAACAGACGATGCAGGAGAAAATTGACAGTCTGCAAGATGAGTGCAACACACTACGCAATCAGCTGAAAGAACAAACGAAGCTGATTGACAGTGTGTCTGACCGTCAAAAGCACCTCTTGAAATCAGCACGTGACTGTCAGCACCATACCACGTCCACTGTAAAGTCATCAAAAAAGTCAACGCAGCCAGAACTAAAACAACGGGAACAATCTAGCGACGTGTGTACTAAGCATAGTGGTGTTACGGCTGACAAAGAACAGACTGTCACTCACGCTGTGACCGACTCAGTCACTGTCACCAACAACAAACCAGCCTTTGACAGACAGCAGACTGACTCCACCCCTGTCATAGGTAATACCACAGCAGTCTCTGACCGACAGCTCAATCAAACCACCCCAAAATTCAGGATCCGTCTTCCCCCGAAAGGCAAACTTGTCAACTTCATTGTGGGGGATTCTAACCTTCAGTATATTGACCGACAGAGACTGGACAGGACGGGACTCACCCATGTACGCACAATGCCTGGGGCGAAGGTGACTGACGTCACTGCTGCCCTCAGAGATTGTGCAGTACGAGAGGATGTGCAGCGGGTGGCATTGCATGTGGGGGGAAACGACCTTCACAAACACTACTCTGTAGACACGCTACAGCAGGACTTTGGTCAGCTTCTGGGACAGGTGAAAAGAGTTTTTCCTGCTGCCAAAATTGCTGTCTCTGCCCTACTTCCTAGAAAACCTATTCCTTTGAAATTCATTAATTTGATGAATAGGGAACTGCATGTCCTATGTGCAGAAACAAGTGCATGTTTTTTGTTTGAAACAAATTTCGTTGATCAAAATCTTAGGATCGTTCAAAGCTATTTCACATCGGATGGTATTCACCTGTCTGCCAGTGGCTTGTCGCTCTGGTTACGGCAAATCATTCAGTTTCTGGCACTCCGTGTGAACCGGCCTCCACGGAATACGGGTAATGGGGCACACCCAGAGCTATGTCAGGAACAGTCCATTGCAACAAACCGTAACAGATCACAGTCTTCAAAATTAAAAGAAAACCAAGACAAGCAGCCTGTCCCTACTGAGTGCCGTCGGAGTGTGCAGCCCATGTTCCCCCAGTCAGTAGGAAATCGTCCTGATTCCTATCCTACAAATTTACCCCCAGAGACAGTCCAACGTAGCTCAAACAATCACTTGGACAGTGCTCCTGAAATTGTCCACCAGAAATCCAGTTGTTCTTCTAATGAAACCTTTTCCCACCATGCAATGCCACCCATGCCGTACTTTAACAGACCCCCCATTACATCAATGCCGATGTTTCCCCCCATGTGGCCTTTCTCCCCCTTCCCTCCTCTGCCTTTCAATCCTTGGACACAAATGCACCCTTATCTTCCCTCTCCCCCTGCTTAACAGAAATTCCGGTATCTGGAATTCAGATACCAGCTTGCTGTCTCGCCTTCCAAGTGCAGGCCCTCACCCTTGCCTACCCTTCCCCCCGCCCAAATTTACCCATCCCTGCCTCTCAGCTCCACCCCCCCCCCCCCTCACCCCCAGCCGTGTCTTCTTTCCCTCCTGCTTGCTCCGTCTCACCTTCACCTTCCCACCACGCACTGACTCCTCCTCCCTACCCCCCTCCCCAACCCTGTGAGTCTTGCGCCCCCCCCCCCCCCACCCCCACCCGGTATTGCTTAGTTACTGTGGATGACTGTACTATTGTGACCCGGACAGCTTGAAAGCGACATTTGTCTTGGTTGGTCATACTTTCCTGAATATTGTTATCATACACATACTTGAATTGTCCTTTGGACTGAACTTCATTGCCCTGCTTTTTGGATTTTGTGTGTTCTTGGATATTTTATGATTGCTGATTTTATATTTTAATTGTTATTGTAACAGTATATCTATTTTGTTTTATTGCTCAGGACTTTGCTCTAGAATTAATGCAATGGACCATTGTAATGTAATTAATACTGATACTGGATTACGCATTGGTCACCTAAATGTTTATCATCTGCCAAATAAGATTCATGATGTCTGTTTTCTTCTAAACGAATCCCCTTCTATTCATCTGCTTGGTCTTAGTGAAACTCGCCTTGACTCCCGTTTCACTGATACAGCTTTATCCATAACTAACTATAACTTTGTCCGACGCGATGCACATCACTCTGGTGAAACAGGACTTGGAATATATATTCATCAAAGCATCGCTCACTGTACAAAAAGGCGGCGTGACCTTGAGCCTGATAATGTTGAATGCATGTGGCTGCAGGTAAAACCCTCCAACTCAGCCCCTCTTCTAGTTGGATATGTGTACAGGAATCCCGCTGCCACTTTCCTTTGGTATGACAACTTTGTACACATGATGGATGATGTATATAAGAGCTATCCAAATGTCATTCTTCTCGGTGATTTTAACATTGATCTGTTAAAACGGCAGCCTGCCTGGGATGCGACCACCACACTTTTTGGCTTGCATCAGCTTATTCATAGTCCAACTAGAATCGCAAAGACATCGTCTACATTGCTGGATCATATCTACACGAACAACAAAGCCATGGTATCCAATATAACAGTGGGCAACAAAAGCATAAGCGACCACTGTCTCATTTTGTGCACTTGGTCTTGTAAACTTCCAAAGCAACAGAATAAGGGCCACACAACCATTCAATATCGCTGCTTCAAAAATTTCAGTAAGGATGAATTTTTCCTCGACTTAAGCTTAGCTCCTTTCTACAGTGTACTCAATTACACAGATCCAAATGAAGCGTATAATACCTGGTATAATATCTTTCTCTCAATCGTTGATAAACATGCCCCACTTAGAAGAAAAAGGGTAAAACACAGAGTACTTCCCAGCTGGCTGACAAAAGACATTATTATAGAAATGGCACTAAGGGATGCACTTAAGACCGCCAAAAAGGTAGATGAATATAAAAAGCAGAGAAACAGAGTATCAGATCTGGTTAGAAAATCAAAATCTGAGCATTTTAGGAAGCTGATAAACGCAAACAGGGATACAGCATCATTATGGCGTGCTGTTAATGAAATAACTGACAAGTCGAGAAAGAAATCAGATAATACTGCGACTATGTGGTCTGCTAACACTTTCAACAATCATTTCCTTCAGGCAACTGAATCAGTACAAACGGCTGCCAGTGTCACATTCTTTAATCGATATGAGACTCCAGCTGTTCTCCTATCGTTTTGTCAAGAACGATTAAATACTAGAGATTCATTTAGCATCCCCTTGCTTGCTATTAATGAAGTTGGTTCCTTAATTTCAAAACTTAAAAATAAAAAAGCAATGGGTCCAGATAACTTAAATGCTTCTATACTCAAGCTTGCTCTACCTTACATTGTTGATACCCTTACGTATGTTTATAATTTGTGTATTGATCAGAATGTCTTCCCATGTGGTCTAAAGGCAGCAAAAGTCATTCCCATACCCAAATCAAGAGATCTCACTGATTTAAACAATTTTAGACCAATATCTCTTTTATCTGTTGTATCGAAACCTCTTGAGATGCATGTTCACAAACACCTAACTAAACATATGGAACATCACAAACTGTTCCACCCATTTCAGTCAGGCTTTCGTCGAAATCACTCATGCCACACGGCCTTAAAACGCCTCTGTGATACATGGCTATCAGCCATCAACGAAAGAAAACTCACTGGAACTGTTTTCCTCGATTTTAAGAAAGCGTTTGATCTTGTAGACCACAACATATTATTAAAAAAAATGACTGCATATGTTCAAAATCCGGCAGTAGTCACCTTCTTTCAGTCATATCTTGAAAACAGGACCCAGCGTGTTTACTTAAACGGTACTTATTCCTCTGAAGGAATAGTGAGCTGTGGCGTTCCACAAGGCTCTGTCCTTGGACCTCTTCTCTTCTGTATTTTTATAAATGACCTACCGATGCACATATCTCACAATGATGTCATCTGTGATCTGTTCGCTGATGATAGTTCTCTTCACTGTAGTGATACAAACATCATGTGTGTACAAATATCGTTACAACAAAGTATAACTGATGTCTTAGAATGGTGCAACCAAAACCGAATGGTGCTTAATCCGCACAAAACAAAATGTATGGTCCTAGCATCAAGACAGAAACATCAACGACAGCATCTTATGTTGAGCCTAAAAATGAGTGAAACCTTGATCGAGCAGGTTACCGAACACCGTGTCTTAGGCGTGATCATTGATGAGAACTTTAAATGGCAATCACATATAAATCATGTTTGCAAACAGTTGGCTCGCAATTTGTTTTTACTCAATAAACTCAGTTATTATGTTGAACCACACATCCGGAAATTATTTTTTGAAGCCCATTGCCTCTCTCACATCAACTATGCGTCCACTGTCTGGAGTGGTGCCGGTGAAAATCACATAAAAAAGATCAACTCTATGCATAGACGGGGAATTAAGCTGATTCTTCCCGACAAGTCTCTATCAACCACGGGCAAATTCGCAAAACTAATGATGTTACCACTGCAGAGCCAACTGACCTATAATAAGGCAGTACTAATGTTTAAAGTCCATGCAAACATGGCGCCAACATATCTTGCTGAGTTTATCCAAATGGCAACAACACGATATGATTCAAATAATTACATTTTACCACGTGTCCGCACTGATTTGTTCAAATCTAGTTTTGCATTTTTTGGTCCATCTGTGTGGAACTCTCTTCCTCCGTCTGCCAAAACATGTCAATCACTGCCGTCCTTCAAATCAGCAATACTTAAACATTTACTTGAACAATAAATCTGACCTTTTGACCATAGTCTGAACGCCCTACTTTTATGCTTGCCTCTATATTAGCTAATGAAAATGTGTGTGTGTGTGTGTGTGTGGGGGGGGGTGGATGTGGGTGTGCGCGTGAGTGCGTGTATGTGTGGGCGTGTGCATGCATGTGAGCGCGCGTGCATACGTGTCTGATTGTGTTGTGTAATTTTTTTTTTTTAATTCTATAATTATTATTCTTATTACTATTGTTATTGTTAATATTATAATGTTGCTATATTCTTCATTGTTTCTGTCATTATTAGTGTGTGCAGTCTGTTAAGTTGAATGTTGTAGAATAGCAAGGACAGATTGGAAGAATAGGCACTGCCTAAAATCTCTATCCTTGAGTAATAAAGTTTTTGAGTCTTGAGTCTTGAGTCTTGAGTCTCTCTCTCTCTCTCTCTCTCTCTCTCTCTCTCTCTCTCTCTCTCTCTCTCTCTCTTCTCTCTTCTTCTTCTTCTTCTTCTTCTTCTTCTTCTTCTTCTTCTTCTTCTTCTTCTTCTTCTTCTTCTTCTTCTTCAATGCATACCACTATGTTGCATTATGCTTTCTACGTATGTTCAAGCCGTGTCAAAGGATTACATTTTGTGCTTTACTAGTTCTGTCCATTTCTCATGTTCTCCATCTCTCTCTCTCTCTCTCTCTCTCTCTCTCTCTCTCTCTCTCTTCTCTCTCTCTCTCTCTCTTTCACTCTCACTTTGTTTTTAATTGCATGTCACTATGTTACGTGTCTTCTATATATCCGTATCAAAATGATTATACATTGTGCTTTGCTGCTTCTTCCTATTTCTCATGCTCTCCCGCTCCCTTGCTTTCCCCTCACTCCGTCCCTCCTCTCTCTCTCTATCTCTCTCCCTCTCTTTCTCTCCCCCCTCTCTCTCCCTCTCCCTCTCTCTCTCTCTCTCTCTCTCTCTCTCTCTCTCTCTGTTCCAAATTGTGTGTGTATTTTGTCATATTCATCTTATTGTTTTATACACACTAACTGTTGTCCATTATAGTACATTTCTATATGCCCCCTCCCCGTACTCTTCTTCGTCCTCCTCATTTTTTTGGGGTTTGTTTTTCTTTTTTCTTTTTTTTTCACTTTTCCTTTCATTTGATTTTCCAATATGATCGCATGACTGTTTTTGTTTGTTTGTTCGTTCTTTGTTCTGACATTAGTTTATTTAACCGTGTGCTGTAGTCCCTACTCAGGGCGAGGACTGGATGTAAAAAAGCGCATCAGTGCTTATTTATCATCCTCGTAAATGAAGAATTTTCTCTCTCTCTCTCTCTCTCTCTCTCTTCTCTCTCTCTCTCTCTCTCTCTCTCTCTCTCTCTCTCTCTCTCTCTTCCACGTGCATCCAAGAGATAAATGCAGATTAGTAAGAGCCAGAGGTAAGGAGGTACTCAACAGACAGACACAAATAACCCTAAAAGGCCAGCGAGGAAGATTCTCGGACTCACAAACTCAATTCCGAACTGGCCGAAGTGAAACTGAGACTGGCTAGGACATTCGTCAATTGAAGCCTTTAACAGGGAGACTCTCTCGGACATTTGTATTTTGTAGCCCACATGACAGGTACAATGTCTAGGACCTTCAAAAGTTGCACTTCACCAAAGTAACCGTCAACGATATTTACAAACTGTAGCAATTATCAGAATGACTGTGTAGGACATTTAAAGATGTAGCATTTTACTAGAGTGCTGTCTATGGCAATTTACAAAATGTATCTTCTAACTGTCGAAGACATTTACTAATGATAGTCTTTAACAGGGAGAATGTATAGGACATCTATATATCGTGGGTTTTGATTGTCAAAGACAATTATGAATTGTACCTTTAGCAAGGTCAATGTCGAGGGCATTTACACATTGAAGCGTTTGACAGGGAGATTATTCCCGACATTTACAAACTGTGGCATTCATAGCAGGACTCTCTGGCTCATGTATAAATTGTAGGACTCGACAGGAAGACTATCTAAGGTATCTATAAACAAGAATAGGTTGTCTGACTTGAATATTTACAAATATGCAGCCAGTAGTTTGAAGACTGTCTTGGACATTTAGAAATTGAAGTTCGGACATCCGGAACCATTCAGTGACATTTACAAACTGAATCCCTTTACTTGGAGACTATTTAGAACATTTCAAACCTGCAGCCTTGAACATGGAGACTCCCTAGGACCCTTACTAATTGCAGCTTGTAATAGGGAGACAGTAAATGTTGTTAAAAATCTGCAGCCTTCAACAGAGAAACTGTAAATGACATTCACAATTTACAGTTTTGACAGCTTTTGCACGGGACATTTCCCACTTGCATCCTTTGACAGGATGATGGTCAAGGGCATTGCCAAAATGCAGCCTTTAACATGATGACATGTGGACTGGAATGACTGTCAAAGGTATTCACAAACTACAATTTTTGTATCGACAAGTTGCAGCCTTCAACATGATGACACATTGACTGGAATGACTATCAAAGGCATTCACAAACTGCAGTTTTTAACAGGTTGACTGTGCATATTGGTCGGGGGCCAGTTTGCTGTCAGATGATGATGTTCATTTGACTTGCACGCCTGGGAGCAGGCATCCTGCATGCAGAACGCTAGCGATTCTTCTCTCCAGTTTTTCCTGAAACAGAGAAGGCAACTGCTGCCAGTAAAGAGAGAGAGAGAGAGGGGGGGGGGAGAGAGAGAGAGAGAGAGAGAGAGAGAGAGAGAGAGAGAGAGAGAGAGAGAGAGAGAGAGAGGCGAGGGCGGTCAGAATGAGACAGTTTAGCAGCTCAAGACCTATGTCAACAGTTTAAGCGTCAGGGTTAGGGTGTGCGTGGGCTTGAAACATTAACGCAAAGTGTTGGTGTACGTTCGCCCTCCCCTCCCGCCACACCTCCTTGTAGTTTACGTGTCGTGCATCCCAGTATATTAATCCATCATCAGATTGCATTTACTTTATGAACAAAGTGATTTCCTTCATTGCAATGAGATGCACGGGACGCATGCATGTACGGATACTATTGATTATATTGCTTTTCCATTGAAAACTGCAATGGACGGTTTACATGTCTCTGGGTTAATATATCAATGCGCGCGCAGTGTAGCACGTGTTCTTTTCCTTTGTGACAAACTGTGGATTGTGACATTGCCCACTTTAGCACGTGTTCTCTTCCTCAGTGACAAACTGTGGGATTGTTACATTACCCACTGTAGCAGGTGTCCTCTTCCTCTGTGACAAACTGTGGGATTGTGACATTGCCCACTGTAGCAGGTGTTCTCTTCCTTTGTGTCAAACTGTGGGATTGTGCCATTGCCCAGTGTAGCAGGCGTCCTTCTCCTCTGTGACAAACTGTGGGATTGTGCCATTGCCCAGTGTAGCAGGTGTCCTTCTCCTCTGTGACAAACTGTGGGATTGTGCCATTGCCCACTGTAGCAGGTGTCCTTCTCCTCTGTGACAAACTGTGGGATTGTGCCATTGCCCACTGTAGCAGGTGTCCTTCTCCTCTGTGACAAACTGTGGGATTGTGACATTGCCCAGTGTAGCAGGTGTTCTCTTCCTCTGCAAACCCGTTGTAAATACAAACAAGACTTATGTTCTGGTTCACCGTCTTGGTAGTACCTCCTACACACCATGCCTTAATTAAGTTCAGTCGGCACCGACAACGTGAGAGGAAAAGACCACAGTATCTCCTTATTAAGGTCCAGCACTTACAGGCTGAATGCAACACATTGCTGAGCGGACTTAGCAGTCGACAGTGATACAGGCCTGCTGTGGAACAGTTGAGGTATTTTCGTCTCCCGACCCTTTCAAACCGCTCGTAAAGAGGGGTCTGCTTGAGAGCTGGGAGGACGTGCATTTGACATTGATGCGGGGCGTGCTGTGGAAACAGACGAGATCTGTTTTGTCTCCAGAGCCTTTTACACAGTTCCTGTTGTAGAGTCTAGTGGAGGACATCTGTTCCCCAGCAAGTTCAGACAAGTGGCTTGGACAAAATGCACGAAAATGAAGAACGCTAAGTGTCGGTTTGTTTTTGTCGTTGCTGTCTTCGTTTTTTTTTTTTTTTTAAATTTTCATGGCCGCTTGCCCCATCCTGAAGCCACCATTAACCCACGTTCGGCGTTCAGTTCCCTACCCCTTCTATTCATGAACATTTCTCTTGTACTTTACACAGTAGCGAAGTGTTTTCATCACCTTTGCTAGATATACCAATTTTCTGTGTGTTGTGTGTGTGTGTGTGTGTGTGTGTGTGTGTGTGTGTGTGTGTGTGTTGTGTGTGTGTGTGTGTTGTGTGTGTGTGTGTATGTGTGTGTGTGTGTGTTTGCGTGTGTGCACGCGCGCGTACGTGGGTGTGAGTGTGTGTTGCGTGTATGTACGCCTAGATCCATGCGCGTGCGCGCGCGCGCGCGCGCGCGTGTGTGCGGTGTGTGTGTGTGTGTGTGTGTGTGTGTGTGTGTGTGTGGGGTGTGTTGTAGTGCGCACGCGTGTGTGTCTATGTATGTATGTATGTATGTACGTGCGCGCGCGTGTGTGTGTGTATGTGTGTCTGTCTGTGTGTATGTGCGCGCGCATACGCGTGTATGTGTGTATGCATGTGCGTGAGTGAATATGTGTGAGTAAATGTGTGTACATGTGTGGGAATGTGTGTAAGTTTGTGTACATGTGTGCGTATGTGTGTTTTGTGTGTGAGAGAGAGAGAGAGAGAGAGAGAGAGGAGAGAGAGAGAGAGAGAGAGAGAAGAGAGAGAGTGAGGTGAGTGGTGTGTGTGTGTGTGTGTGTGTGTGTGTGTGTGTGTGTGTGTGTGTGTGTGTAGTGAGTGCGCGCGCGCGCGCGTGCGTGTATCAGTGTGTGTGTGTGAGTTCATGCAACACTGAGAGGGAGAAGTTCCATCCTCACGTCATAAAGTTCAATATTTTTTTTTCAAAGACACACATGGACAACCTCTGTAAACTCTTTTCTACGATATAAAAATCAGTTATCCTTGACAGAAAAAAAATCGAATGAGGATGTACGTAAATAAAGCTTTGGGTGATGTACGAAATAATTTGCACGCAATAATGCCTGCACGACTGTCAGAACATGTATAGAACAGTGACCTTGCACGACCTGTCAACAGTAAAACAGTGCTGCTTAATGATAAACCAGCTGACCTTGCACGACCTGTCAGAACAGTGTATAAAACCAGCTGACCTTGCACGACCTGTCAGAACAGTGTATAAAACCAGCTGACCTTGCACGACCTGTCAGAACAGTGTATAAAACCAGCTGACCTTGCACGACCTGTCAGAACAGTGTATAAAACCAGCTGACCTTGCACGACCTGTCAGAACAGTGTATAAAACCAGCTGACCTTGCACGACCTGTCAGAACAGTGTATAAAACCAGCTTGTTGCAACAAGTTGTATGGCTACTCCCTCCTCACCCCCTCCACCCTTTTGACAACTCCCCCCCTCCCCCATCCCCGCCTCTTTCCCCACCACTACCATTTGTACCCCCACCCTTCCCACTTTTCCTGTCTTAATGGAACCGGTGCCTGTCTCTCTGGCGATAATGCAGCCACTTCTTCAGATGTTTTATCACACAAATGCATTCACACACAAACACACTCATACACACACCACACACACACACACACACACACACACACACACACACTACAACACCATCTCTCTCTCTCTCTCTCTCTCTCTCTGTCTCTCTGTCTCTCTCTCTCTCTCTCTCTCTCTCTCCTCTCTCTTTCTCCTCTTTCTCCTCTGTCTCTCTGTCTCTGTCTCTCTGTCTCTCTCTGTCTCTGTCTGTCTGTCTGTCTGTCTGTCTGTCTGTCTGTCTCTCTTCTCTCTCTCTCTCTCTCTCTCTCTCTCTCTCTCTCTCTCTGCCTGTTATTTCCGAGATTCACCCCTTGCCATGTATAGATAGATCTACGTCGTATGGGATGGGCAAAGGGAACCTCACTGATCGTCTCATTCATAAGAATTAGCTTCTTCAAGCCCTGCACGTAGGATCGTGTTCTGGGCCAGCATCTGTCTCTGGCTGTGATGGACGAGGGGGTCTCTCCATGCACGATCTGCACCGCCTTGTACACGTCACCACACCACACACAGTGTCAGTGAATAGTCCGAGGATGATTCCTGCTCATGTGACACTGGCTTCCCTTGGCGTGTCAAGTGCTTGGCCAGGGGTGAAGGAGGGGGGTGGGGTGGGGGTGGGTGGTGGTGAATGAGATTTGTATGTGAGAACGGGAGGTGTTGTGTGTGTGTGTGTGTGTGTGTGTGTGTGTGTGTGTGTGTGTTGTGTGTGTGTGTGTGTGTGTGTTGTGTTTTTGTGTGTTGTTGTTGTTGTTGTTGTTGTTGTTGTTCAGTTTAACGTCTTCCCACTAAAAGGATATCAGACGATGTGAGTGTGTGTGAGTCGTGCGCGCACGCATGCGTGGTGGGGGGGCGCGCGTGTCGTGTGTGTGTGTGTGTGTGTGTGTGTGTGTGTGTGTGTGTGTGTGTGCGTGCGTGCGTAGTGCGTGGTGCTGTGTGTGTGTGTGTGTGTGTGTGTGTGTGTGTGTGTGGTGTGTGTGTGTGTGTGTGTGTAGTGATAGTGCTGTTGTATTATGTACAAAATTAGGAGTTACAGTAATGTCGATGAGGGAAATCTTTTATTATTATTATTATTATTATGTCACATTCTATACTTGTTTATTCATATTCAGTTTGTCAGCACTTCCAGGACTACTTTACCAGATCATCAATAAATCAGCTAGGACCCTGTCTCATCTTCTTCTTCTTCAGCGGTCCAGTATCTGGTAGCGTGTGAACTCATTTTACACCGTTGCCATACTCACACTATACTCGAGAGTATAGTCAGTTCATTCCGTCTTCGTTGAGTGCAGAAATTTGCGGGAAGAGTTGTAGGAAAAGGTAGATAAAAGATATGGTAGACAGAAAGGACAGTAGACGACAGTACAGCAAAGGAGGAGATAGAGCGAAAGGAAAAGGGGACGTTACTAGCACAATATGTCCAGAAGGAGGGGGAACTGTTGTACTAAAGAACCCCGGTATCCCCACGGGGGCTTGTCTTATCAAAAGTCAGGTGGACTTCTCATATGACTTCCTGTGAATATACACACATCATTCCCAGGTCATTTGTGTGTGGTGACATGGGTGGGGAGAGGAAGGGGGGAGAGCAAAAACTCGGCTCCTGCCCATGCAAGAGACCCTTTGGGCGTGTCCCTGTGTGGAATGAATATTGAAACCATATTGGTCACTGAAAGGTACAGTGAAACGCAGGCTAAGATGAGCTGCTTGTTTATCATTGTGTCCTTGTGACGGTCAAAAGTGGTAGTTAGATGAGTATGTTTCAGTCTACACAAGTTGGTGCGCGTTCTGTCGAGACGATAGCGATTAGAAACCCTGAGAAAGAGATATGTAGATGTGTCAGCATTCATTATGGCATGATCACGATCTACAGTGTCTTTTCTATGGTGTTCGATACCAGAGACAGACAGACAGACAGACAGAGACAGAGACAGAGAGACAGAGAGACAGAAGACAGAGACGGACAGGACAGACAGACAGCAGCAGACAGACCGACAAATGGACAAACATACAAACAGAGAGAGAAGGAGGCAGAGAGATGCAGAGAGACGTGTGCCTGTACTAATGTATGTGTTTGTGTGCGTGCGTGCGTGAGTGCGTGCGTGAGTTCGTGCGTGCGTGGGTGCGTGTGTGTGTGTGTGTGTGTGTGTGTGTGTGTGTGTGGTGTGTGTGTGTGTGTGTTTTGCACCAGGTTGTGTGCTTACTCCCAAGTTTGAATTCAGTCACTCTCATTTCTGGCTGTCCTCTTTCGTCCCTCTACTAGCTTGCTATTCTGACTGACAGAGATCCAAGCCGGAAAATGACACAGCCAATCTTTATGATCTGCTTCCTTCAATCTCTCGTAAAAGATGGTGGACATCCTTGACAAGTTTCCCAGAAGAACTGATTTTTTTAGCTGAATTAATCCCTCTTTGTCCCTTTATCTCTGGCCGATTCTCTCAGATATCACATGCTGACGCGCGTGCTGTTTTATTAAGCCCTGATGGCGGTGATTCTCATTCTTCCCAATTGATTCTCGCCTGTCATTTGCAACAAGAGACTCCAGAATATAACGATCGTTTTCAACTTAATGGCGTTGCTTTCTCTGTGACTTTAAATTACTTGAAGTATGATTGCGGATGACCAAATTACATGTAAAAATGAATTCGATGCATTTGAGTGGCCTGATGTGAACGAATTAGAGCACGAAGAAAATCAAGATCAGAGTAAGAACATGTTACTCCTGCACGTGTTCCATTATAGCTGTTATTTACGATTATTCATCTGTAAATTAATTTTGAAAAAAAGGAGGATTTATTGTGTGCGTATGAGTGGCAGAAACGCATTGTGGTACTTTGATCAGCTGAAATGATTAGAAACGTTTTGATTGATTAGGGAAAGCACACGGAAGTACTGTAAAACAATTTTCAAAATGTGAACATTCAGTATATGAATACGCAGGCAAATAACTACATATGAATAGAAAAAGAAGACGAGAGAGAGCATGAATGAATGACTGAAGACTTATTCATTAAGGCCTTTGCCCCTTATGAATGGGGTACAAAGTAGAAAATGTACAACACTATTATTTGCCACATTAGAGATCACTAGACTCTGCCTGTCATGACATCATTACAGAACGTAACAGAAATGCTTTGTATAAGTAAATCGATAAATTTCTGACAATTCTGTCGTTTCCAGAAGCTAAAAGTATACTTAAGAAAAACTCATTAGGATGATTGTAATATTTGTTGTGGTATATATCGCTTTCTTAAATCACTTGTTACAGGACAACACAAAACAAAGTGCAGTTCATCTTCATTTCCCTTTTTGCGAAGAGGACAACGTAAATCTGTCTCAGTGTGTTTCCTATAACGATAATAATGTGCAGCAATTTCTGAAATACCATATCGAAACCTTGTCATTACAAATTTCAGATGTTTGTGTACATCTATTTTCAAATACGGCTTGACAACATATGGTGAAAAATGTCCTATACATATAAAAGACGAGAGAGAGAGAGAGAGAGAGAGAGAGAGAGAGAGAGAGAGAGAGAGAGAGAGAGAGAGGGAGAGAGAGAGAGAGAGAAGAGAGAGAGACAGAGAAAGAGAGAGAGAGACAGAGAGACAGAGAGACAAAGAGAGACAGAGACAGAGAGACAGAGACAGAGAGACAGAGAAGAGACAGAGAGACAGAGAGACAGAGACAGAGAGACAGAAACAGAGAGACAGACAGACAGACAGACAGAGACAAAGAGACAGAGAGACAGTGAGGGAGAGATCACCCGCTACTGATTCTAATAAAGTTGTGTCTCTACACAGCAGGCGTTTAACAAGCCCGATGTTAATAACGGATTGCGGCACATGTTTAGTGGTGAACGAATCCCAGCATGTACTTCTGGTAGACTGTCCTGCTAATCCTGTTTGACAGGCATTGGTTCCGCTACATTCTCTCCACCAGTAGTCCTCAGCAGGTCATTTTATGGCCTCTCAACATCTCTTGAATTATTTCGTGTTCATTATTTCCTTTGCGTTGTCATCTGGCAAGAGAACTGTCTGTATGAACACATGCTCTGAACATTCCCTGCTGACGTCCCGTTTCTGTGAGGCTTTTTTTTATCACACCACATGATGTTTACCGTTACAATTCTTTAAGCAGAAGCATGTTATATTGTGAAATCTGTAGTGACAGATTTATCAACTCAACAGTTTTTGAGATTTTGCGCATTAGTTCTAAAAGAATAATATTTTTGTGATGAATGTGTCTATTTCAAGTTTTGTAGGCGATACATTGCTTCAGATAACAAACATGTTGTATTAAATACCATAATTCCGGGAAGAAACCCGTCGATCACCGGTGATCGAAATTCAAGGGAAAGAACTGAAGAG
>CM065731.1:63517149-63524649 GCA_033310375.1 Conus canariensis
CCTAAGAAGAACCGTGCTCATGTTTCAATGAGTAATCGGTGGGAGATTTCTGCTTAGGTTCCACTGATTAATCCAGGGAAGATTCCTCTTATTTGACAGTGAGTAGTCCGTGGGAGATCCCTGCCAACGTTAAACTGAGTAATGCGGTAGAAATCAGTCCACGTGTCACTCTGTCATGCTAGGGTGTTCTTCGTTAAGTTTACAATCAGAAATGAAAGCGAGGTCCCTGTTCTTATTACACTGAGCAATCCAAAAGAGATCTTTATTCATTTGACACTGAGTCATCCGAAGGAGATTCTTGTTCTGGTTACACTAAATGATACGAGGGAGATCTTTGCTCATAAATAGTCCTAGAGAGAGTTCTGCTCCCGTGACAGTAAACTGAGGGACATCATTGTTTGTGCTGCTTTGGGTAACTACTCATGACCCCTACTAATTTACACTAGGTACTACGAGGAAGATACTTCTTTGAGGTACACCACGCCATCGATCCTTGTTCATGCTATACCGGGTAATCTAATAGATATCCCTGCTCATGCGACATTAGGTGATTCGAGGAATAACTCTATGTATGTTACACTGAGTGCTGCGAGAGATCCCTCCTGAAATACAGTAACACAGTGTATGTTGACGAACTTCTTTCTCAAGTTATACTGTGTCAATCGTGTAATACGTTATAATGAGCAATCAGTTGGGATTGCTTTCATACTATATTGAGTAATCCAAAGGATATCCCCACTCAGAATACATGAGTGATCCCAGCGAAGACCCTGCTCATCGTGTGATCTCCACGCGAATTCTACATGGAGGAATCAGCGTGAAATTCCTGCCCACGTTACATGGAGTAATCTGAGTGAAATTCCTGTCCACGTTACATTGAGTAATCTGAGTGAAATTCCTGCCCACGTTACATTGAGTAAACTGAGTGATATTCCTGCCCACGTTACATGGAGTAATCTGAGTGATATTCCTGCCCACGTTATATGGAGTAATCTGAGTGATATTCCTGCCCACGTTACATGGAGTAATCTGAGTGAAATTCTTGCCCCGTTACATGGCAATCCTTACTCCCTGCTCACTGAGTACTATGAATGGTAATCCTGCTCACGTAGCACTGAGTAATCCGAGTGATAGCCCTGCCCACGTTAAGCAGAGTAATCTCAGTTACATGGTGTAATCTGGGTGATATCTCTATGAACGGTACAGGTGTAATCTAGGTAATGTCCTGGCTTAGGTTACATGGAGCAATCCAGGTGATGTCTTTGCTCACATTATGCTGAGACGTCCTGATGATATCACTGCTCATGTTACATGGAATGATTCAAGTGACGTCCGTGCTCAGTTTACACGGAGTAATATTAGAGAAAATCTTGCTCATGCTGCACAGAATAGTCTGGGTGACATCCCAAATCCGTGTGAGATCCCTGCTTTTGTTACACGATGTAATTTTGGTGATATCCTTGCTCACATTACGCGGAGCAATCAGGAGATATTCTTGCTGAGAATAGAGTAGTTTGCTCTTGTTACACGGTGTCATTTTGGTGATATTCTTGCTCACGTTACAAGGAGCAATCAGGGGCTATTCATGCTGAGAATAGAGTAGTTTTGCTCTTGATGCACGGTGTAATTTTGGTGATATTCTTGCTCACATTACACGGAGCAATCAGGGTATATTCTTGCTGAGAATAGAGTAGTTTTGCTTTTGTTACACGATGTAATTTTGGTGATATTTTTTGCTCACATTACACGGGGCAATCAGGGGCTATTCTTGCTGAGAATAGAGTAGTTTTTTTTCTTGTTACACGATGTAATTTTGGTGATATTCTTGCTCACGTTACAAGGAGCAATCAGGGCTATTCTTGCTGCGAATAGAGTAGTTTTGCTCTTGTTACACGATGTAATTTTGTTGATATTCTTGCTCATGTTACAAGGAGCAATCGGGGGATATTCTTTCTGAGACTTGAGTAGTTCCGGTAAGATGCCTGTTCATGTCACACAAAGAGACCTGAGTACTATGACTGCTCACGTTACACAGAATACTCGAGTAAGGACCCAGCTGACGTTGCAGGGAGTAGTCCAAGTGGGGTTGTTTATGCTCACATTGCACATACACAACCTCAGACACGATCCCTGCTTTTACGTCACATAGAACGATGTGACGCAATTCTCCATCTTTTATTACACCAATTTCCTTTGGCATTTCCAGATTCAGACGCGCATGAGATGTGAGGGATCAGTAAATATAGCAAAGTGATGTTGGGTGGGCGTATCTGTAATGGTAGTATCATTGTGGTGAGAGGGAAAAAGAGACTTGAGGCGAAGTGTTTGAGATGTGTAGGTAGGTCTTTCAATGTCTGCATGTTGATCTATATAATTATCTGTCTATCTATCCATTTATGAATTTGTTGACTTATCTGTTTAATTAGCTAGTCATCCACCTTATTATTTATTTCACATGTGATTATGTGTTTTTTTTACATACTTAATTACTTATCTTCTGAGTATTTATTTGTTTGTTAATTCGTTCATTCATTTCTTAATTCATCTATTTGTTTGTTCCATTTATCTATTAGACATATAAAACGCAAGACTGTTTAGTCGTCCACCATACCTAAAGGGTATAAATGGGAATTTATATCTTGCAGCGGTGTTATTCCTGGCTGCACTCATCGATCTCATTTTCGTTATCATCCTGAATGAAAGTCACTAAAGTGTCAATAAATCAGCACCTTTTGCAGTCACTAAAGTGTCAATAAATCCAGCACCTTTTGCAGTCACTAAAGTGTCAATAAATCCAGCACCTTTTGCAGTCACTAAAGTGTCAATAAATCCAGCACCTTTTGCAGCTAGGAGGTCAAAGCATACTGTCATGATTTTTGGATCAGCATAAAGAATGTTATTAGTGTGTGTGTACGTGTGTGTTCCTGTATGTGTGTATGCGTGTGTGCACGCACGCACGCGTGTGTTTGTGTGTGTGTGTATAAATATGTATGTGTGTGTGTTTGTGCGTGCATGCGCGCGCAAGTACGTGCGTGTGCGCGCGTTTGTATGTGTGTGTGCGCGCGCGTGCGTGTGCATGCGTGTGTGTGTGTGTGTGTGTGTGTGTGTGTGTTGTACATACGTGCGCGCGCGCGCGCGCGCGCGTGTGTGTGTGTGTGTGTGTGTGTGTGCGCGCGCCCGCGCGCGCACGCGCGCGCGTGTGTGTGTTAGTGTGTGTGTGGTGAGTGTGTGTGTGTATGTGTGTGTGTGTGTGTGTGTGTGTGTGTGTGCTTGTGCGTGCGTGCGTGCGTGCGTGCATGCGTGCGTGCGTGCGTGCGTGCATGCGTGCGTGCGTGTGTGTGTGTGTGTGTGTGTGTGTGTGTGTATGTGTGTGTGTGTGTGTGTGTGTGTTGTGTTGTGTGTGTGTGTGTGTGTGTGTGTGTGTGTGTGTGTGTGTGTGTGTGTGTGTGTGTGTGTCTGTGTGCGTGTGTGTGTGTGTGTGTGTGTGTGTGTGTGTGTGTGTGTGTGTGTGTGTGTGATGTGTGTGTGTGTGTTGTGTGTGTGTGTGTGTGTGTGTGTGTGTGTGTGTGTGTGAATTTTCTGGCATGTGGCCAAAGGTGCGTTCATAAACAAAACAAAATCATGTACAGACACAATATAAACTACCGAAAGATTACTGTTTTAATTTTAAATAAAAAAAGGGGGGGGGGGTGACTTAGTGAACTGTGATATTTCTTGGTGTATAGAGATGTGTTCCCTCAAGACGAGAGCGTTTACAACTTTAGGGCAATACTACTCACTTAACATCATTGCCTATTAAGACATATAACTACTACCACATTCAACGACCACATTCTACCACATACTCCTACAATGTAGCACCCCCCTACGCCTATTGAATATCTAATAATCTTTTTTTTTTTTGTCCAGTTTTTAATTCGTTATAAAACAGTCTAAAATTGCTGCAAAAGTAGAAACCGTTAGGTCTCAATGTGCTACATGCAGACTAAACCGTTTCGCTTTCGTTTGTTAGTGATCTGCTTTTTTCCCCCTGCCTCCTCTTTTGTGTCATTCCAGTGACATTAACCCCTGCCACGCCGCCTTGGCTTAGGGTCAACTGACATAGGCTAGAACACCAAGGCTACATCAAAATGTTGTTATGCTCTGCATAGTTATGCGTGGGTTGTCTTCAGTCGTGACAAGCTCCTAGCATAACATTATCAGTCTCCAAATCCCCCGAAGTCGGAGTGTGGCTGCCCACGTGGCGAGGTAATCAAAAACGGTCACACACGTAATGTTCTCATCCCAGCTGATGCATTTGTACCATAGTGTTCAAGTACTTCAGCTGTTCGGATGATCCCTGGAGTCTTTTAGCCAGGGTACGACGACAACAACAACAATAACAACAACAACAACAACAACCCCTGCCACATTCTAGCTCCTCGTCCCCAGCCACGTATTGGCACTCTCCTCACAGTCCTGGACATGCACTTCACAGGGGGATTCAATGCCATGTCACCTTAAGGCAACCCACCTCAAGAGGCACTGCACTGCTGCTGAGTCACATCGGTAGTGCCGAATCATGAGTCAGAGCAGAATTTTTTGTGTGTGAACAGCAAAGGTAATTTTTTAGTTCTAAAGTTAACAGACATTCCTTTGTCATGGTCATCTAACACTTTGATTTGAATTTGGAGTGGTCGAATCCCTTCATATGACTGATCGGCCCCCATGATACAGAGTATCACACCAACGCTACGGTGCCCTCATACAAAGCCTTGAAAACACACACACCACCACAAACACACACACACACACACACACACGCGCGCGCGCGCGCGCGCGCGCGCACAACACACACACACACCACACACACACACAACACACACATACACACAAGAGGCAGAGTGAGGTAGGTTGAAAGAGAGACAGAAAGAGAGAGAAGAAGAAGAAAGCTTCATGTCGGCCTCCACTGACTGGTTACAGCACTGTCATTTCTGGCTGTTCCACTTCGCACTTACACAAGCGTCCTGTTTTGTTTTTTTTACCCAAGAGAGCCGAGTTCAAAAGGGACACAACTGTCTTAATGATCCTCTCCCTTCTGTATCTTGTAATAAAGGGCAGAAGTTCAGAGACAGTTTTTAAAGGGACTGGCTTCCCCTTAAAATTTGTTCCCTTTGTCCTGATGCTCTGGCTTAGTTCTTTCTCTTGTCACAAACCGATCTATGCGGTGTTGTTATACCCAGACGGTTCCTCTGAAGTACTTCCACCTTGGTCCTGGTCTGTCATTCCAAGAGGCGAGCTCCATAAAATAGCCATCGTTTTCTATGGGATGGCACTGCGTTCTCCCTTACTTAGAATAATGTCAGTCAAACTGGATAAAAGTTCGAAACGTAAACATGATTCTCGCGCAGTTTTTGATTCTGACTTCAGTGGAGAAAGAAAGCTTGATATCGAACTTAAAGAAATATAAATAAGAACAAAACATGTCTTCTACATGTTTGTGCACACATGAGATCACCAAAGTATGCCAAAATGGAACAAATACGTCATGGAAGGGAGTGTTTCTGGATTTGTTTTTATTTACTTCAATCATTTGTCATGCTAACAGTCAGTGTGAAGCATTTGGCCGAGCACTTGTGAAGGCGCAAGCGTGTTGTAGCTCAACTGATGTGCGTGTGTATAGTTTGGAATTGTAGTAGATATTTCTTGAATCCAATAGAAAAAGCCAATTACATGACAAAGAGATTTTATTAGTGAAGGCATAAGCGTGTTGTAGCTCAGTTGATGTGCATGTGAATAGTTTGTAATTGAAATAAATATTTGTTGAATCCAAAGAAAAGGTCAGTACACTACAAAGACACGTTATTAGTAAGAACAAAGCACTGAAATCAAAACTCATCCCATATTTTCGGAACACCAACTAGTGTAAAAAAAAAATCAGCATCTCTTCTGGCAAAACGTCTGACCAGTCGCTGCTGAAGCATAAGCAACAACAGACAAAACGGCGTTTCTTTTCCAATTGCATGTGCATCTACAACAATCTATTTCATTGCGAGGTACAGTTCGTATTATTCCCCTATGATTACATCTAATGAGGGAACTGTATGAAGTTAGAGGTCTAGGTGGTCAATTTACAATACACACTCTAACAAGTACAAATGTTAGACACTCTTGTTAACATGAACATTAAATCTTTTGTCCAGCGAGATCAAGGGGAAACATGGAGAGCTTTCATTAAGTTCAATGTAAGACAGTCTTTAACATAAAACTTCTCTCTCCTTCTCTCTCTCTCTCTCTCTCTCTCTCTCTCTCTCTCTCTCTCTCTCTCTCTCTAATTTGCACTAAAGTTCGTCTACTCCTTTCTGACGTATGTTTATGATTGCCCTGATCTATAGAGAGTGCAAGACTTCGGGATGCTATGTGTAATGCTGCTTCTTGCTGGCACGATCCATTCAAAACTCGCAGAAGGAAAACTAATCATCAGCAGAAATGAATGACCAGCGGAACCCAAGCTGCTTCTTAAATTTATGACGATTTCTTTATGATAAAATCGAGAGTCCGATAAATTGAAAGGCCATCTGTGCAAAGTTGGTTCACTCAAACGAGAAGCAGCAAAGAAATATGTTCAAGAACTTATATTTTCATTCAACAAAAACTGGCATTTACGTGAAAGCTCAGAATTAACTACAAATAAAACTTCCTAGAGGAACAAAATTCGAGGGTTGACCGCCAGAACCCAGTCTCTCTCTCTCTCTCTCTCTCTCTCTCTCTCCTCTCTCTCTCTCTCTCTCTCTCTCTCTCTCTCTCTCTCATATAATATATATATATTTTATGTATATGAGATACTGGGTTCTGGCAGTCAACCCTCGAATTTAATTTCCTATAGTCAACTTCATACGAAATAAACACAACACTCCAGAATGACTGTGGAACATGTTGTTAGAACAAAAAATGCTTAATGAAATAAGGTCATATAAGAGAGGGGGGAAAATAGCAGGCTTTTGCAGTTCACAGTTTATTCATTCACCTCCATTTTGATTAACGGATTTCTGCATGTATCTTGTGGTCAACGTATTTCAGCCAGCTTCTTGCGGGTAACAAATCTCGACATGCAAGATGTGATTGAGTTTCAAGCCAGTTATTTGTGACAGCAGTCGGGCCCGTTGTTATCTTCCCACTTCTGGCACTCAGAATGCCAGCGTAAGGCCTCCCATCTCGTCTTTACCACACCTTCGTGCTTATCATTTGTTTTCCTGCGTGTTTTGTCTCACGGCCGACGTGGGAACTAAATGAACCTGTGATATGAGCGGTGCAGGTTTCTGGCATGTCTTTCATCCGACAATATCAGCTATTACCCTGTATCGCGGTCTACTTCTAAAAGCATGGAATATATTATGAAATCTGAGTTAAGAATTAAATCACAGACAACCCATCCAGACACAAGAGTGACAGATCTTACTGAAACACACCTTGTGCATTGCAATATTTAAGTCTTCGCTGATTTACCAAACTATAGGATTT
>CM065731.1:63527149-63532149 GCA_033310375.1 Conus canariensis
TCAAAGAAACACAAAACAAAAACCAAACATATGTCTCGTACATGTTTGTGCACACATGACATCAGTAAAGTCTACTGTAATAGAACACAGAAGTCTTGGGAGGGATTGCATATGCATTTTCTTTGTAACTACAATCGTTTGTAATGTTGACAGTCGATATAAAGAGTATATTCAAGCACGTGTAGACCCATGAGCTTGTTGTGGCTTGACTGATGTGCATGTGTACAGTTTTGTAATTAAGAGAAATATTTCTTGAATCCAAAAGAAAAGTCCAATGACACAACAAAGACATATCATTCATAGGAGCAACCGCTAGTCCCAAAACTTACCCCATAGACAGCTAGCCTAAAGAATGAGTGTCTTTTCCGGCATTTACCTTATCCTGTCGTTGCTGGAGCATGGACCATAAAAGCTAAAACGATGTTCTCCTCCAAATGCATGCTCATCTACAACAGTCTATTTCGTGAGAGGTACATTTCGTACTTTCCCACACGATTACATCTGTTGAGCGAATTGTTTACAGTTGGGGGTCTCAGCGGGTGAATTGACATTATACACTCTAACGAGTACAAGTATATGACAATCTCGTACCCTAGACATCACTTTTATTGTCCAGCAAGGCAAAATGAAGGGGAGGCATAGAAAGTTTTCATTAAGTTCAGTTGCGCCAATCGCAAGGCAGTACTAAACATTACAAATTAATTCTCTCTCTCTCTCTCTCTCTCTCTCTCCTCTCTCTCTCTCTCTCTCTCTCTCTCTCTCTCTCTCATATCTTTTGAAAAATTTCTTGAAGAGAATTTGTACAAACCTCATCAACTCCTTTCTCACGAATGCTTATTGTTACCCTGATCTATAGAAAGGATACACACATGTGATGCTGCTCCTTGCTGGCATGAGCCATTCAAAACTCACAAAAGAAAAAGCAGTTACAAACATAATGAATGACCAGTGGAACTTGAGCTGTTTCCTAGGTATGTGACGATTTCTTTGAAATCAATCGAAAGCTTGATAAATTGAAAAGAAAACCTTGTAAAGTTGGTTCACTCAAATGAGAAACAGAAAAGAAAAATGTTCAAGAACTTCTTGTCATTCAACAAAAAATGACCTTTACGTGGAACGCTCTGAACCTACGAAGAAAACCTCCTAGTGGAAGAAGATGCCCTATAGTCAACTTAATACGAGATAAGTTCAGCAAACATTCTGGAAAAAAACTGTGGAACATATTCTTAGAACTACTAAAAAAGCTAAATAAATAAACTCATATAGGAAAGGAAAGGAAACCAGCAAGCTGTCACGATTCAAAGCATGTTCACTGAGCTCCATGTAGGTATTAAGCAATGCATGTATCTTGTGGTTAACATATATCGGTCTGTACTTTGTAGGTAACGAATCTGGGCGCGCAGGGTGCGATTGAGTTTTGTGCCAATTATGTGTGACTGCGGGCGAACCCGCTGCTATCTTCTCCTCTATTAGCACTCAGCATGCCACTGCAGGGCCTCCCACCTCGTCTGTACAATAGCTTCATGTTTACCATTTGCTTTCCTGTTTGTTTTGTCTCATGGCTGCTGTGTGACCTGGCGGTCCCTTGAGATGTAAGTTTCTGGTATACCTTCATCCGATAATATCAGCTATTATGCTTTATCGCGGTCTACGTTTAGTTTCGTTGGGCAGAAGCATGAAATATTATGAAAGCTGACGAAGCTAAGAAAAAAAACCCCAAACAAACGAACGTAGACACCTCACAAAGATAGAAGAATAACAGATCTTAGTAAGATACACCTTGTGCATTGCAATATTTCAGTCCTGGCTGATGATACTCCAAAGTATAGGATTTCCAAATGTTTTCGTTTCATATTGTCTCCCTATTAAGCTTATCTCTTTGACGCGCCCCTTTTTCGAAAACAACTTGTTACGAGATACATCAAAAGAGAGAGCCAAGAAAACTCGTATCATGAAATGGACGATGTCTTGGAATGTGCACAATCTCAGCATGGTTAACACCACGGTTACAAGCAGAACGTGCTTGAACCATGACGACTTATGACATGCTGGACCAGACATCGGGATTCAAAGTTGATGTGCGTGTGTGTGTGTGTGTGTGTGTGTGTGTGTGTGTGTGTGTGTGTGTGTGTGTGTTTGTGTGTGTGTGTGTGTGTGTGTGTGTGTGTGTGTGTGTGTGTGTTTTGCGTGCGTGCGCGTGCGTGCGTGCGTGCGTGTGTGTGTGTGTGTGTGTGTGTGTGTGTGTGTGTGTGTGTGTGTGTGCGTGCGCGCGCGCGCGCGCCTGCCTGCCTGTACGCTAGTATGTGTGTAAGCGAGCATATGCGTGTGTACTTGCTTCTCTCTCTCTCTCTCTCTCTCTCTCTCTCTCTCTCTCTCTCTCTCTTCTCTCTTCCATGCGGGTGCATGTGTGTAGGATGCTGAAATGGTGCAGTCACACAATCATAATGAAGTCGAACCATTTAGCAACACACAAGGACTAGTGAAAAGCATATCTGCCTTTCATATTCCTTCTGACATGAAGACAGGTGTGTGCGTATGGGAGCAAAAAGTGGATGTGTGACATGGTCTGCAGTGTGAATGTCTTGCGTCGTAGCACTTGGCAATATAAGGCATCGAAACAAGTTCTGCCACCGCGGATATAGCCCCGGCAACCAACCGCTCTCATCCCCCATGAATTTAGAGCTCTCGGGGAGGTATTTGGCAGACATGTCTTGCAGAAAGTATTCACGCAAATCCCCTATCATTTCCGAGACTGATTCCCGGCAATGCACAGGCCTTACACTGTGCCCGATGCACAAGGGATTTGCGTTTATCGCCTCATTCATAGGAATAAGGTTTCTTTGCTCCGTGGAGACGGTGGCCGGTTTCTGGGTCAGTATGTCTGTTTTATGGTGACGGAGGAGTTGCTCTTCTCGTGTGTGGTCAGCCCATAAGACGTGTCTCCCACTCCCCTCGTCAATCCACAAACAGTGTCTTCAGGTAATCCAAGGGGGGTGGGGGTGGGGGGATATCTGCTCGTGTTACACGCATAACTCCAAGGGAGATTTAAGTTTCTTTTACTCTGAGTAATCTGATGGATATCCCCGTTTACATGACACTGAGTATTCTGAGAGAGGTCTATGCTTACAATGTGATAAGTAATCCAACGGTAATTCCTGCTCATGTTACAGTGAACCACCCATGGGGGGTTTCTGCTGATGTTACAATTAGAAATACAATGGAGAATCTTATTCATGTTACACTCTGTAATCCTGAAGCGTGATCTTTGTTAATTCAACAACAGAAATTGCAAGAGAGATTTCCGTACACGTTACACCGAGTAATGCGAAGGAGATGCTTATGCTGGTTACACTGCGTAATCCGAGGTAGGTTCTTGTTCATCCAACACCGAGTAATCCGAACCAGATTCTTGTTCTGGCTATACTGGGTAATGTAATCCTTGTTCATACTGCACTGAATAATTCTTGAAGGATCTCTGCTCCCGTGACAGTACCAAGGCAGATCCTTGTTTGTGCTGCAGTGAGTAACTCGATGGAAATCCCAACACATGTTACACGAAGGAGATTCTAATATAGGATACACCGAGTAATCTGTAGAAGAGCTTTGTTCGTGTTACACTGAGTGATCCGAAGGAGTCCTCTGCTCATGTGTATTGTGTAGTCCCAGGAGTAATCCTACTGATGTTACATTAGGTCACGCAAGAGTTCCGTGACAACGAGTGATTTGAAGGAAACCCTGCTCCAGTTATACTGTGCTTCCCTTGAATATCCCTCCTCATGTTAAACTGAGAAACCAGTAAGATACCAGTGCTTACATTTATTAAACTGAGTGATCGGAGTAAAATTCTCTTTCATCATACACTGACTAAGTCTGGTTCTTTTTCATCATACACTGACTAAATCTAGTTCTTTTTCATCATACACTTACTACGTATATTGCCGCTCATGCTTATTCCACGCAGAATAATTAGAGTGATATCTCTGCTCATGTTACATGTCGTAATCCACGCGATATTCTTGCTCACGTTACACAGAATAATCCAGCTTTTAAACCTGCTCACGTTCCACGGTGTAATCATGGTAACAAATATGCTTGTACATGTTTTACAGAGTACTTCGGGCGACATAGCTACTCACGGTTCACAGAGTAACACTGGCAATATTCCTGCTCAATTTTCACCGAGTAAGATGGATTTATGCCTGCCCACATTTCATAAGGCAGCCTGGCTGTTATCGCTGTGTGCATTTCGCCGAGTTAGCTAGGTGATGTACCTGCCCACATCACACGGAGCAACCAGGATTATTTTTCTGCTCATGTTACGCAGAGTGATGCGGGTGGTTTACCTGCTCCCTGTTCACTGTATGACATTCCTGTACAATAGGTAACCCGAGTTATACTTGCTCACATTACACCGAGTAATCCAAATTACATCCTGGCTCACGTTACACGGTGTAATCCGGGTGACATGCCTACTCAAAGTAACCAAGTGGTATCCCTTAGAAAAGTAGTTAGACTCAGAGTCAAAAAACTTACTTTGAGAATATTTCGACAGGGTCGCCCTGTCTTCGTCAGCTCACTGTTGCTGTTGTGGCAGCGAGGCCTGGTGGGGCGACTGTTGTGTGGGGTGAACAGTTGTCAGTTGAAGTGTTACCCCTGGTCAAGCTGCACGTAGTAATCCGGGTGATACATTTGCTCACATCACACGGAGTAATTTGAGTGATATTCCTACTCGCTGCTCACTGAGTGGTACCGTATGCCTGCTCGCGTTACACCAAATACCCCAGTGAAATCCTTATCCACGTGCAACGAGATTATCCAGGGGATTATCCCTGCTCACGTTGTACGAAGAAATCCGAGTAATTTCATTGCTCACATTCAACAAAGTGAACCAGGTGAGACTTCTGTTCCTTTTTACACAAGTAATCCGAGTAATGCGAGCCTGCTCACGGGACAGGAAGTACCACTCTGGGTCAGATCTCTGCTGAGGCTACACGGAGTGA
>CM065731.1:63542149-63547149 GCA_033310375.1 Conus canariensis
TTGTGTGTGTGTGTGTGTGTGTGTTGTGTGGTGTGTATGTGTGTGTGTGTGTGTGTGTGTGTGTGTGTGTGTGTGTGTGTGTGGTGTAGCTAAACAGAGAGAGAGAGAGAAGGAGAGAGAGAGAGAGAGGAGAGAGAGAGAGAGAGAGAGAGAGAGAGAGAGAGAGCAGACGTACAGCGGAAACGAATGAATAAGATTAAATGTCTTCAGAGAACGGCAGACAGAACATACACCGACAGTGAGACAATGAATAATTAATCCAGAAATGGATGAATATCCATGAAACAGAGATTGTGAGGAAAACGAAAGACAGCTATGCGTACACACACCGCCGACCTCTATACGCTTTCCTGTTGATCTTGATGTTAAGACATGCTTCTTCTGTCCGCTGGTCTGTGGGCCTTATCGGATTGTTGACGTGTTCGTCAACTTAAGGCGTTTGAAAATGCAGATCATTTCTTTTGCAATGTTGATATCTTCCTCCGGGACAACTGCCTCCTCTTTGTGGATGAGTGCTTGATGCAGATCTGACCATGACATATCTTGTGAGGACGCGTCGCCTTTGGCTTTAGCGGAAATCAAAGGTGACGCTATGCTCCCGGTACAAGTGAACGATAGACAGAATTCAAAATCGACCAGCATAAATCCGAGTTTCGTTAACATCTAAAGCAGTTTTGTGGGCTGCATGGATCAGCTACGAAATGTTTTCTTCTGCCGGACATATGACATCTATATTTTACCATCTGTTTATTCACCGAGTCTGTCTTACTCAACTTTGATTTACATTTTCTCTTGTCTGTACAAATTCGTGAGAAAATGCATGTACGGAGTTCTATCCACTTAGATATTGGTTTCTTATTCCAGTGTTTATCCATAAGAATCTTGCCTGTCTGTTTTGTCGGGTGGATTTTCTTTTCGTTTCGTGTGTTTTTGGTTCTTGGTCTCTGTTTGAAAATAAAATCGTATCAATACTTTTTTTTTTTTTTAAACATGAGAGAGACGACAAGGAGAGGGAGGAAAATAAATCTTGGGCAGAAAGAGAGAGAGAGACAGAGAGAGAGAGAGAGAGAGAGAGAGAGAGAGAGAGAGAGAGAGAGAGAGGAGAGACAGGCAGACAGGCATGGCAGGCAGGCAGACAGGCAGGCAGGCAGGCAGGCAGATTTGATTTGAAAAAAAAAACTTGTCTCAACATCTGCACAGAATTTATATGGTAAGCGAACACAAAGTAAACGCAAACGCAAACGGAAAGACAACACAGCAGAACCCAACAGAAGAAGGAAAAAGACAATCGGACTTGCGACGGTAAGGCGTAAACAGACCATGAGACAGGGGGAAGACAACTTTCGCTTCGGTGGTGGTTTCCATTTATTGCACGTAGCTCCAACATAATGCAGTTTGCGGTACCCTTTCACTAGCACACAGACAAGAGAAGTTTAGAACAAACAAGGACGCCAAAAGTAGCTCAGATGAGCGGCAATCAGTGTTTCATGTATTCAGTCAAAAATGACACAGAAAATGAACCACGCTGAAAAAAAAAAGTGTGCGCTAATTTCTCAACGTTTTCTACAGGATTCTGCTCCGCCCATGAAATGTGCATCTTTCGACCTGTCCTGTGCCATCTAGCCCTACAGCTCTAGTGTTCAATCTCTCCGAGAGGATCCTGTTCATTGCTTGAAATGTTAGTGTTCAACCTCTCCGAGAGGATCCTGTTCATTGCTTGAAATGTTAGTGTTCAACCTCTCCGAGAGGATCCTGTTCATTGCTTGAAATGTTAGTGTTCAACCTCTCCTACAGGATCCTGTTCATTGCTTGAAATGTTAGTGTTCAACTTCTCCTACAGGATCCTGTTCATTGCTTGAAATGTTAGTGTTAACCTCTCCTACAGGATCCCGGGCAACGCTCCAACGTGTGCTGTTCAACCTCTACCAGTACACTCCATATGGGTGCCTTTGGAAATCTACTTCAATCCCAATATATACATGCATGTCTATATATATATATATATATATATATTTATTATATATGTGTGTGTGTGTGTGTGTGTGTGTGTGTGTGTGTGTGTGTGTGTGTGTGTGGTTCCCTCAGGCAGCTAGTGAAGGGTTCCTCATATTTATGCTATATTCCCCCCATTTTCTCTTTTTTTTTTTAAAATTCAAATCTTTGCCAAGTCATTACTATAATGACTGAAGAATTGTTAGCCTGCACTTTTTTCTCCCACTACTTAATTGTTCAGCAATATATATATATATATATATATATATACATGTGTGTGTGTGTGTGTGTGTGTGTGCGGCGCGCGCGCGCGCGCGTGTGTCTCTCTCTCTCCCTCTCTCTCTCTCTCTCTCTCTCTCTCTGTGTCTCTCTCAATACATATATACATATATATATATATTATATATATATATATATATATATATAGTCAGAGAGTATCCTCAAGACGAGCTAGTACAAGGTATTCTATGAAGAAGAGGAGGAAAATGGCTGCTTTGCATACCAGTGCACGCAGATTTACCCCAGTCTGATCCAGTCAAACGAAGAAACCGCAGGTTCAAAAGGAAATCCTCACCCCAACCACCCCTTCCTGACCCAGGTCAACCCAGGGACGTGAGCAACAGAACGGCATACTCTGATGTTGTAGTCAATCTTTCAGATGTTCTTCTCACAGAGGAACAAACCAAAGTCCTTTCTCTGGGACCTAAATTCTGCCCCACCCCTCAGACTCTTGATCATCAGCAACTGAATAAAGATATAGAAGAAGGATGCAGGAAGCTACGACTCAAAGAATTCTTTTATGACCCAGATAATCCTGAGGAGTATGTGCCAACCAAATTTTACAAGCAGACAGGATTCCAACCTCCTTCTGGACGTGACAAAGCTCTTGATGCCTACTGCAGTATCTTACAGGATCGCGCAGCAAGACACATACCCAAACAACCACGTGACAATCTGAAGATAAAAGAAAGACAAGCCCTTGGTGAACTTCAAAAGATGGTTAGGGACAGAACCATCCGTGTCAGCTCGGCTGACAAAGGTGGTGCTACAGTAATACAGAACACTTCAGATTACATTCGTGAAGCTAACAGACAGCTGAACAACACGTCACATTACCAAGCCGTCAAGCAGGACCCTACATTTCAGATAGCTAAAGACTCAAACAAGATTGTTGAAAAACTCCACTCGGGAGGACACCTAGACGAGAAGACATACAAATGGGCAGTCACTGAGCCAAGGAAAGTCAGAACTCCTGTATTTTACCACCTTCCCAAAATCCACAAAACCTTGATAGATCCCCCTGGTCGACCCATCGTATCTGGTGTTCAAGGACCTAGAGAAAAACTCTCCAAACTTGTGGATCACTGGCTTGCTGGACTTGTGCACAATCTGCCTAGCTACATTCAAGACTCTACTCATATGTTAAGAATCATTGAAGAATGGAACAATGTACACGGACCCTTCCATAATGCTTTGCTAGTGACCATAGATGTAGTAGGGTTGTATACTAACATTCCCCACCAGGACATGATGGCGGCCTTGCACCACTATCTCGACAACAACCCTCTCCCTCACGCTCCACCTACTCAGCTATACTCCAAGCAGTCGAACATGTCCTTAACAACAACTTTTTCTATTTTGAAGATCGAATGTACCACCAGATATCGGGCACTGCTATGGGCACTCCCATGGCCCCAGTTGTAGCCAATCTTTTCATGGGATGGCTCGAGCAGGAACTGCTGAACAATAGCCCTGTCCCTGTGTGCAGTGAGTTATGGAAGCGTTTTATTGACGATATCATTTTCCTCTGGTTGGGAGATTTGCATGGTCTTGACACATTCGCACAGTACATTAACACAGTCCATCCCACCATCAAATTCACCGTCAGCTCTTCTGCAGTCTCTCTCCCCTTTCTAGATATCCTCTTAGAAATAGAGGACGGATACATCCAAACAGATTCGTATTGCAAACCCACTGATGTTCATTCCTACCTCCATTACACCTCAAGCCACCCTCACCACTGCAAACAAAATCTCCCCTACAGTTTCTTTCTGCGCTTGAAACGTTTGTGTTCCAAAGCCGCTTACTTTGAGTCACGATGCACCCAGCTGTTTGAACAGCTTCGTGCTCGTAGCTACAAGGCACAGTGCCTGATTTCTGCCTTGGATAAAGTAAAATGCCTCCCAAGATATTCAACGCTTCAGTACAGACCCAAACAGCACATTGAGCGCATCCCAGTAATTACTACTTATAACCCTGCCAATCCCCCCATCCGCAAATGGTTCCAAGAGCTACATCCAATCCTACAGTCCAGTCTCCGACTCCAAAAGGCTATTCCTGATCCCCCAGTCCTGGGGGAAAGGAATAGCCGCACCCTTAGAAATTTTCTTATGCCCTCTGCTCTGCCTATATGCCAGTCAGAAACAAAACCAGCAGGCTGCTTTCCATGTAACAAAAAAAATGTGTTGTCTGTAAGCAACATCTTGTCCAGACAGGTTCCTTTTACAGTGCGAAAACTGACGAATCCTTTTCGATTCGGCATCACATGGATTGTGAAACCACTAATTTGATCTACTTACTCTTTTGCGATAAATGTCCCCACAGCCAGTATGTTGGAGCCAGTATAACTAACTGTGTTGGTGTATGTTTGTGTTTGTGTTATCATTGGTGGGAGGGGGGGGAGGATAGGGAGTATGTGGGGGAGGGTAGTGCTAAAGATGGATATGAGGAAGAGGTTGCTTAACTAGTATGCCTTTATGTATGCTTGATTCATCTATGCCTTTTCATGTGAATCTTTTTGTATACATATGTGTGTGTGTGTGTGTGTGTGTGTGTGTGTGTGTGTGTGTGTTGTGTGTGTGTGTGTGTGTGTGTGTGTGTGTGTGTATAATAGTTGTTGTACTTATATTTATGTAATTACACCTTGCTGTAGAGAGAGAGAGAGAGAGAGAGAGAGAGAGAGAGAGAGGAGGAGAGAGAGAGAGAGAGAGAGAGAGAGAGAGAGAGAG
>CM065731.1:63562149-63569649 GCA_033310375.1 Conus canariensis
TGATCAAAATCATTTTTCTTTTTGTTAAGTAAATATTTATATTCTTTCCTTTCTTTAACATACGTTTCTTTCTTTTCATGGTTATATTTCTTTAACCGTTTAAATGTCCTTAACGATTGTCTTACCTTGAGAGAGAGAGAGAGAGAGAGAGAGGAGGAGAGGAGAGAGAGAGAGAGAGAGAGAGAGAGAGAGAGAGAGAGAGAGAGAGACTGCATGTCGAACTGATGTAAAAAATGCATCAGTAATTTTCACTTCACTACCCTCTTTAAAATATAAACTCTCTCTCTCTCTCTCTCTCTCTCTCTCTCTCCTCTCTCTCTCTCTCTCTCTCTTCCCGATGTACTGCTTACCCCCTCTCCACGCCTACCCCCACTCTCCCCCACCCACTGTTTATTCACCCTTCTTTAGAAGCTTGCACATGTTACCACACGTGCACAGATGCTGCCAGAATATGCAAAACATGCAAACGAGCACTGGTGCCCTTGTAAGCATGGCATAACAGCTGCCATGTCTGAGCAAGCCGCCAGACCCCGGAATGTGATGTCCAAGACTGCCTAGAGATATATGGAAAAGCGTGCACATTGCTCATGATTGGAAAAAAAAAAAATTTTTTTTGAACATGCACGCCATCAGTCTGAGAAATCTGTAGCACCAGCAAAAACATGCAAAGAAACAAACAAAAATCCGCAATATAGGTGCATTTTTCACAAGAGACGTTGAGGAAACACACACGCACGCGCGCGACACACACACACACACACACACACACACACACACACACACCAACACACACACCAACACCGCGCGCGCGCACGCACGCTGCACGCACGCACGCACGCACACGCACATACACACACACAACACACACACACACACACACACACTCACACACACACACACACACACATACGCACGCGCGCGCGCACACACACCTGCATTTACATCCAGCTGTTTCTCAAACAGTTGATGAAATGGGCGATTCTCCATTTAGACTTTTTATTTTCAATTGTTTGTGGAAAATAGATCGTAAAATGTAAGTCAATTTAGATCCTTCAAAGCGTAGGTAATAACAGATTCTTCCATATATCTTTTTTATAAAAAACAAAAAAAAAAAAAAAAAAACATACATTTGGAAAAAGCACACAATTCATTGCTTATTTCATTAGAAATACTTTTTTTTTGTTTTTTTTTGTTTTGCATATTCTGTTATATTTGTATGAATACTTAGAATCTCAACTATCAATGTGGAAAGATTTCCTTTCGTTCCCCTTTCTGTTCAAGAACTTTCTTTACTCAAAGCACTGAAGCTGATTGATTGAAACCTAATGGTGTTGTACGTTCCTGGTCATATCAGAGCTTTCGCTGTATGTCCCGCGACGAAACTGTCCTTGATATTTGACGAATAAAGTGTTTGTACAGAAGAATAACCTGATACGAAAGGAAATCTGTCCTCTGACGCCTTACAGAACATACCGCGCACATGGGCCCTTGTATGCAAGACACGTTAAAATATAGCCCTTGCGCAGTTTCGGGGCAAGGTTGGGATACGTAGCATCCTGGAAAGTCGTTCTTTCAGGTGCAAAAATTCCCTCTTTTGGACGATTTCATATTCGCGCAAAACAATCTGTCCGAAAATAACCAAAGTTCTCAAATGTGGGGTGTACCCACGAAGCAAAGGATTCGTTTAGAGCAGCCTTCAGATGAGGACCAGCACTGGTCCTTTGGATGATCAGGTCATGGTTGGCGTTTTTCCGCGAACATTGCAAAGGGAAGAAAGAGGTAGAGTTTTGGACATAAAATGTTTCTTGAGTATATTTGTGTCTTATACTATCTTATCTGTCTACTCAGAGTGATGAGACAAATGGACGAGAGAGAGAGAGAGAGAGAGAGAGAGAGAGAGAGAGAGAGAGAGAGAGAGAGAGAAGTGACAGGAGGTGGATGGAGGAGACTCTGAGGGAGAAAGAAAGAGGGTAAGAACCTAACAGAAGGAGACAGAGATGCAGAGTGATCAACAATTCATTTTGAACGTGCAAAATCAAAATGAACAAACATTTGGCCAGTTTGGCAATGGCTGGCATCCCATGTTGTTCTGGGCTCATTTACTAGCCCTTAATAGAGAAACTGGGGTCTGGAACAAATAAGACTACAGCAGATGTGCTCCGGCCGAAGTCTGGACAAGCAGCTCAGTCTGGACAAGCAGCACAAACTTCCGAAACCAGCAACACGTGCCTGGAGAGACACACAACCTCAGTGGGTATGTGTGGGACGGGAGGTAAAGAGATGGGGGGGGGGGGGATGGCGAGGGAGTGAGTGGTTGTGGGTGTGTTTGTGTGTGCGTGGCTGGATGGCTGAGAGACTAGATGGAAGGCGGGGAATTCAAGTTGAACACACTTGTGGGCTAAAGCTGCTAACAGTACATGAAGGGAGTTACAAGCGAAATGAAATAGAGGTAAAGAGTCGTTTCGTTGTGAGCTTAATACAGGAAACACTAGTTCATTGCTCTTTTCTGCGCGAGAGTTTGAAAGTCTGTTTCGCTGTGAGCAGTTTCATGACGTTTGTCACAGGAAAACTGAGGCATGGTAGGAGTACTAGCATTTCCCCCGTCATGTATTTGAACGGTCTACCGCTGCGTCATGTATTTACACATTTGCTTGTCGCCAACTGAAGAGAACGTCACTTTACAGTTTTCGGCCTTTTCCTTGATTAAAACATGCCGAAAAATCTGATGGCAGTTTCTGTACCATGTTATGTTACAAAATGGCTAGGGGCAAAAACTCTGATGTCAACTGACTGGCGGCTTCTCTACACTAGAGTAGTCCCAACACAGACACACAGGAAACAGGAATGTTTGTGGTTTGTCAGGAGATGGGGACTATGTGCGTAAGTCATCAGACAGTATTAGGTTGGGCAGGAAAGGACAGAAAAAAATGAAGATGGCGAGGAAGACTTGCTGAATCTTGTACAAAGTATGCTAGTGATGAGAAAGGAATTGTTTCTGTAGAACTTCACTCGTATTAGTTTGGGCAGGGAAGGACAGAAAAAATGAAGATGTGAGGGAGACTTGCTGAATCTTGTACAGAGTACGCTAGTGATGAGAAAGGGATTGTTTCTGCAGAACTTACTGTCTGTGCTGCGTCAGCTTGCCAGAGTTGTTTCAACCTGAGGAAGGGAGTCAGGTGTGTCACTTGTAATCTCCACTCTTCTTTGTATGGAGAAATCATTGAGTGACAGGGTGGGGGAGGTGTGTTGACAGTGCGTTATGCCGTCAGGGTGTCTGCTGGCATGTATTGATCACTGGAGAGTTTGCCCAGAGGCTTTTTCCATGGGAAACGGAAGGGGTCGCGATCGAGATGGTGCTACCATAGGGCTGAACGTAGGCCTCAAAGGTCTTTCTGTGCATAGCGTACAGATCTCTCTCTCTCTCTCTCTCTCTCTCTCTCTCTCTCTCTCTCTCTCTCTCTCTCTCTTACACACACACACACACACACACACACACACACACACACACACACACACACAAACGCACACACACACACACTAGTACCCCCCCTCTCTCTCTGTCTCTGTGTCTCTGTCTCTCTATTTCTCTGTCTCTCTCTCTGTCTTCTGTCTGTCTGTCTGTCTGTCTGTCTGTCTCTCTGTCTGTCTGTTTGTCTCTCTCTCTCTCTCTCTCTCTCTCTCTCTCTCTCTCTCTCCATGGAAATAGGAAAACACACACTCAGCCCCACCCCCACCCCCACACACTTACACTAACACACACACGCACACACACACACACACATACACACACACACACCACACACACACACACACACACACACACACACACACACACACACACACACAAGACGATAACTTTTGTCTCTGATGCAGTGCCAAAGTCATGAACACTCGCATGCGGCGAAAGGCCACAGGGCGAAAGTCCACAGGGCTAAAAATCCACTGGGCGAAAGTCCACAGGGCGAAAGTCCACAGGGCTAAAAATCCACTGGGCGAAAGTCCACAGGGCGGAAGTCCACGAAAGTCCACAGGGCGAAAGTCCACAGGACGAAAGTCCACAGGGCGAAAGTCCACAGGACGAAGTCCACAGGACGAAAGTCCACAGGACGGAAGTCCACAGGGTGACGGTTCTTGGCCTCTTGTCGGTGTCGTATGTCCAGAGAAGGCCACAAATATAGGTGAACCGAGGTGAGGGGATTCTCACGTTTACCCCAGTGAAAGGCTCTTTTTCCATCACTCCACTACAAAAGCATAGCTGTGGGGATTTTTTTTAATGCTGTTTGTAACAAAGAGTAGACAGAACCCATAATTAAATGAGCTGACAACCGCACACAAACGAATCAGGCCCAACAGATCTCACTCTGTGGGCAGAAAATGGTAGAAGCGCGAACCAAAGCTTGTCACGATCCTCTGGATGTGTGAACAAAATGGTGTGTGTGTGTGTGTGTGTGTGTGTGTGTGTGTGTGTGTGTGTGTGTGTGTGTGTGTGTGTGTGTGTGACAGACAGACAGACAAACAGAGAGAGTGAAAGAGAGAAAGGGGGGGGGGATGGTGGGAGACAAACACTGAAACACGTTGACAGTAATTAACCGTGCATGCCACTGAAACATAGCACGAACAATCCATGAATGTAAGTGATAACATATACGAAATATTACCAAATAAAATGGAATTTCCGAGCTTAATACGGTAGGATCCTATGTGAAAGAGAATTATGCCTCCTTTTGTTCTGTTCTTGCTTCTCAAGCCCACCCTTCACGTTCCCCTGAACTAAGCCACATCCAGATTAGTACTCTCACAGTGCCAATGATAGGTATCCGCAGAGAGGAATTCATGAAAAACTCCATCTTGCAGCAGCTCACCAGAGGAGACACTGCTACTGAGTCACATCAGTGATGCTCAGAAACACTCACTACTGAGTCACATCAGTCAGCTCAGAAACACTCACTACTGAGTCACATCAGTCATGCTCAGAAATACTCACTACTGAGTCACATCAGGGATGCTCAGAAATACTCACTACTGAGTCACATCAGTCATGCTCAGACATACTGGTTTCTCTACCAACAACCATGTCAGTTTCCAGTTTTAAAAAGAGTCACGGAGTGACTATAATTAGTCTCTATGCGTTATGCTACGTCTTGTGGCCACGATGCTTACAGGTAAATCTATTATATAAAGCTCAGTTTGTCTGTCTGTCTGTTCGCTAATACACGGCCAGTTTTAAGGACGATCGCCACCAAGTTTGGTATCAAGTGTCCTTGGTGTCCTACAAACAGCAACGTCGGGTCGGCGATCACGTGACGCATTGCGTCGTGACGCGATTTGCGTCCACAGACGCAAAACTGCACATCGGAACACTACGCGACAGACAAACTCACCGGGGCGAGACGGGGTCGAAGCGCGTAAGCGCTAGTACATTTATAAGTAAACGGACAAGGAAAGAGTTCGGAAGAGGAGCTCATGAACAAGACTTTGAATTACAGTGAGAACGCCGAGGTTAGGCCTTGATTTCAGTGCTGTCAGCTAAGTGGTATTTCTCCTACACCACTCTGGTCAAGAGAGAAAGGAAATCAGGGATGCCACTGGGGTGACAGGCGATGGGGGTGGGGGGAGAGGGGGGGTGGGAGCACGTGCTTCGAGCCCTCAGGCCCAACTGGACACGGCAGGAAGGGGAGGAGATGAAGACAGTAGAGGAAAGCATGTTGAGTTTAATACTTAACAACCCCGATGATGAGAAAGGAATGCTTTATGTAGAACTCAAGTTCCAGACAGGGTCATCTTTGCCAGATTTGTTTGGATGGGAGGTGGGGGGAGGGAGGGTGGTGAGGGGTTAGATGTGTCACGTGTAATCCATCCTCTACTTCGTCATGGGCATAGTACTGATGGAGTGGGGAGAGGTACGTGTGTTGACAGTTCATTATGGCGCCAGGCTGTCTGTCTGCTGGAATGTATTGATTATTGGGCAGTTTGTCAACAGGACTTCCCATGGGAAAGTGAAGGGGAAAACAATCAATCTCAGGTTTCCATTGTAGCATAAAGTGCTCTCTCTCTCTCTATCTCTCTGTCTCTATCGCTCTCTCCTCTCTCTCTCTCTCTCTCTCTCTCTCTCTCTCTCTGTCTCTGTCTGTCCCTCTCTCTCTCTCTCTCTCTCTCTCTCTCTCTCGCTCTGTGATGAGTGTTGTGCGTGCGTGCGTGCATGTGTGTGTGTGTGTGTGTGTTGTGTGTGTGCGCGCGCGCGCGCGCGCGCGCGTGTGCGTGTGTGTGTGTGTGTGTGTGTGTGTGTGTGTGTGCTTGAGTAAATGAGAAAGAGAAAGTGAGAAAGAGACAAACAGACAGACAGAGTGAGAGATTTTAGAGATGTAATGTGCAGGCCACAGGCCTATCGAACATACCATACAATCCATGTCTGTCAGTGACTGACATAGAAATATAGAAAATGATTGATGTCCTAGCAAGGACAAAATGTGCTCTTTTGTTCTATCTTTAATGTGCTCTTTTGTTCTATCTTTAATGTGCTCTTTTGTTCTATCTTTAATGTGCTCTTTTGTTCTATCTTTAATGTGCTCTTTTGTTCTATCTCTCATGTGCTCTTTTGTTCTATCTCTCATGTGCTCTTTTGTTCTATCTCTCATGTGCTCTTTTGTTCTATCTTCTCCAAAGTCCACTCCTCACGCTCTCCTACACAAAGCCACATCTACATTAGCTCTTTTGCAGTCCACAACCAGCAGTCCCCAGAGAGTAATCAGTATTAGTTCTGCACTCAGCAGCAGGACCACAGACAAGACACTGCAAGGCTGCCAGGTCACTTTGATTATATGTACTGATACCATGATCCTCTGTGACTAACGGTTTCACCTGCAGGTTTATGAAGGAGATATCACAGTGTGAAGATCAATCCATATGATCACTCCTCTTGTCTGCTAGGCTAGGAGGCCACAATGATCAGGGTTTAGTGGTAAACAAGCAACACACGTCAATGAACAAATAAGGAAGGAGTTGGGAAGGGGGGGGGGGGTTCGTGGACAAGATGTTGCATTCAGCAAACGCCTGGGCCTGGCCTTGGCATCAGTGATGTCAGCTCACTGGCAACTCTCCCTGCGCTTCTCTGGTGCTGACAGATAGGAAGGAAAACTGGGACGCCGCCAGGTGTCAGACAGAATCAGGTAGGCTAAAAATGACAGGAGATGAAGACACCAAAGAACACCTGTTGCTTTTGTACTTACAGCCTCCGTGATGAGAAATGGGTCTTTTCCATAGAAATTAAGTCATGTACAAGGTACAAGATACAAGAATACTTTACTATCTCAATTCTGAGAAATTACAATCGTGCTGACTAACTATACATTGGTTACATTAAAAAAAATCAATTTAGTTATAATCTAAAACTTCATACATGTAGATAAACACACACACACACCCGCGCGCGCGCGCGCGCGCGCGCGCACGCACGCACGCACGCATCACTTACTGAGTTTCAGAATTTGCTTAAAAACAACC
>CM065731.1:63579649-63582149 GCA_033310375.1 Conus canariensis
TGCGGGACTTGATTTCAACTCTGTGTGTGCAGGCGGATCTCATTTGCTGCACGTGCGGCCTGTGGTTCTTATTGGGGCCTGTTCAGATGGAATGTGCTAGCAAAGATTTCCACTTGTGCCTGCAATTGTTTACAATTTCTACTTTTGTGTTCAGAGTTGCTAAGTGTGGTTTGCATAATATTAACCATTTTTCTGTGGAGTATAGATTGCATCTTTTTGAAATATTGTTGTATGGTGTTGCTCTTTTTATGATTTTCCATAATATGTTGTAGTCTATTTTTTATCTTTGAGTCTCCAAATGTATTTACTCAGCTCTGTTTGATTTTTGTATTTTTCATTTTTGAATGACTTTTGTGGTTTGCGTATCTGGTTTTGAAAGTGTTTTCAGTAATCCCTATATATGTTTCTTTTTCATTTTCTGATGTTACCGTAGCTTGGTATACAATGTTGCTGTGAAGACATTTATTGCTTAGGGGGCACTGTTCTTTTTTAGTGCAGTTGCAAGATGTCCTTTCGGCACCCTTCTCTTTTATGTTGCTTTTCATTTTGTTAGATGAATCAATCATGTTTTTGAGGTTGGGCATACATGAGTATGACAGTTTAATGGTGTTTTTGTTGAATATTTTGGACAGTTTGTGTTCTTTTGGGAATGATGTTGCCAAGATTTTAAAGAATTCTTTTCCTACATTTGTTTTTACTTGTCCATCGTATGGTGGGTTGTACCATATGATCTTTCTTTTCCTATTTTTCTTTTTTCTGTTTGTGCTGTTGTCTGGACTGTATTGTAGTTTGTAATTGTAACCACTTTTTTGTAATGCTTTTGATATTCTGTTGCTGCATCATTGAATGCGTTTTCATTGCATGACAGGTTGGATAGTCTCTTGTTTATACCATTGGGTATTGTTTTTAGTATAGATGGTGGGTGGTTGCTTTTGATGTTTACGTAGACTGGTATGTCATTGGGTTTTTTGTATGGTTTGTACACATCGTCATTGAGGTTTAATGTTATATCTAGGTAATTCACTACTTTTTTGTTTGCTTCTATTGTGATTTTTAAGTTGTGGTTTTTAAAGATTTTACATAATTCTTTTTTTTGTTTTCAATGGTTCTTGGATTATTGTTTAATGCAGCGAGGCCGTCATCTCTGTATAAACCGGCCTGTTTTCCAAGTTGTTTTTGGATGTTGGATAGCATGAATAGTCCGACTAGTTCACATGTTTCGGCACCATCATACGATCCCACCACAACCACAGCTTATAAAAACACCACCCACATTTTGATTGAACACAGCAATTCATATGTCACCTAAAAACCGTCGCTGATATATAAACTAAACACAATGCTTGGAGCGCGAAGTGAACGCTGTCTCCGATACAAGAACTAAACACGAATTTTATATTCAAGCCAAACATAATCTCTGGTAGGTAAACTGAACACAGTTTCTGCCATGTAAACTTGATACAGTCGCCGATATGCAAACTAAAACAGACTTTGGTGTGTACACTGAACACAGTCTGGTATATAAATTTAATAGTCTCTGGTATATAAACTGGTATGGAAACTTAACACAATCTCTCACATGTAAACTTAACACAGTCTGCATGTAAAGTGAACACAGTATAAGACATATACACTGAACTCGGTATCTTATATGTAAACTGTCCACATAAACTGAACACACTCCCTGACGTGAAAATTGAACACACTCACTGATACGAAAAATGAGCACACCTCCTTACATATAACTAAACAGTCACACAAAAATTGAACGCCGTCATTGTCAGGTAAACTGACAGTCTGACATGAACGTTGAATGCAGTCTCTGATACACAGAATGAACACACAAAGACATGAACCTGAATGGAACCTCAAATGTGCAAACTGAGCCCAATATTAATGGGACGCCGTCTCTTTTATATAAACTGACCACAACCCGACATGTCAGCTGAATGCAGTCGCTCATACATAGTCTAATATGAACTTTGAATCACAGTCTCAGCTATGTCAACTGGACGCTGTCTCTGATATGTATCGTAAACACACTCAGCTACTGCACGCCAACGGAACACACAGTTGCATTATTCCAGCAGCAATGAGAGCCAATAATTCGTGTTCGCGAGCATGTCCACACGCGCAGCAAAGGGGATCCCCCTATTCGATTACCAGCAATGCATTCCACGCTGAAAGATGCCAAAGAAATTGACATCTCAAGGATTCTCAAAGACATTCCCAGGAACTCTTGTGGGCATCAGATGTAAGAGCTGATGTGTTGCGAGAGGTTAGAGGACGTGACATGAAAGAGCTGATGTGTTGCGAGAGGTTAGAGGACGTGACATGAATGAGCTGATGTGTTGCGAGAGGTTAGAGGACGTGACATGTAAGAGCTGATGTGTTGCGAGAGGTCAGAGGACGTGACATGAATGGTGCTGCTTCAAGGGACACGATGACCCCCACACTGTGGAGCTCAGCTGTTAGGGGGAGGGGGGGGGGAGGGGGGGGG
>CM065731.1:63592149-63612149 GCA_033310375.1 Conus canariensis
GAGAGAAGAAGAAGAAGGAGGAGGAGGAGGAGGAGGAGGAGGAGCAGAAGAAGAATGGTGAGAAGAAGGAGGGAGGAATAAGAGAAGCAGCAGCAGCAGAAGAAGCGGAGTATCAGAGACAGAGTTCATTGTTAAAGGTTGTACTGTACAGAAGGACGAGGATCAGAAAGGATGATGAGAAGAGTGACAGGCAGCAATTAACTGGGGAGAGAAGTAAAGGAAAGAGAATAGAGAGCAGCAAAGTAAATGTGCGTTAATGAATTGAGAAATAGAAGATTTTAAACGGAACCAGAGGAATGATAAAGTGTACAGAAAAATATTGTAAAACAAAACGGAGGAAAAGAAGAAAGGTTACAAATAGAGAGGGATAAGATTAATGGAAACAATGATTAAATTTACTAGTCTTGCTATTGTCCGTCATAGAAGTAAGTGTGTTTGTTGATAAAGTCTCCTTAACATTATCTTGATCGGCTGTCTCCGTTCTTGATAAATTTTCGTGTTGTATATCAGCTGCTGTAAACTGTATCTGAGTAGAAGATCATTGCAAACATCTGGAATGGCAGAATCAGCTAGCTTAGTTTAGTCTGCTACATCAACAACTATGAGAGTCATTACCCTTGGTGTATATGGCCAAGTTCACAAGTATATTCACATGCACATGAATTCAAATGCCAATTTCACATTCTTGTGCACCTACGTTTTGATCTGTCTTTACTCTAAAGTGACTTTCCTAAGCAAAAAAAAGGCTGTGTGCTAGTAAGCAAAGTTAGGATACATGATGGAACGAATATTCCTGCTTACCGTCCTATCTATAAATCATTTTGTCTTTTTCTACAATTTTACCTGCTAAGATCCACGCTCAGAGTTTTCCCTCTGAATCCTATGCCTTTTAGTCGTGTGGCCACCCCTTAATCCACTCTTTGATGTTCTGAACAAAATCAAAGTTCATAAAAAGGTCTGTAAAAGGAAGGATGATAATTTTGTGAAACAGAGAATTTTCCACAACACCAGCATACCAATAAAACATTTAGGTTTTGTCGAAGATCGTAGAAAGAAAAGTAAGAAAGAAACCGGAAAGAAACTACCATACACTATGCTATTATAGTCCTTTTCCACGTCACAAAGAAATCATGCCCAGCCTCATTCACCTACCCGAGGATTTCCTTCACCCTGTCTCTTAGTACCCAGAGAAGTAATCCCAAATTACAGAGCACATCAATAATGATTGCTCCGATCGTAACACTTAGAGAAAGACATCTCCGTCGCATATATCCTTGCGCCATTTACTTAAAAGCCAGAGCATCTCTAAGGAACTCAAATGCCACCAGATTTCAGAGGAGGGACCGGTCATAGATCCTGTTCCTTGTCACAAACCTTTTACCGTACGAAAGGGGCAGCTGAGAAGGCCTTTACGGTGGACAGCTTGATGTCACTGCTTTACGACACACATGATGTCAAGCCATGTTGCTAAATCACAGGACGACCTAAGAGTAAAGATACATGCGTGTGTGTATGGTTAGGGACAAAAATATGTTGGATGATGTGAAAAGGGTACAGGACATGTCTGTGAGAGACTGAAGGGTGTGCCTGTGAGGCGAATTGTAAAATCATACTTGCACTCGCTCGCGCACGCGCATGCATTTGTTTATGGTTCCGTGCGTGCGTCTCTGTGCGTGTGTGTGTGTTTGTGTGTGTTTGTGTGTGTATGTGCGTGTGTGTGTGTGTGTGTGTGTGTGTGTGTGTGTGTGTGTGTGTGTGTGTGTGTGTGAGACTCATTGAATATATATATATATATATATATATGTGTGTGTGTGTGTGTGTGTGTGTGTGTGTGTATGTGTGTGTGTGTGTGTGTGTGTGTGTGTGTGTGTGTGTGTGTGTGTGTGTGTAGGTGTGCATGTGTAAGTGTGGCGAGTGTGTGTGTGTGTGTGTGTGTGTGTGTGTGTGTGTGTGTGCGTGCGAGCGTGTGTGTGTGTGTGTATGCGTGTGTGTGTGCGCGTGTGTGCTTATATGTGTGTGTGCGTGTGTGCTTATATGTGTGTGTGTGTGTTTGGGTGTGGGTATGGGTGTGTTTGGGTGTGGGTGTGGATGTGGGTGTGTGTGGGTGTGGGTGTGGGTGTGTGGGTGTGGGTGTGTTTGTGGGTGTGCGGGTTTGCGGGGGTGTGGGTGTGGGTGTGGGTGCACGCCAATGTACACCAACTTATTTGTTAATGGAATGAATTTTTTTAAGAAACCAAAGAAGAATATTGCCGAAAACAACGATGAAAAAGTCCTTCGCTTTTCTCTTCCATCTCTGTCCCCCTCCTCCATCGTTTATTTTTTATATCCCTTCCCCCTTCACCTCCAGCAGTTTGACACACAGACATCAATGTTATTTTCACTGCTTACAACACAATGAGACACATAGTCACCAATATTCCATACCTGCTAAAAAGACGCATTGACATTGATGTATATAGTAGCATACACAAAGATCAATATTTCATACACTGCAAACAACTCGGTTAAGTCTTATGCACATTAATGTCTATACACACTTAAAAACACAGTAAAACATACAGATATCAACGTTCCACTCCCTTCCAAGAATATGGTAAGACACACAAACATAAATGTTACCTACATCACCAACACAAATGTGCCATGCACAGTCACAAATGTCCCATACACTGCTACCAAGACGGTAAAACTCACAGAAATTCATGTTCCGCACACTTCAAACGATACAGGAAGACACGGAAAAATTCATGTCCCACACACTGCTAACAATTTAGTAAGACAGGCAGAAAATAGTGACCATACATTGCTAACAACACATGACACGGCTATTCCACACCTTATCGACAAGACAGTAGGACACACAATATCTGTTTCTCATACAATGCTAATAACACAAGAAGACACACAGATTTGCGTTGATGTTCAACCCTCTGACCACAGCTCAGGTAGAAAGTCAGCTATCAACGTTCCTTTCACTGCTAACAATACTATACGTCACACTGACAGATATCAATATGTCTATGTAGGGCCACCAGGCCCAACTGTTTACTTTCTATTCTCGGTTCTCAACACCTCTTGACCAGCCCCGTCCTACACTCACCCTCTCCCACACCCACAACGTCCACTTTCCTTTCTCACCCTCCTACCCTCCTTCACCTCCTGACCACTGCAGTGAGACAGTGATGTTTGTCATTGGCAGATGTGTCTGAGAAAACATAGCAGGCGTCTTCGTTCCACCTGGTACTCCACTCATCGTTATTTGCTGGAAACTCTGAGGCTTTACCCCTACATTTCCTGCTGGCTGGCGACCAGCCATCCCACAGGAACTCCAGCTGCTAGGAGAATTGCCATGCACGAGCATGCAAATCGATCTGAGCTGTCGCCAAAAGGCAGCAGCAGCACCGGCAGTGACAGCCCTCAAATCCAGTTCCGTGCAGTGACAGCCCTCACATCCAGTGACGTGCAGTGACAGCCCTCACATCCAGTGACGTGCAGTGACAGCCCTCACATCCAGTGACGTGCAATGACAGCCCTCACATCCAGTGACGTGCAATGACAGCCCTCACATCCAGTGACGTGCAGTGACAGCCCTCACATCCAGTGACGTGCAATGACAGCCCTCACATCCAGTGACGTGCAATGACAGCCCTCACATCCAGTGACGTGCAGTGACAGCCCTCACATCCAGTGACGTGCAATGACAGCCCTCACATCCAGTGACGTGCAGTGACAGCCCTCACATCCAGTGACGTGCAATGACAGCCCTCACATCCAGTGACGTGCAATGACAGCCCTCACATCCAGTGACGTGCAATGACAGCCCTCACATCCAGTGACGTGCAATGACAGCCCTCACATCCAGTGACGTGCAGTGACAGCCCTCACATCCAGTGACGTGCAATGACAGCCCTCACATCCAGTGACGTGCAATGACAGCCCTCACATCCAGTGACGTGCAATGACAGCCTCACATCCAGTGACGTGCAGTGACAGCCCTCAAATCCAGTTCCGTGCAGTGTCAGCTCTCACATCCAGTGACGTGCAGTGACAGCCCTCAATTCCAGTGACGTGCAGTGTCAGCCCTCACATCCAGTGACGTGCAGTGACAGCCCTCACATCCAGTGACGTGCAATGACAGCCCTCACATCCAGTTCCGTGCAGTGTCAGCCAGTGCTCAAGACTCGTCCTGTACAGGATTGTGAGTGGCTTCGTTCTGGAACTTTCAAGAGAGACATGGCCTGAGGGATGATGTATTATACAGCTAAGGAAGCTCCAGCCATGTGCTGAATCAGATGCACGATGGTCTTTAAGCTCAGCGTCAATACAAAGGATGCTCCTTGCTTGTTTTCCTCTTAGTGCATGCTTGATTTTCTCCAGACGTTACTGAAGTCTTGTAAACCATATTCAGTGGGCAGAGAAAGAAAGAAAACCAAACACTGGCCGTTTTCAGTTGATAAGGAACTATCAGAAATAAGTAGAAGATTTCAAATACGGGAAATCAGACTGATTTCAACGGAAAGCACACAGTTTTTTCAGTTAAAAAAATGATCAGATGTGAAAGAGAAGTAAAATTAACTTTTCTACTTTACGTCATGATTATTGTTTTGTTTTTTCACATTTTTCTTATTTGCTAAGGTGAAGGGGGACATACTAGTCTAGAACAGGCTGGAGCTGGCAGTCTCAGTGACGTTCCACTATTACCGTCTATACTTTTGATTTCCATATTTATTGATGTTTTATATCAACTTAGGAACGGGGATCAGAAAGATATTGCTATGTCAGCAATAGACCAGTCATTCGAATCTCTCTTTCTCTCTCTCTCCCTCTCCCTCTCTCTCTCTCTCTCTCTCTCTCTCTCTCTCTCTCTCTCTCTCTCTCTCTCTCTCTCTCCCTTCCTCTCTCTCCCTCTCCCTCCCTTCCTCCATCCCTCTCTCTCCATCTCCCTCCTCTCTCTCTCTCTCTCTCTCTCTCTCTCACACACACACACACACACACACACACACACACACACACACACACACACACACACACACACACAATTCAAATAGTTTGTGACTGTCTCTAGTGAGGTGTCTAATCAGATGCCTTCAGTTTGTTCACAATCTGACTGGTAATAGTCATATCCAGATTGGATCTGATTGGAGGAGGTCGCCTCGAGTCAGGAATTAGGTGGATGAGGGCATCTCCAGACATTATTTGGGCAGCTGATGCTGCTGAGTCTATCAGCTAGGATTACTCAAATACAATGCTTCTAAATCAACAAATGCATACCAATGACCTGATAACCTTAGCGTTATCCCTGTCAGCAACTCTAGCAATCGCTGTTGAATGATTTTAATGTCATCTGCTTCCCATGAACATGTACTTTAAGTTCTATGTCACACCTTTTCTGCACTCTGAGCTGACTTTGAGATGGACCGGTCAGTCTATGTTTTTAGGCGCTCTTAGTGCAGAAATGGAGACTGCTGGATAACACTTCTGTCCATTATGGTAGAACATTCTAGAGAGGTGGTTCGTGGCCCCCATGGGACAGACTTATTTCATACGCGCGCGCGGCGCGCGCGCACACACACACACACACACACACACACACACACACACACACAACACACACATACATGCACACACACACGCACGCACACACGCGCGCGTGCACACACACACACACACACACACACACCACACACAAAACACACACACACACACACACACACACACACACATACACACACACACACACACAACACACACACACACACACACACACACACACACACACACACACACACACCATGTACAAAAACTCACCCCCAATCCAACCTCCACACACACACACACACACACACACACACACACACACACACACACACACACACACACACACACACACACACCACACATACAGGTTCTCTCCCTGTCCGTGTTCCCTCGACATCAGTCTCAGAATCTCAGCCATCTCCTGCTCAGGGCTTGTAATGTTCGGTTCCCCCCCCCCCACCCCCACCCCCCTCCCTCCCTCATCCACGCGGTCCTCACAAAATCAGCAGGTTGTCAAAGAAATTATGGCCATGTTGAGAGGATGAAAAAAAAGAAGAAAAAAACTATACCTGATAAAATGGGGCACGCTTTGACTTCCCTACTTGATAGCTATGAGGGGATTTTTCATTCATACGGGGTAGAGGTGGTGGGAGATTTATTCGCGGAGGGAGGAATAAGGATAAATGAGGAGGAGAGAGCAGAAGGAAGAAGGGGAAGAGGGAGGAGATTGAGGGACGAGGAGAATACAGCAAAGCAAAGTTGAAGAACTGAGTATCAGGGAGATGCAGAAGAAGAGAACAATGGCGGAGGAGATAAACAACAAAACTTCGAAACTGAGTAATCAGTGATCAGAAGAAGCAACAAGCAGCAATGCTGGGAGAGAAAAGTCAAAGTAAAACAGTAAAACGTGCAAGAAGGTAATGGAAGACATAAAGAACCAGAGGAATTATGAACAGCACAAGAAAAAAGATGAGATGCTAACAGGAGATAGAAGAACGAGAAACGGTATTAAAAAAAAAAGGTGGAGAGGAAAAAATGAAGTAACTGCAAAATTCACTAGTCTCATTAATACCCAAAAAAGAATTTACTACATATGTTGATGCAGTCACCTTAATGTTACCATGATGAGGTTTTTCATTCTTAATGAATATACGAATTATATACTCTCTGCTATAAATGGTATCATATTCATCGCAAACATCTGAAATGGCGAAAGAAGTAAGCTAAGCTTAGATTTCTACATCAACTTAAACGATTATTGCACTTTTTTACATGGCTACTTTCACAGTCATATTTACACATACATGCATTCATATAAGTTTACATTCTCGTGCATTTAAGCCAAGTATGAGTGTGTGTGTGTGTGTGTGTGTGTGTGTGTGTGTGTGTGTGTGTGTGTGTGTGTGTGTGTGTGTGTGTGTGTGTGGTGTGCTGGGGGGGGGTGTGTGCGTGGTGCGTGCGTGCGTGAGTGCGTGCGTGCGTGCGTGCGTGCGTGCGTGCGTGTGCGAGCGTGCTTGCGTGCGTGCTTGCGTGCGTAGGTACTAGGTGTGTGTGTGTGTGTGTGTGTGTGTGTGTGTGTGTGTGTGTGTGTGTGTGTGTGTGTTGTGTGTGTGTGTGTGTGTCCACACGAATGTACGCCAACTCTCTTTTCGTGAATGAAATGAGTTATTTCTAAAAGAAAAAAGAAAATTGCAAAAAAATGAATTTGAAAAAAAATCATATGACATACCCTGCCCCAGCCTACCCTTCCACGGCCATTGCCCTTCTATATCCACTAACAGTGTTTGACACACAAATACCAGTGCTACTTTCTCTGCTATTAACACCATGAAACACACAGACATTAATGTTCCATCCCCCGCTGAAAAAGACAGTAAGGTCCATAGATAGTGATGTTCCCCCCTCCATTTACGACACAGTAAGACACACAGACATCAACGTTTTAGACACTACTAAGAACAGAGAAAGTCACACAGAAATTAATGTCCGCACACTGTTAACAACACAGTAAAACATTTCGACATCATTGTCCCATCCTGCGCTAACAACGTAGACATCAATGTCGACCTACTTTGCTGACAACATAGTGAGACATAGATATTTGAATGTTACATATACTTTTAGCAACATGTTAAGACACACAGAAATTTATATCCCACACAGCTAACAATGCAGGAAGACACACAGAAGTTCATATCGTTCACACTGCTGACAATACAGGAAGACACAGAAAGACGGACAGATGTCGATGTTCCACACACTGCTAACAAACACAGAAAGGCACACAGACATGAATCTTCCATACGCTGCTAACAACTCAGGAAGACATACAGATTAATGTTTGACTGTTTTCCCACAGCTCAGGCAGAAACTCAGCCAGTCATCAATGTTCCCTCCACTGCTCACAATACTGTAAGTCACACCAACAGACATCAATGTATCAATGTAAGGCCACCATCCCCAGGATACTCCTTATTCTCGGTCCTCAATACCTCTCAGCTAACCTCCATCCTACACTCACTTCCTCTCTAACCCTTTAGAACGCCATAACCTCCCCCCCTTTCCTTCCTAACCTTCCCACCCCTCCTCTTCCCGCCCCTTCCCCTTGCAGGGAGAAGGTAATGTTTGTGATTGTCGGATATCTGTCTGAGAAAACATAGCAGGCGTCTTCGTTCCACCTGGTGCTCCACTCGTCCTTATTTGCTGAAAACCAGACGGCTTTTTATCCATACATTTTCTGCTGGCTGGCGACCAGCTATCCCATGGGAACTCCAGTTGCTAGAATTGCGATGCACGAGCATGCAAATCGATCTGAGCTGTCGCCAAAAGGCAGCAGCAGCACCGGCAGTGACAGCCCTCACATCCAGTGACGTGCAGTGTCAGCCCTCACATCCAGTGACGTGCAGTGACAGCCCTCACATCCAGTGACGTGCAGTGACAGCCCTCACATCCAGTGACGCGCAGTGTCAGCTAGTGCTCAAGACTCGTCCTGTACAGGATTGGGAGTGGCTTCGTTCTGGAACTTTCAAGACACATGGCCTGAGGGATGATGTATTATACAGCTACGGTAGCTCCAGCCATGTGCTGAATCAGATGTAAGATTGTCTTTAACTCAGCGACAATACGAAGGATGAGTGAAGCCTTTTTCCCATTGTGCATGCATGATTTCCCCCCAGACGTTAGTGAAGTCTTGGAGACCATGATCAAAGAGCAGAGAAAGAAAGACATGGAAAATACCCCCTTTCCAAAGGGGCACCTGCATTAGTTATAGAACTCTCAGATACAGGTATGAGGGATGCAGACATTAAGTACAAAAGTTCAAAATGTTTTCAACGCAACGCACAAAAATCGTTCTGTTTATGAAGTAAGAACGAGTGAAAAGGAAGTAACATTTACGTGCGTGTTTCTGCTTCACATCTTTGTTTTTCCTGGGGGATGGGGGGAGGGGGCCGCACGTGAGAGGAAGACAAAGAAGGTGTGTGTGTGGGGGGGGGGGGGTGGGGGGGGGGCGTGTTACCCATATTACCATCTTTTCCTATGCTTTCGATTCCCATGCCCATTGACGTTTTAGATTAGTTCATTGATTCAAATCAGAAGGATACTTCCTTCAGCTACTGTTCAGAAGTTCGAAGCACCTGTCTAAGAGCCTGCATCGCAGCAATGAAGACCTGCTGCCTGTTTCACCAGCCGAAATGGAGATGCTTCCAAATTTTGAGGAACCAGACAATCACCTGGAAGATGTCGCAATCATCACCGAAGTTCCTGGCATTAAAAGAATGGACCGTCAAGCCCCTCAAGTAATGAAAGCTCTAGCACAGGAGATGATCGCCAACCAATACAACCCCAGTGAGTGGACCCACGTCTTCACAGATGGATCCTCAGAAGGAGCAGTCAAGAATGGAGGAGCAGGGTTCTTCATCAGACACACCAATGGAAGATTGACACACAAGGCCTTCCCTACTGGAAAGATCTCCTCCAACTACAGAGCAGAGGCAATAGCACTGCTCCACGCAGTGAGGATCTTTCTGGAACCGGCCAGCCCATCACAGAAGGTTGTCTTCTTCACAGACTGCCGATCTCTGCTGCAGGGACTTCAGAACACAAGAAATGAACAACATACGCAAGACATCAAGGCTGCCCTCTATGAACTCTCAAAACAGTCTGTCATTACGCTTCAGTGGATTCCGTCTCATTGTGGGATCATGGGCAACGAAAAAGCTGATGCTCTCTCCAAAGCAGGCAGCAAAATGGAGCAGTTCAGCCACCCCGTGACCTACAGGGAGGCCAAGACCATCATCCACAACCAGTTTCAGTCCCAGTGGAAGAGAAGGCTGGGTGCAGAGAGTGGTGCTGACCCGATCCACCAGCTCCAAAGGCACCAGCAGACAATCCTCTTCAGACTGAGGACCGGCCACTGCAGACTGCTGAGCCACCTTAACCGCCTGAAGATCACCTACACTGACCAGTGTCCATGCGGCACTGGACCCCAGACCCCTGAACATGTCCTCCTGCGCTGTCCTACTCACGCAGCTCTACGACACAAAACCTGGCCGGGGGGAGCGGAGTTACAGGCGCAGCTTTGGGGAGCCCGTTCTGACCTGGAGAAGACCGCGGGCTTCATCATGGCGGCCGGGTTACAAGTCTGACGCATCCAGCTTCAATCGAACGCAGAAGAAGAAGAAGAAGTTCGAAGGTCTCTCTCTCTCTCTCTCTCTCTCTCTCTCTCTCTCTCTCTCTCTCTCTCTCTCTCTCTCTCCCCCCGACCAAACCCAGACTGTCACAGGTCATGAGCATATTCCACAAGGTTTTCATTGCTAGTGACTGTCTCTTGTGAAAGATCTAATTAGATGCCTTCAACTGTATCATGATCGCATTGTTAAGAACATACCCAGATACGGATCTGACTGGAGGAGGTCGTCTCCAGTCGGAAATTAGTCGTTGAGGGCATCTCAAAAGAGGGTTTTCGTCAACTGATGGTAACGAGTTTCTCGACTGAGATCACTCTAAGAAACTGCATGTAAGTTAATGTGTTTGTCTTAATAAACAAATTAGTGGAGCGTAACCTTTTTCAGTAAAGCTAGCGATCGTTGTGGAAATGTTTCGATTTCTTCCTATGAATGTTTCGCTTTTAGTTCTATGTCACAATACTTTCTCTGTGCCTTGGGCTGACTTTGAGATGGACTAGTCTATCGCTGCATTCAGACACTCTTAGTGTACAAATGGGGGCTGCTGAATAACACTTCTGTGCATGATGGTAGAACATTCTAGATATGAGGTCCAGGTCTGGTATGGGACAGATTTGTTTCTCTTTTCACCCAGACGCTACACACACACACACACACACACACACACACACACACACACACACACACACACACACACACGCACGCACACACACACCACACACACACACACACACACACACACACACACACACACACACACACACACACACACATCCCCTCCCTATCTAGTTGCCTCGATCTCAGTCTCAGAATCTCCGCCATCTCCTGCTCAGCACTTCTGATGGTCCAATGACCCCCTCCCTTATCCACGTGGACTTCACAAAACCAGCAGGTTGTCAAAGAAATTTCGGGATGAAGAAAAAGCCCTGATAAAATGCGGTACGCTTTGACTTGCTCGGTTGATAAGCTGCTGAGTTTCATTCGTCGTGCAGGGGTGGTTTAAATTCTATTCATGGAGGAGAAAATGCAAGATGAGGAGGAAGGATAGGGAGAGAGAGAGAGAGAGAGAGAGAGAGAGAGAGAGAGAGAGAGAGAGACAGAGACAGAGACAGAGAGACAGAGAGAGACAGAGACAGAGAGAGAGAAAAAAAAATGAGGGAGAAAGACAGACAGACGGACCGACAAGCAGAAAGACAGAGAAATACAAAGACAGCAGCCAGACAGACAGAGTCACAGATATAGAAAGAGGGTGGCAGACAAGAAGAAGAAGAAGAAGAAGAAGAAGAAGAAGAAGAAGAAGAGAAGAAGAAGAAGAAGAAGAGGAAAGAAGAAGAAGAGGAGGAGGAGGAGGAGGAGGGGAAGGAGGGGTAATATCAGAAGCAGAAGTGCCGGAGAATATCAGTTAGAATGTATTTTCAAAGCTTATACAGACGAGAAAGTGTAAGCAAGGATGATAAGAAGAAGAGCAGGAGAGAAGTAAGGATGTAGGACATCTAGGCAGCGAAGGACAGTAAATATGCCTAAAGCAAATGGGAGACAGAAGATTTATATTCAACCAGATTAAACGAATGATACAAAAAACAAATGACATAAGAAAAGGAGGTACAAGAAGAAAGAGTACAAAAATGAGAGACTCAACATTTCTTCTGTTCCATTGACTTCCTTCTTCATCCAGGCGATCTTAACAAAACCATGAGGTTACCAAAGAAATTACAGCCATGTTGATAGAGTAGTAAAATGGGGTACGCTTAAAACTTCCTCGGCTGTTGACATGTTGATTTTTATTGATCAGGTGAAGGTTTTGGAATCGTATTCGTGGAGGAGAAAGAGAGATAAATGGTGCAGAGAGAGAGAGAGGGAGAGAGAGAGAGGAGGGGAAGAGAGAGAGAGAGAGAGAGAGAGAGAGAGAGAGAGAATGAGAAGACAGAGACAGAGACACACACACAGAGAAACACAGACAGACAGACAGACAACCAGACAGAGTCACAAAGACAGATGGTGAGAGAGAAGAAGAAGGAGGAAGAGGACTAGGAGGAAGAGGAGAAGAAGAAGAAAAAAAGAAGAAGAAGAGAGGAGGAGGAGGAGGAGGAGGAGGAGGAGGAAGAAAGAACAAGAACAAGAACAAGAACAAGAAAAGAAAAGGGAGGACGAGGAAGGAAGAGAAGCAGCAGCAGAAGAACCTGAGCATCAGAGACACCATGCATTTTGAAAGGTTACACAGAGGGGAAATAATAGAAAGGATTATAGGAAGAAAACAAATCAACAAGCATCAGGTATCTGAGGAGAGTAAAAGGGAGAGAGGATAGACAGTAACAAAGGGCAGCGAACGTTCCTGAAGAAAGTGGGAGCGAGAAGAACTGAAGTGAAACAAAGGAATGACAAAGACTAGAAAGAAAAAAAATGCAAAAAGGGGGTAAAAGGAGAAAGAGCACAAAACGAGGTGGATGAATTGAAAAGAAATGAGGGCTTAAGTCTCTAGCCTTTTTTAAATCAATCCAAGAAATAAGTGTGTACCTCGACATAGCCCCTTTAACATCATCATGATCAGGTATTTCCGCTCTTATTCTATCTTAGAATTGTATACCAGCTAATGTAAACTATATGTAAACATATAATCATTGTAAACAACTACAATGGCAGAATCCGCGAACCGATTTTAGATTGCTACATCAACAGCTAATCATTATCCTCGTTTCGCTCGATTAGTTTGAAAAGTATGTTGACCTGCACATCCATTCAAATTCAAAGCGTACATTCTCGTGCACTTATCGCTGGACCTGTCTCTAAAGTGTTTTCCTTGTGACAGACAAACAAACAAGCAATGCTGTATGCTAAGACGTACAGTCTGAATACATGTCGGAGCGAATATTCTTGCTTGCTGTCCCATCTATAAATCACTTGTTTTTGTTTTGCCTGCTCAAGGTTCTTGCTCAGTGTTTTCTTGTGTATCTTGTTTCTTCTACTTGTCTGCCCACCCTACAACATAATTGTTTATGTTCTGGACCAACTGAAGTTCATACAAATGGTCTGTATGAAGAAGGATGATAAATTCGTGAAAAAAAAACCATTCACAACACCAGCATAGCAATGAAACATTAATGTTTTGTCAATTCAATTCCAGAAGAAAAAAAGAAACAAAACAGGGGGAACACTATTGTATACTATGCTATTGCAGTCCTATTCCACAAATCATGCTCAAACCCATCCATCTTCTTTGAGATTTCTTTCACTCTGTCTCTGAGTAACCGGAGAAGGAGTCCAAAATTACAGTGCTACTTCAGTAATGGCTGCTTCAAAACAACACATAGATAAGTACATCTCCATCCTGCATAACCGTGTGCCATTTACTTACATGATCTCCATCCTGCATAACTGAGTGCCATTTACTTACATGCTAGGCCATTTCTAAGGAACTCAAATACCATCAGATTTCTAAGGAGGGACTGGTCATAGATCCTGTTCCTCGCCGCGGATCTTTTACTATATAAGTGGCGTTTTGACAGACTTTCTTTCTTTCTGTCTTTCTGCATACGCAGGCTGATACTCCTGCTGACACTCCCTGTGTAGACAGGCAAGTATTAATCCCATCTACCCAACAAAGGGAGTAGAGTTTTGTGCGTATGACCGTTTTTTATCCCGCCATTAAGGCAGCCATACTCCAACTTCGAGGAAGGTACATGCTATGTGTAACGTGTCATCCATACCAACGGCCAAACTGGCCTTCTCTTCCGAAAGTTGGTGATGGGATTTTACGTGTGTGCAAGATGTTATGTGTGCATTCACACACGGAACCTCGGTTTATAGTTTCATTCGTAGGACTGTATGGGAAATGGAGTCAGAACCAGTGTTAACTCCGAGGGAAAAATCCCCCTGTACCGAAACGGCCCGGCGGAGATTCGAAACCGCAACCCCAGGATCACGAGTCCAGCGCTCTACCAACTGGGCTATTCCGGCCCCTTGACAGACTTTTACAGTGGACAGTTTGATGTCTCTGGTTTACGACACCTTTGATGTCAAGCGATATTGTTATATGGCTGGATGATCTAAGTTTTGGGGGATGTGTTTATATTGAGGCGGACAAATATGGGTAGGTATGGTGTGAAAAATTGCGAAGTGCATGTCTTTGAGTTGAATCGTAAAAGTGCGTGTGTGTGTGTTGTGTGTGTGTGTGTGTGTGTGTGTGTGTGTGTGTGTGTGTGTGTGTGTGTGTGTGTGTGTGTGTGTGTGTGTGTGTGTGCGTGCGTGCGCGCGCGCGGCGCGCGCGCGCGCACGCGCATGCGTGTGTGTGAAGAGAGAGAGAGAGAGAGAGAGAGAGAGAGAGAGAGAGAGAGAGAGAGAGAGAGAGAGAGAGGAGAGAGAGAGAGAGCACACGCACATAAATACTGATTTGTTTTAATGAATGGTGTAATTGTTTTCAAAGAAAACAGAAAATTGCCAAAGACAATAATGAAAAAAATCCATTAATTTTCTCCTACCTCTCCCTTCCCCTCTCACATCCTTTACCTTTATTTGCCTTCTCTCTCTGTCCCCAGCTAACAACCCCGTTTGACACGCAGACATCGATGTCACCTTCTCTGCTAACCACTGAATGAGATGCATAGACATTAACAATCCATCTCCTGCTGACCAGACAGTAAGATGCATAGACAATTATGTTCTATCCTCCATTTACATCATAGTAAGACACACAGACATCAACGCTCCGTATGCACACAGACATTTACATTCCATACTCAGCTAACGACACAGTAAGTCATACAGACTTTAATATCTATACTCTATTAACAACACAGTCAAAAATACAGGCGTTGTTGTTCCATTCCCTGGTAACCCCACAGTTTAATACAAACACACCAATGTCACCAACTTTGCTGACAACACATTGAGAGAGACAGGCGTTAATGTTCCATACACTGTGAACAACGTGTTAGACACACAAAAGTTCATATCTCAAACACTCCTGATAATTCAGGAAGATACAGAAATTCATGTCACATACACTGCTAACAACGCAGTAAAACACAAAAATTCACATCTCGAATACTGCTAACAATACAGAAAGATACAAAAAAATCCATGTCACATACACTGCTAACAATACTTAAAGACACACAAACATCAATTTTCTATGCTGGGCTAACGACACAGAAAGATACATAGACATCGATTTTCCATACACTGCTCAAAACACAGGAAGATACACAAACATCAATGTTCCATACGTTGCAATTATCACAGGAAGACACGCAGACATCAATGGTTCATGCACTGCAAATAACACAAGAAGACACATGGACATCAATGTTCCAGTAATGCTAACAACATAAGAAGACACACTGACTAAGACTGATGTTCGACCCTTTGCCAACGACACAGACAGATACACAGAGAGACATTAATGCTCTCTCCTCTGCTAACTATGCAGTAAGGAGCACCGACAGACATCAATACATCAATGACAGACCACCAACCCCTGTCGTCTCGCTTCACAACACCTCTCGGCCAACTCACGTCCTACCCTCACTCACTCTCTCACCCCCCCCCCACCCCCACGACGCTCCCCTCCCCTCTTCCCTTACGAATCCTCCCGACCCTCCTCCCACCCACTGCAGTGAGACAATGATATTGGTAATTGCCAGATACCTGTCTGGGGAAAAAAATAGCAGGCGTCTTCGTTCCACCTGGTACTCCCCTCATCGTTATTTGCTGGAAACTCTGAGGCTTTACCCATACATTTCCTGCTGGCTGTCAACCAGCCATCCCATGGGAACTCCAGCTGCTGGAGAGAATTGCCATGCGCGAGCATGCAAATCGATCTGAGCTGTCGCCAAAAGGCAGCAGCAGCACCGGCAGTGACAGCCCTCAAATCCAGTTCCGTGCAGTGTCAGCCAGTGCTCAAGACTCGTCCTGTACAGGATTGTGAGTGGCTTCGTTCTGGAACTTTCAACAGACACACAGGCTGAAGGACGCTGTATTACACAGATAACGGAGCTCCAGCCGCACGCTGAATCAGATGCACGATGGTCTTTAAGCTCAGCGTCAATACGAAGGATGAGTGAGGCTTCCTTCCTGATTGTGCATGCATGGTTTCACCCGGACGTTACCGAAGTCTTGAAGACCATGATCAATGAGCAGAGAAAGAAAAAGGACCAAAAAAAGAGAGGCCACTATCAATGAAGAAACTATCAGAAATATGTAGAAGGGATGCAGATATTGTACTTGGAAGTTCAAATCTTACAAATTTTAAACACTCTATCTGCCAAATACGGGAGTTCAAATCAATTTCAACGCAAAGCACAAAACCGGTCTGTTCAAGAAGTAATCAGATGTGAAAGGGGGGTATTTTTTTTACTCAACGTCATGATTATCCTTTTTATATCTATCCTACGGGGAAAGGGGAGAAGAATGGTGTGGGCTGGCAGTCTTGGAGACGTTCCGCTATTATCGTCGATTCCTATGCCTTTGATTTCCATACCTATCGACGATTTAGATTAATTTATGGATTGAGATCAGAAAGCTATTTCTATGTCAGCTACAGTCCAGGCGTTTGAAGATCTCTCTCTCTCTCTCTCTCTCTCTCTCCTTTCACGAGATTCTGATTGCCAGTGACTGTCTCCAATGAAAAGTCTTCAGATCGTGTCACAAGCTGATTGGTTGAGGATATATCCAATTCGAATCTGATTGAAGGAGGTCGTTTTGAATTAGAAGTAAGTCAGTTGCTGGCACCTCAAAACAGAGTTTGATTAGCTGATGTTATCGAGTTTCTCGACTCAGATCACTCAAAAAAATCACATACAGATCAATGTATTTATGTAAATGAACTAATCGGCTTGGCGCGGACTCAATCAGCAAATCTAGTATTCTCTGCTGAATGATTTCATGTGAATACTCACTTTTAGTTCTATGTTACAACGCTGTTTCAGTGTTCTTCGCTGACTTTGAGACGGACATGTCTATCTCTGTTTTCAAGCATTCTTTGTGCAACAAAAAGGGCTGCCATATAACACTTCTGTCCATGACAGTAGAACATTGTAAGGGCGAGGTTCACGTGCCTCACGGGACAGATCTCTCTCTCTCTCTCTCTCTCTCTCTCTCTCTCTCTCTCTCTCTCTCTCTCTCTCTCTCTCTCTCTCCACACACACACACACACACACACACACACACGTCTTACCAGTCCTGTTCCCTCGACCTCAGTCTGAGAATCTCAGCAATCTGCTGCTCAGCACTTGTAAGGTGCTGTCGACCCTCTCCCTCATCCACGTGGTCCTCACAAAACCAGCAGGTTGTCAAAGAAGTTATGGTCGTGTTGAGTGATGGGGTACGATTTAACTTCCACAGATGAGTTTCATTCGTCAGGTAGAGATGCCCGGAATTTTATTTGCGGAGGCGAAAGAGACAGGTGAGTAGAGAGAGAGAGAGAGAGAGAGAGAGAGAGAGAGAGAGAGAGAGAGAGAGAGAGAGAGAGAGAGAGAAATCACACAGAGGCAAAGATGGTGAGGGAAGAAGAGAAGAAGAAGAAGAAGAAGAAGAAGAAGAAGAAGAAGAAGAAATAGAAGAAGAAGTAGATGAAGAAGAATGGAGAGGGGAAGGAAGGAGGAAGAGAAAGAGGGAGGGAGAGAAGAAGGGAGAAGGAGGTAAAGCGACAGCAGCAGAAACATCCGATTATCAGAGACAACATGTATTTGTTAAAGGTTATACAACGAAAGTATAAGAAAGCTTGAAAAGAGGAAGAAGAGCGACGAACAGCATGCAGCTCGGAGAAACGTAAGGGAAAGAGGGTCAACAGCAGTGAAGGATAGCAAAAGAACGAACAAAGGAATCAGGAAATAGTCATTGTAACCAGTGGAGTGACAAACAACAGAAAGAAGAATAAAATGCAATGTGGGGGTAGTAGAATAAGAAAGGGCACTAAAATGTGAGGAAGAAAAAAGAGGAATGGTTGCTTAATTCACTAATCTCATTAATTGCCTTGAAGAATTTAGTGCATGTGTGGACTGAATTCCCCTTAACATTATCATAATCATGTATTTCTGTTCTTACCTAGTTTTAGTATTGTATACCAACTGCTGTGAACTCTATCCGAATATCTGATCATTGCAAACATCATGAATGGTGGAACTGTTTTACCCAACTACTTTCACAGGTACATTCACACGCACATGCATTCAAATGTGTCGTTTACATTCTTGTGCAATCATCTTACCTGAAGAAGGCCTAAGAGGTCGAAACGTGTGTTTTGTCATGTGATTCGTTTGTCTACGATTTTCGGGGGAACCTTATCAATAAGTTGTCAAATTTGTTTAGATTTCCGCCTGCAGTCGCCTCACTTTACAACTGAAAAAAAAATTAAGATAGGACAGCAAGCAGGAATATTCCAACGCGCATGCTGACTGCACATACCAGCACACAGCTTTGTTTTGTTTTTTCTTAACAAAGGAAATTTAGGATAGACACAGATCTGAAAGTAACTGCACGAGAATGTCAACTTCACACATTTGAATGCACGTGCGTGTGAATGTACCCGTGAAAGTGGACGGGTAAAACAATTCCAGCATTCAGGATGTTTGCAATGATCATGTATTCAGATACAGTGTATCTTGCCTGAAGAAGATTTAAGAGGTCGAAACGCGTTGTGTTTTGTCTTGCGATTCGTTTGTCAACGTTTTTCGGCGGAGTCTTATCAATACGTTTTCTTTTTCTTTGCCGGCTTAACATCCTCGCTAGCGTTTTCTACTGTAGCTTACACCTGCAGCCTTTCTGGCCACCATGTAACCCAATCGTTATGGTCTGGACGATTTATATTTCATCCAAAATGGTCTGAAGATACATTCGTAAAACAGAGAACACTGACATATGGCAAGAAATCGTTTTATGTTTCTTCATTTTGATTTGGGGTAAAAACATTAAAAGGAAACAAATCAGGCAAAAAGAAAAAAAAAACTGCCATGCACTATGCCATAGCAGTCTTCTTCCATATCTCCATACAGTCATGGCCAACTATTCCCTATGATTTTCTACACCCTGTTCCTTTGTATTGAGGGCAGGGATCCAAAATAGCATTACTACTTCAGTAATGATTGCTACTAAAGTAACACGCAGAGACATATATTAACACATGCATTGCATACATCTTTGTGCCATTTACTTAAAAGCCAGGGCATCATCTAAGGAACTCCAGTGCCATCAGATCTCCGAGCAGGCACTGGTCAAAGATTTGGTTCCATGTCGCGATCTTTTCACTGTATAAGTGTTCTGTTGGGCAGCTTGATGTCGCGGGTTTACGACACCTCCGATATCTAAGCAGCGTTGGTCAATCACAGGATGGCCTGGGTGTTGGGGACGTGTGTGTAGCGAGACGACAAGGATGGGTGGGATATTGAGAAAATGGTAAAGGACGTGTAGATGAGAGAATGTAGGGTGTGAGGTGAAGGGTATGTGTGTGTGTGTGTGTGTGTGTGTGTGTGTGTGTGTGTGTGTGTGTGTGTGTGTGTGTGTGTCTGCCCATACACTTATACACAACCTCATATCTTTTTTAGTGGAGTTTTCTATCTGGTTGGTTTTTGAATTGATCATTGTGTGTCAGTGTGTGAGCAGCGCATTTAGTTGGTTTGTGACTAATAAGTGTTATGTTAGTGTGAGAAATGCATCGGACTCGTTAATGGGATGTGCAAATCTATGCCACCGTGAAAACTGTGTATCCGATTTGTTTATTGATGGACCATTTTACGTTATTGTGTGCGCAGTGTAATGGGTTGGTTCTTAGATGGGTATTTTCTG
>CM065731.1:63622149-63639649 GCA_033310375.1 Conus canariensis
GTTTGACAGATCTTTGGAGAGTGTTTCATGAGGAAGAAAAGGAGTACACTTGGTGCAGGCAAAATCCGTTTATTGCACGGAGGCTTGATTTTTGCTTTGCCAGCCAAGAACTGGCTGATAAGTGTGTTTCATGTGACATTATGTCTGTCGCCAATACGGATCATAGAGCAATAATTACTGAAATAAATGAAAATGAATTCGTCAGAGGGCCTGGCTACTGGCGTTTTAATAACAGTTATCTGAAAGATGCCGTTTTCGTTGGCAGAATGAATGTTGTATTAAAAAAATGGATAGGTGAAAGTAAAGAAATGTTTGAGAAAACAGGGGATCAATGGGACTGGTGTAAATCAAAGATAAAACATTTTTGTTTAGAGTAAGGCAAATTTAGAGCACAAAACAAACGGAATGAACTTTTAGATTTGAAAAGTAAACTCCAGAAGATGGATCAACTATGTGCAAATGATCCTGATAATGAACAAAACCAAAAAGAAGTTATGGAAATAAAGAAAAAACTTGAAATATTATCACTTGAAAAAGCTAGGGGAGCCCAAACAAGGGCAAGAACAAAGTGGGTAGAAGAAGGAGAAAAAAATACAAAATATTTCTTAGGCTTGGAAAAGGTTCGTGGTAACCAAAATGCAATGACACAAGTGCAAAAGGATAATGGTGAAATAATTACAAATCAATCGGAAGTCTTGAAAGAAATTAAAGATTTCTACTCAGCGTTATATTCTAAATCGCCAGAGGAAGAGGGGAATATGAAAGGAAAATTGAAAGATTTTATTCAAAATGAACCATTTACAAAATTAGAAGAAGAGTCTTTCACATGTGAAGGTCTAATGAGTGTACAAGAGACAAGTCTAGCTTTAAAGCATATACAAAACGGATCAGCACCAGGTAGTGATGGTCTTACAACTGAATTTATTAAGTTTTTCTGGATAACTATAAGCGATGTTGCAACTGAATCATTCAACGAATCTTTCAGAGAGGGTGAAATGTCATACAGTCAGAAACAAGGCATTATTATACTTCTTCACAAGAGCCTTGACCTTCCAAGAGACAAAGTAAATAATTGGAGACCAATTACACTAACTAATACAGATTATAAAATACTAGCAAAGGCATTGGCGTTGAGACTGAATAAAGTTATTGATAAATTAGTTAGCCATGATCAAGTAGGTTATCTGAAGGGACGAAATATTTCGACAGTAATACGAACTATAGATGATGTCATCAACTATCTAAAGGTAACGAAAAAGTGCGGATATCTATTAGCACTAGATTATCAAAAAGCGTTTGACTCTGTTTATAAAGAATTCATGTTGCAAACTTTCGATATATTTGGGTTTGGGAACCAGTTCAAAAGATGGGTAAGTGTGATTACAACGAACACCGTCAGCAGCATAAATCATGGTGGCTGGATCTCGGAATCTTTCCCTGTGAAGTGTGGCATCAGGCAGGGCTGTCCTTTTTCACCTCTGGCTTTCATTTTAGGTGTTGAATTACTCGCAATAAAGATTCGGAACAGTAATATATCAGGAATTGATCTTCCCACTTTCAATAATGAATTGGTAAAGCTTAAAATAAAACAGCTAGCAGACGACACAACTTTGTTTCTAAATAACAGAGATGACATGATAAAAGCACATGACATAATAAATGATTTCTCTGTTTTTTCTGGTCTCAAATTAAATGTGCAGAAAACAAAAGCAATGAGATTAGGGATGCAGAGGTATGAATACAATATGCCATTTATGTTAACTGAACAAATTAAAATACTAGGGATTTACTTTAAAAATAACCAAGCAGCAATAAACATAGAAGAAAATTGGTTAAAACGAATTGTAACAATGAATAAATTGATTAGAACATGGAGTAAGAGAGATTTAGGAATTTATGGGAAAATAGTTATAATAAAGTGTTTTTTGTTGAGTCAGTTTGTGTTTGTAATGCAGTCAATAGGTCTGCCAAAGCACGTTTTGACCACAATTAACAGAACCCTATATAAATTCTTATGGCAGAAGAAGAATTCAAACAAAAAAGCGTTTGAAAAGATAAAAAGAAAAATAATGGAAGCAGGTATTAGTCAAGGAGGAGTCAAGATGGTAAACCTTTTTAAGATGCAAGATAGTTTCTATCTACAGTGGGTAGGAAGATTATTTACAGCCACAAACGATAACTGGAGCTATATCCCCAAATGGCATTTGGATAAACTAACAAGTAACATGGGTGCCTTTGATATAAACTGTACATCGAGAATGCTGTCCCCCCATTGTCAGATCAATAACCCATTTTGGCACGAAGTTCTACACACACATTTAGATAACAAAACAATAACCAAACAAACTGATGTATCACGACAAAACTTTCACAAACAGCTGCTGTGGAACAATTCGCTTATAAAATATAAATGTCGCACTCTATTCTTTCCTTCCTGGAAAAGAATAGGAATTGAAAGAGTAAAGGATATTATTAAAGAAAATGAAAATAGAATGCTGAGTTCCGAAGAAATTCTGGAAAAAATAGTACAAAACAGAGGAAATGTTCTTTTTGAATATAATGCTTTAATGAACTCAATACCTGCATCCTGGAAAAACTGGATACGTGAAAATCCTTGCCAAGAAGGGATACAGAATTACTTTGATTACAGGGTTTACTGTGTAAAGCCAAAACATATCAGGAAAACATTAACCGATAAAGGAAATACGACTGAAGACTTAAAGACGTGTGCTCATGGGTTTTGGCTTAGAAATCTGAACTTTGAAATAGACAAGGATTCATGGCTGATGGCACATGCTGCTACGAAAGAAACCAGATTAAGAGAGCTGCAGTGGAAAATTGTTCATAATATATACCCAACAAATATTTTGTTACATAAAATGAAATTGGCAGAGGATAGTAACTGTTCCGTTTGCAGAACTGAAGTAGATTACATAGAGCACTTCTTTTACAAATGTCCCCCTGTGAAAGCATTTTGGAAGAAAATGGAAAGTTATGTTCATGGTCAGACAGGTATCCGCATAAATTTAGATCTTTTTGACATTCTGTTTGGAGTCAAGATAACTACCTGTGGAAACGATATCAATAATCAAAATATAATAAACCACATGATCTTAATCGGGAAAATGTGTGTTAGTATACAAAAGAAAACAAACGCAAATACACCATTACATATACTATTTGAACAACACGTGCAGTTTAGAGTATTGAAAACCAGATGACATCTTCGACATAACTAGAAGTCGGTACAAAAATATTATATTAGACGGATATTAAATATTTAAAAACTGTAGACACAAAAAAATACTTTATGAAATTAAAATGAAATTGGACAGAAGCACAGGCGCGCGCACGCAGGCGCGTGCGCGCACATACACACACACACACACGCACGCGCGCACACCGCACCCACACACACACACACACACACACACACACACACACACACACACACACACACACTCTCTCTCTCTCTCTCTGACCCAATCAAGGGACATAATTATAGGCATGAGCGTATTTTACGCGACACTGGGAAAAACAAACAGACAAACAAAAGCCTTAATATTTGAATGCCAAATGAAATATCGCACCTCATGATCCCAATGACTTGCCCAAAGTAGCACCATGTTCTCTGTCTGTCTGTCTGTCTGTCTGTCCCTCTCTTTGCCTGCTTGTATACATGTATGTATCTTTCTCTCTCTCAGTTGCTCAGTCGCAAACCGTAAATGCCGAACACACGCGTAGGCGCATATACACTTACAATATTTGATACCATTGGTGTGCTATTTATTCCTTGTGATAGCTGCCTGTTTTTGCATAAAGAATTAATTGTAACAAAACGATCATTCCAAACGCCAGTCCTTGTATAACCCAAGATTATTATCCCAAGTACTAAAGCTCGTCAAAGAAGGGAAGGGAGGGGAGTGGGGGAGAGATGTGGGATTGGGGAGGGGGAGACCGGAGATTGAGGGAAGGGAAGGAGGGTGGGATCGACAGTGGGGAAGAGGGGAAGTGGAAAACAAACAAACAAAAAGCAAACAAACACCCAACCTCCCACGGCTATTGTCACGCTTCTTGGCTTTCCTCATGCCTTCCTTGTTGACCCTTTCGTTTCGCTGCAAGGCTGGCCTCTTCGGGGAATAGCCAACTGGTGGGACGATTTGGAACAAACTCTACTTACAACTCTATGATGCCGCCTCTGTCCGTCTGTCTGTCTGTCTGTCTGTCTGTCTGTCTGTCTGTCTGTCTGTCTGTCTGTCTGTCTCTCTCTCTCTCTCTCTCTCTCTCTCTCTCTCTCTCTCTCTTTGGGAAAATCTGAGGAAAAAAAAAAGAAAAAAAAAGAAAGAACATAATTAAGTATTAAGTCCTTTGTTTCATTTATGTTGTTCTCATTGTATAAGCAGCGCATGATCAGTGTGAGAGTGCCAGTACACCACACATCAGAACATTAATAAACCCAGACATTTTGTATCAAACACCAAAACACTAAAATCAGCAAGACTATGTCCATTTGTAAGAGTACATACAGACTACGCATGGTGTGAAAGGGACTGCTTGGAGAAAAAAAAAAAAAAAGGAAAAAAAAAAAAAAAAGAAGAAACTAGTTGTGGAAATTACTTTTTTTTTTTTTTTTTTTTTTTTTTTTTGTTGTTGTTGTTGAAAAGAGCTCTTTTATTTCATTTCAAACAGTTACAAAGATCACATAAAACGAAAACAACAAAAAAAATCCCCTCCACGACCCCCCCCCCCCCCAAAAAAAAAAAAAATCTCCATGTCATTTGAATTATAACTCTAATGCCAACTATTCAAATAATTATACAGTAACGACTATCTTGCTACCGTAGAGTTTTTCCCTAATCTAGAATTTTTATCTTTTAAATGGGCACACATAACGAATAATGTACACAAACATAATGCAGGGTTATAAAACGTATTACTTAAATCATCGACTCCATCGAAGTACGGCATTCGAAGAAATTAAATTGTACAGACACACTTTAATTTACGATTATTTTCTCGAGGTTCCAAGGTCACGGATGACTTTAAATAGTAAACAAAAAAAAAGTGTACAGCGCTTATTTTGAACATACATATTCATACATTCACACATACATACATACACCTGTATATATATATATATATATATATATATATATATATATATATATATATATACATACATACATATACGTACACATATACACATATATATATATATAGTACATAATATGACCATTAATCCTCTAGTAGTTTAATATATGGTGACCATTTTTCTTGGTAGGTAGCATGATTCATCTCCATCAAGGACATATATTTCTCCATTTTATATCTATAGTTCAGCTCCTTCAAAAACATGTTTACATTGGGTTTTGTTTTGTTAATTCTACATTTATAGATGAAATATTTTCCCATTAAAATTATCAGGTCTAGCATATTATCGGTTTTTGTTTTCTCATCCGTACCAAATAATATAATCTCCACATTAAAGGATAATCTTTCACAGTGTGAACAATTAACCTTTAGAGCTCTTTCAAGGTCTTCCCAGAAAGCGTGTGTAAACTCACATTCCCACAGGTAATGATTAATTGAGTCTTTTTCTCTATTACAGAAATTACATTTGTCGCTATCAACAATCTGCATACTTTTCAGCACACTATTTGTTACCAAAATTCTGTGGCATATTCTAATTTGGAACCATTTCAGTTTTGTTTCTTTGATTTTCTTAATCCTTTTCAGTACCTCTATCCAGTCAATAGGTATATCAAGACGTTGTTCCCACTTGACAAAGGCGCTTATGTTAAGAACTTCATTGGCTTCTACCATAATATCGTAATAAGTACGTGTTCCCTTAGTAACACTACAAATTTTTTGAAGTGCTAAAGTTTTAACATTACTAATGTTACTATCTAATGTCAGTCTTCTTTTCTTTGCATAAGCTTTGATCGAACGCACGCAGCTTACATAGTTTAGAAAATTGACCTGAAATCCCATTGTTTCTGACAATTCATTGTGGCTTACAAAATTACCATCCTCATTGAGTAAATGTTTAACTAAAAATACATTTTTCTGTATCCATTTCTTGTAAAAGAATGGTTTTTCTCCCACTTTGAATTTCTCATTACAAAAAATAGGTTCAGTGGCTAAATCTGTACTTTCGTATAACTCTACCTGTTTGCAGAACCTTTGATATGCTTGAAAAACTCCTTCCAAAATTTGTTAATGATATTGTTTTCAGTAAATCTATCAGGACATATGCATCAAGATTACTTACTTCGGGACATAATGAATGTAATATTATTTTCCACTTACAATTGTACATGTACGCTTTCCTTATCCAGGCGATTTTCAAGGAGCTGATGTACATTTTCAGGTCGGGTATACCTATCCCTCCCTTCTGTATATTATGTACTGAGTATTTTCTTTTAATTTTATCATTTTTGTTGTTCCAAACAAATTTGAAACACATATTCTGTAATAAAGCAATCTGGGAATCAGGAGGATTCGGTAAAAGGATCCATAAGTACACCAATTTTGATAGCACTAATGATTTGAGCACAGCTACTCTACCTAATGGTGTTATTATTCTTTTCGTCCATATTTTGAACAAGGTTTGGACTTCTGAGAATTTATCTTTCATATTAATTTCCGTCATATCCGATAGCCTATTCGTAAACCACAGTCCTAGAATTTTGAATTTTGAGGGGTTCCATTCCATTTTATAGTGGGGTAAATATGTTTTTGTAGAGTTTTTATCTATACCTAACCAAACATTAAACGTTTTTTCATAATTCAATTTCAGTCCTGTTATTTGCTCAAATTCATAAAGGTTTGTAAATAACTTTTCATATGATTTCTTATCTCCTTCTAACGTAAAGGTGGTGTCGTCTGCAAACTGATTTATCTTAAATTCTGTGTTTTCTATCTTTATGCCTTTGATATCGTTGTCTTGCCTTATTTTGTTCGCTAGTACTTCAACACACAAAACAAATAGATAAGGAGATATAGGGTCCCCTTGGCGGCAACCTCTTCCAATTGAAAAACATGATGACACTTTCCCGTTCACTATTACGTAAGACTTTATCTTATCGTAAAAAGACGATATCCATCGTTGTATTCCGTTTCCGAATCCAAATGCAGCGATAATTTTATTCATATATGACCAGTTAACTGAATCGAAAGCTTTCTCAAAATCGACAGAAATTAATAACCCTCGTAAGCGATTCACTTCTAAATAAGAAATTAAATCGTATATTGTTCGTAAACTATCACCTATATATCTACCTGGAACGAATCCCGTCTGGTCCTCGTTTATGAGTTTGGGTAAAACCATTTTTATTCTGTTTGCAATACAGGCTGAAGCAATTTTGTAGGTTACATTTAGAAGTGAGATAGGTCTCCAGTTCTTCAAGTATTCTCGCGGTTTATCTCCTTTAGGAAGACCAATAATTATTCCTTCTTTTTGTGTTATAGACATTCCTCCGTTACTGTACCCCTCATTTAGAGAACGAACAACAAAATCTCCTAATTGTCTCCAAAAGAATTTAAAGAAATTTACTGTCATACCATCTGTTCCAGGACTCTTATCATTTTCCATATTTTTTAGGACTTTGGTGGCTTCTTCTAAAGTGATTAATCCCTCCAATTGTTCGGATTCTAGTTGACTGAGTTTTGGCAGGTTATCTACATAATTTCCAATCTCAATATCACTTACTCCCTTTTCTGTGTATAAGTTTTGATAATAGTTCTTTGTCTCTTTTAACATATCATCCGTTTCTGTCAAAGTTGTTCCTTGGTCCGTGACAAGTTTAATCATTCTTTTGCTTACAAAATTCCTTTTCTCCAGTGAACAGAAATATTTACTTATTTTTTCCCCGTAGGATGCCCATTTGGCTCTGGATCGAATCATTATTCCGTCAATTTTCGTTTTCCTTAACTCACTCAGCTCTTCCTTTTTGTTTTTCAAGATCTCAAAGTCTGTTTCCAGTAAGCCATTTTTGTTTTCCAAATCTTTTATTGCTTTTTCAATTTGTCTTTCTTTTTCATTTCTATTTCTATTTTTGCGAATACTGAATGTTATTGTTTCTGCTCTTATTTCCATAATTAGAGTTTCTAAAAATAATTGGTCTGAAATTGAGAACTGGATTTGATCATTTGGGATTTTACTGACAGAGTGTTTATTGTAAGGTAGTAATGCATATTGTCCCTTGATTCTTTCAATCGTTTCATTGACCAGATTTACGTATTGTTTGTCTCTTAAAAGAGAAGAATTAAATTTCCAGAATCCTTTATGCCTCTCTTCTTTTTTAAAGGCAATATTTATGTATATCAAAGAGTGATCTGTTCTGTATCCAAACAAAATGTCAGCATCTTCTATGTAAGTGATAAGTGTGTCGGACAGTAAAAAGAAATCTAGCCTGCTTTGTTGAAACGGTTTTGGTCTTCTCCAAGTATATCTCCTTGTGTCTTGGTTCAACTCTCTCCATATATCAACTAGCTCTAATCTAGACATAATTTCTATAACTTCTTCCTGTGCGCGAGCGTTATTGATATGTTTATAATTGTGATAATCCTTGCTAGGATCAAGAACCAGATTCCAGTCCCCTGCCATTATTATGTTGGGGACATTTAAATCTTCTATTTTTAATTTCATATTTTCAAAGAAAGATGGTTCATCATTATTTGGTCCATAGATATTCGCTAATACTAAATCTTTTCCCATTGTATTAATAGTTACTATTATGTAATTACCATGAGCATCTTTAATAGTTTTCTTTATTTTGAATTCAAAGTTATTATTAAAGAGTATTGCAACACCTCTTGATCGAGAGTTGTTGGAAGCAAATACACATTCATAACCCCATTCACTTCTTATCTGGCGTTCTAATTTACGTGTGAAATGGGTGTCTTGTAGAAAATAAATAGAGTATTGTTTTTGTCTTAAAAATTGAAACACGTCCTTTCTTTTGGAGTATCCCCCGAGACCTTGGCAATTCAAAGATGATATCGCTATAGATTCCATTCCTCTTTAAATATCCTTACTTTTCTATGTTTTTTCTCCTCAGCCATAATAGTGTGCCATTTGTTTTCAGCTGTGCTACATACAACTTTTGACACAATGACAATTAAGAAAAAAAAAAAAAACATATACACATACACAAACATACACAAATGCCTACTGAAAAAATCTACCAGACTACAAACACGTACAATTTTAAGTAAAAAATGAGTCCAAATTTGCTTGACCAACGCAGGCGAGCGGCAGGCGCAGAGAAGAAGAAGAAGAAAAAGAAAAAAAAAGAAAGAAGATGAAGAAGAAGAACAAGAAGAACAAGAAAAAGGACGCAATATACCTGTAAAAGCAATGGAACATATAGATAAAGCATAATCAAACTAAGCCAAGCCGGACTTTCAAAGAAAAAAAATGAAACATATGCTTTCCCTTCTGTAAGCATGATAACTAAGCGAAATAAGCGAGCGTACACACAAATACGCACACGCGCACGCGCGCGCGCGCACACACACACACACACACTCACCCACACTCACACACACTCACGCACGCACGCACCCACCCTCGCTAACAAGAAAGGAAAGGAAAGGGGTGAGCGGGTGCGGATGGGGTGTGGAATCACGCTCACGCGCGCGTATGTGTGCCTTAATGTACTTGTGAACACAATTCCACTGACCGACTTCAAGGACAGGTATCTTTGGGGCGACTCATTTTTTGTCACGTGCAAAGCGTGATGGGGAGGGGACGGGGAAAAGGTGGGGGGGGGGGGGTAAGTGGGGTTATGCACTGTGTGCATTATATATTAACAGTAAGACGGGTTGGACAAATGTCTCAGGGGGGAGAGGGAGGGGGGATGGAGGCACGCGACAAGGGACGAAAGAAAAAAATGTTCCTTTTAAAAAGGAAGGAAGAAAACAGGGTCAGAGGGTAAATCTCCACGTAAATAAGGTTATGTATACAATGAATAACTTTGTTAAAGCCTTTCAATGGTTATTATAACAACAACAACATCAATGACAACATCTTCATTCCCAAGAATCAATGACATCTAAGCAACGCCCATCATCCGCATAACTTAATGCCACTCTGCATAACTTATGAACTTGGCCCGTCAAAACTCCATACTTCATTTCAAAATCAAAACAATACAAAACAGAAGTTTAAAGAAGCACAGATTACAAATAACAACCTTTCAAAGAAAAGCAAACGAGCACATTCAACCATCAACTTCTATCAGCATAGGCAATTCGTGTCCCCCGTCTATTTCATCCATTTCTCTGCACAGCACCCATCAGCTTTGCCTTTCAACACTGTAGGCGTTTACTTAATAAGAAAATCATCGAATAGTGTAGCCACCACACTCATCACAGTAATACCTTCTTGCCAAGAAAGAAGAAAAATCGTCCATCAATGTACGACAAAGAAAAAGTTGAAGTGGCTTCAATAGAACAACTCTCCATGCGGAAAGAGAGAAGAACACAGGAGAAATTTCCCTGATTACCTTCCATGCTGATTTGAAAAAAAAAAAAAAGAAAAGAAAAAAAAAAGGATGGGGGTGGGCTGGGGGGGGGGGGGGGGGGGCATGCATGAACCCGCGCCTGTCCACGTATATTAATTTGTGACAAACTCCTTCACAGAAGTTACTGGTACGTACAAAAAGGGTCAGATCATCAATAACATGTGTCAGGTAACACTTCAACATCTCTTGCTAACCTGACCTGTCAACTCAGACATCAATAGCATCTGTCAGGTAACACTTCAACATCTCTTGCCAACCTGACCTGTCAACTCAGACATCAACAGCATCTTACAACATAATCAGATACATCAACAACCCTCCCCCACCCCACCCCGGAGTTCGCCCGACCTCATATAGTCATATTACTAATCAACCTCATCAGTCAGCATCCTGTATCAATGTAACTAATTAATATGACCTTATCGGAACATTCTTCCACACTATCCATATATCTTTCGTCATTTATCACATTGTTCCCCAAGTCATCAATCTGCCTCATCCGCCAACTCCATCCATCATCAATACACATCAACCTCACTCCATCAGCATCACCCATCCTGCATATCTCATCCAAGTCATCCATGAATACCTTCCATCAATGACAGCCACTGACTGCTCATGTAAATGGAACTGAGCTCCCCAATCAGCATTCACCATAAACATCTAACCATAAACATGATTTAACAACATTTTCCATGGACATCATTCATGAACAGTAATAATCTGCGTCACCTATTATCATATGTTGCAAACATAGCCAACATCCAACAAATTGACATTATTTCTAATTCTATCCATGAATATCATTCTTCCACATCTCCTGTCAACATTTATCCATCAGCACCATCCATCATCATCCGGGATTATTGTTCACCAGCATTGGATTCCTACTGACAAACATAAGATAGAGAGAACAAAAGCAAAAATCTGATTGCAATATTTTTTATCAAGTTTTATCATGGAGAGGGTGGAAGCGGAACGAGCGAGCGAGAGAGAGAGAGAGAGAGAGAGAGAGAGAGAGAGAGAGAGAGAGAGAGAGAGAAAGTTTAAATTATCTTCTAGCCAATTTAAATGGTTTCTCTTTAGCTAAGTCCCCAATCAGTATAATCAAATCATACCACGTATCAATATCAGCAATCCTTTAAGAAATCATCAAAATTCATCTACGTCCTCTCTCAACTTCGGTCAACATTATCTTGCCAATCTAGCACCTCAATTAATATCATAAATCAATATATCTGCTTCGTATCACCCATTGCACCCTTCATCCACTCCGTTGGTCTATCCAAAATGTTCCACTAGTTTCTCCATCAAATCATCGATCGGCTTCATCTGTCAACGTCATCCATTAACAGCACACATCAACCTCTGCCATCCGCAACTTTTGTCCAACATATCTCAACATCTTCTACCATTACCTCCTGTCATTATTATCTGTGGACATCTGACATCAACACCACCCAGTCACCCCTTTTGAAACTACAGCTGCCAGCCTCACCCCTCAACATCACCCATCAACATCATCTATCCACACCCCAAAACATTATCATTGAGTATCACGGGAGGAATGATATCCAGCGACACTGTCATCATCGCTTCTTATCAATATCTTTAATTCACATCATCCATTAACTTTTTGTCTGCAGGTATCTTCCATCAGCTTCAGTGAGCATCATTGTTCAAGACTGTTAGAGCTGAAATATAAAAGAAAGAAATTAAGAAGGGGGATTGGGGGAAGGGGATCAATATCTTCTGTTGATGAGTATTGCTGTAAGCTGGACACAACAGAAGAACCGTACAAACCGTCAAGAGGAAGGGGGGGGGGGGGGAGATAGGGGGGTGGAAGCCGGGGGTGAGAGCGGGAGTGCCGAGATGAGAAGGGCAGAAGAGAACGAAGCAGAGGAAGAGACCGGGAACTCCGTATGTTTCCCTCTCCCACCCTCTCCCCTCCGGAGAGATGTGTGTCCCCTGCGTATGCGTGTGCGCGCGCACGCATGAGCACGCGCGCGCGCACGAAAGCACGCCCGCATAATCTCTACCTATTTTGCATTTTTTTTTTATTAGCTACATGTTCTAGGGGAACATAATTAATTCTGTTACCTAACCTCTCTTTGATGGTGACAGAAAATATACCAACTTTACAAGAGAAAAAGACGTGAAGACAGAAAAATATTAAAAAAGAAAAAAAAAAAAGGAGAACAAAAAAATGTAATTTCATCGCACATCCAATGGTGAATATTCGTTATCATCTCGTAAGTGAAACTAAGCCCAATGATAAAACAGAAACACAATCTTGCACAAGAGCACCTTACTTAGAATGTATTTTATGCATACTCTGAACTCATGAAGTTATAAGTATGCGTCTGTGTGGCAAAGGGAAGAAACAGGGGGAGAGAGACGGGGGAGTGATGGGTGGAGCAGAGGGAGAGAGAGACAGGGGTGTGATGGGGAGAGCATAGGGAGAGAGAGAGGAGGAAGAGAGTGAGAGAGAAAGACAGGGGGGGGGGGACGGAAGTGGGAGGCACATAAATAAATGGATAAAGAAAAAGAAGATGAGAACAAGGACTACTAAATTCATGTACTGAAAAATATACAGACAATAAGTAGATGCCTCCCCCGCCTCACTCACACACCCACACACAAACACACCCCCCCTCCCCCCCCCACCACCCCCACGACACACACACACACACACACACACACACACACACACACACACACACACACACACACACACACACACACACACACACACACACACACACACACACACACACACACACACACGCTCGCTATATGAAAACAAACAAAAGAAAACATGATTATTTCAACTGCACTCACGCCATTTCTCTCCTGAAACAGGAATCAATGTCCATCTTTAAGTCAATTTTCAGGGTCTTTCCATTTTTCAACTTTGCCAATATTTTGCCATTGGATGACCAAGTGGCCATCGTTGCAGAGTGTGCACTAGCTGTCTTCAACAGTTTGTAGTTGGCCTGGGTCAAGTCCTCTGCTACAGTCACTCCGGTCTGCTTTAATTTCCTCCGGGCAGTCAGCACCTCTCCTCTCTTCCTCCGTGAAAAAAAACGGAGAATGATGGGGCGCGGTCTCGCGCCTCCCGTGGACATCCTCCCCGACCGGTGGGCCACCTCCACATCAGCTGCCGACACAGAGACGCCTAGTTTTTGAGAGAACACGCCAACACATTTCTTGACACAGTCCTCCGCTGTCTCCTCCTGCGCCTCTCTGATCCCGTACACACGTACGTTCCACGACCGGCCGTGTTGTTCGTTGTCATTTTGCGCACTTCTGAGAGAGCTGGTTTCTTTGGAAATCGCGGCCAGTTGCGCTTTAAGTTCGGCGTTCTCCGCGCGAGTTTTGGAAACCTCAGAGGAAAGTTTGTCATTTTCATTTTGTAAGTCCATAACATTGCTCTCTAGCACTTCTATCCTGTTTGTCATCGAAGTTCTTAGTCTTTCCATCTCCTCTCTCAGCTGATGAACGTCCTCCTTCGTAGAGAGCTTCGTCAAAGCCGCTTTAATTTCACATAAAGTCTCTTGCATTGTCATGTCATCTGCACTGCTATCTAAATCTTGTTTCTGCTTTTTACTCATGGTTTTGCTCTCTTGACTTGGGCTGGTGGTACTCGCTTCACTCGACGACGAAGATGGTTTTCGCTTTTCACCTCCTCTTCCCGAAAAATATTTAGAAATGGTCGAAGTCATTTTCCATGTATTCTCCTGCCATTGCACATTTTAGATTTAATACATGTTGCGTCTTTGTAAACTTAATCGTTCATCTCTTGAGAGACAGAAGGGAAAAAAAAGGAAAAAAACACTGTAGCGCCACGCTCACCTCACCGCTTACATCTGCATCACTCCATCTTGTGACACAAAAGGCTAACACAATATGTCACAGTCTCCACAGAAAGAAAGTCAGCTGTCTCCCTCTGAATAGTTCCATGCACATAGTCCAACTAAGAAACAGCTTAATTCACAAACTGCAGAACATGGAGGTAACAAATAAGACTTGAAAGCCAGTCGTGTTGCGGAGCTCTCGTCAAACACGTCCGGCCACTTCGGTGAGCGGAAGTCAAGTCCTTTTTTTTTTTTTTACTTTTTGGTTTTTTTGGCAGATGAAGAGGACAGTGTGAAGCACCAAAAAATGAAGAGGTGGATTTCGGCCTTACGGGAAAAAAAAAAAGAGAAAAAGAAAAAAAAATCACCGCCTTAGGTGCTCCATTGATCCGATAACTGATGCCACAAAGAAAAAAAAAAAAAAAAAAAAAAAAAAAAAAAAAAAAAAAACAAGTTACATAATGATGTAAGCTCCAGCCTCAATCTACACCCCTACTAGTTCGTTCACCTTGTCCCTTAGTATCTAGAGAATCAACTCAAAATTACAGTACTACTTCAGCAGGGAGATGTTGCCTACTGAAGTATCCCATACAGTAGTAAACCACCATCGTATATCTGCTGGTGCCATTTACTTAAAAGCCAGAGCATCTCAAAGGAACTGGAATGGCATTAGCTTTCAGAGGAGGGACTGGTCATAGATGCCGTTCCTTGTCACGATCCTTTTACCGTATGAGCGGTGTGTTGGGCAGGCCTTTACGGTGGACAGTTTGATGTCACTGGTTTAAGACACCTCTGGTGTTATGCCATGTTGCTGTTTCACAGGGTGGCCTTGGTGCCGGGGGACGTGTGTATATTGAGGACCATAATGGATGGAATGGTGTGAAAATGGTCAAGGACATTTGTATGAGAAAGTGGTAATGGCCGAAATCATTATGAAACTCTCCCTCTCTCTCTCTCTCTCCTCTCTCTCTCTCTCTCTCTCTCTCTCTCTCTCTCTCACACACACACACACACACACACACACATATACACATCACACACACACACACACACACACACAACACACACACACACACACACACACACACACACACACAGATGCACAAACACGCACATGGACGCAAACATGTACAAATACGAGTTGTGTGTGTGTGTGTGTGTGTGTGTGTGTGTGTGTGTGTGTGTTGTGTGTGTGATGTGTGTGATGTGTGTGTGTGTGTGTGTGTGTGTGTGTGTGTGTGTGTGTGTGTGTGTGCAGTTGTACATGTTTGCGTCCATGTGTGTGTTTGTGCATCTGGGTGTGTGTGTGTGTGTGTGAGAGAGAGAGAGAGAGAGAGAGAGAGAGAGAGAGAGAGAGAGAGAAGAGAGAGAGAGAGAGAGAGAGAGAGAGAGGCCATTCATGCGAGAAGGAAAAAGAGGAGGAGAATGAAAGATTTTCGTTAGTTTTTTTTTTTAGCAATTTCTTTGTAATTCAGCTGCACATGTGCAAACACACACACACACACACACACACACACACACACACACACACACACACACACACACACACACACGCACACACACACACACGCACGCACGCACGCACGCACGCACGCACGCACGTACGCACGCACGCACCCACCCACCCACACACACACACACACACACACACACACACACACACACACACACACACACACACACGCACGCACGCACGCACGCACACACACACGTCAGCGCCACAACCATCACCACCACCACAAACACATAAGTTTCTTTATCTTTCCACCCCACTCCCCTCCAACCGCCCCATGCTAATTTAGCATCATTTTCAGAACCATTGCAATATTCCTCTAAATAGTTTTTCATGGAGTGTTCCCTCACCCCAGCTCTTGCGTGGACAATCCATTTCTCATCACTCTAAGAACTCCAGCTTTTCTCCGTGTGAATAATTTTGCTTTGCATTCACTCCCTTTCTCATACAGGCGGCCTCTCACAAAAACCAGTAGATTGGCAAAAAAAAATGATCTGATGAGTTCACATACGCTCTGACCTCCCAGAGAAGGGCAGTGGAGACCATGTTTCATCCACTGGGATTGTGCGAAGGAAATGTGCAGAAAGGGAAAAAGCAAAGGTTGGAATTCAGAGAGCGGGTGAGGGAAGACGAAAGTGAGATTAGGGAAAGGAGGTGGATATTGAAAAAGGACAAAGAGGCCGAGAAGAAAAGAAAGAGAAAATAGTTTTTAATTTGAAACTGCGTGTGAAGAAAAACCAAAACAAAACAAAACGAAAAAACCAGAAGTGTCGAAAAGAATGTATCTAAAAAGGAACGGCATAAGCAATTTGCCTTTGTTCGTTTTCCACGTGAGTCATACATATTAGAAATTATACAAAGCGGAGATGACGGGCCAAAGGCTGTGGAGAAAATGGGAGAGAGGAAGGCAAAGGGATTTCTTGTTTTTAAACGACAAAATCTTATACAATCTAAGGGCATTCACTGAGTCTAAAGGTAAAGAATGCAAAAACAAAAACCATGTCTTTTTTATTCTGTGAAGAAAAGGTATGAGAGGAGTAATAGGAGACCAATGGAGTGGGGAGTCAGGAGTGAGGAGGGGGGGGGGGCGCATTGATGTCTATCTGCAAAGCGTTTACAAGAAATTTAAAGATAAATACTGCTACTCACGGATTCGACCGATCTATTGTTTCGGAAACAAGAAAGAGTGCCTGCTTTGTTGATTTCGTGCGACTTCATTTTCGTGATTTGCCAAGAAATATATATTCACTAAGTTTTACTTTGATATATTGCTATATTTGGTAGGTTTCATTTCTGTATGGCTTATGTTTGTTCCATATTTCAAACACTTTTATTGATAATCTACTCATTGAATCGATAAAATTGGCGTTGAACAGCCTTAACTTGACAACATGCTAGAAATCAGAGAAATATTGACCTAAACTCGAACGTCACCCCTCCACCTTGCTTCACCATCCTGAACCCCAGTTCCTGACAGGCAGCCCTTGTTTTAAAGGATACACGTAAGCAGTGAGACGAAGGAATTCAGGAAGGTTCACAGAAGTGTGTCTCCGTCATGATACATTCTTCATGTGCATTAAATGTCAATCTATGTCTAACAA
>CM065731.1:63649649-63657149 GCA_033310375.1 Conus canariensis
TTCTGATTTCGTTGTACAAAGAAGAACAAATCAGGTGATTTTAGTCGTCAACCACTTTTTCACACACTGCATAATTTATCCCCTGCTTAGCTAAGAGATTATTTGTGAGTAGGCCCTTTCAGTTATAAAAGTCTTAAGCTTAGTTTTACCATGTAAGCTCTAAAGCACCTAAAAATCCACAAATCCAAGCTATTTTTCATTCTCCAAAATAGGTTCAAAGGTTTTGTAATAACCGTACATAATTTCATGAAAAACAGAGCTTCCCCATTTGTGAAAAGTCGTACCTGTTCAGTGTTTAAACAAAAACACGTTCACAATCTTAACATTGTTGAAACCAGACGTTTACAAAGTCTGATCTAGAAAATATATTTCATTGCCCTTTTTGCCGTTATTCCTTAAGAAAAAGTAACATAAAGTATGCCCATTTCGAAAGACGTATGTTATCAACTTTAGTATCCTTATTAATTGATACATCTGATTGTACTGTTCACATCTCATGGTTGGCACCTAGTCTCCACCATATCTGAACTTGTTTGGCACTGTCAGTGGCTTTTAGATCTCGTTTAATTGCAAATGTACGAGTTTTCTCGATCGCTTTCGATCTTTGCAAATACCGCATGTCCAATGCATACCAACGAACAAGTTATGCTCGGGTGTATGTGTAACACAAGTTTGACATTCAGTTTATTGACAGACTCAGTGCAATATGGTTTGCCTTTTCCTGCTAATATTTTTGCCCATTAGAAACGCTCATTTTTAGGAAATAATGAAGCCCAAGTAATTACAGTCATTTACTACCTCTAATTCATTTCCACCAATGATCTTTACTCGTGTTTACTCAAAAAAAAATTTTCTGAACAACTTTACATTTACTTTATTTTCATCAAACCAAGGGCGGAGGCTTTAAATGCTGAATTAAGTACATCAGCCTGATTGTTCAGATCTGACATGAGAACTGTGTCATCCACAAACAGAAATGAGAATATGTATAGTAATTTCTAAGCAATCATTCGCATACATTTCAGTTGCAATTTCATTGACAGATTGATGTCCAAAAGAGGGAAAAGACAGTAGACTAAGAATGCCGCCCTGTCTTATAACCCATTGGACAGTAAACAAAAGTCAGTCTCTTTATCACCCACTTTAATGCAAAAAAACCCAACAGACTAGGAAACAGCAAAGTAACAATCGTTTTCTCTTTCCTAGCAGTTCCATTTCTTTTCAGTACTATCAGAGGACCTCGTTAGACACAGTGAAACGCCTCGTTAAAGTCCACGAGACATGCAAACAGTTTACTGGCTTGTTTTGGAAGACACTTTTCATCGACGGTTTTTAACGAGAATGTGTGATTTGCTCTTGACTATCCGGTTGGAATTTGGCCCGTGGATCTATCGGGCTCTTTTTTTTTTTAATTCAATCTATGCAACAAGTCTGTGATTTAACACAGAGGAATAATATTTTCTATTCAAACTCTAAAGCAACCCCTCCCCACACCCTCTCCACCTTCAATCGGGAGCCTGAATAGCTCAGTGGTAGAGTGCCGGGCGTGATCTTGGTGTTCCTTGGGTTGTGGGTTCGCATCTCCGCCGGGCCGTTTCGGTACAGGGTTTTTTTCCCCTCGGAATTAACTTGGTTCTGACTCCATTTACCATACAGTCCTTCGAATGAGACTATAAACCGAGGTTCCGTGTGTGAACGCTCGTATAACGTCTTGCACACGCGTAAAATCCCATCACCAACTTTCGGAAGAGAAAGCCAGTTTGTCCGTTAATATGGATTTCGCATAATGAAAGAAAATAATCAGTACTATTATAACCTATCTTCGAATTAAATCTTGAAAATCAACGTATGAAAACCATGTTCACATAAACCGTTCGGTATGACATAGTCAAACATTTCACAGAGCTTCAGCCTCTGGCTACTAAATTTATAAGTTTGTAAGGCAAAGATGTCATAATGACTACTCAATTTTCTTTTTCAAAGTACAGAGACATATCAGTTGTGTATTCTTACGTCTTTAATTTGCAATAAAATCAACACAAATGATCAAATGTAAGTCAACATATTTTTAATATAAGTATACACAAAATGTTTCCAGAATCTGAACTCCCATAGCCAGTCTCAGTAGCATCCCAGAATGTTTATCATATGAAGCAGCATACGTGCATACTAAATTGTGTATTTAATCAGACCCAAGATACTTAAAGGAGGAGGAGTGCGAAAATCAGTGAATAACCGGGAGAAATATCATGGAAGCAAAACTAACAAGGAGAAGTATTGCGGGGAAAGACAATGTATGTGAGTAAAGAAAGTACGTGATAGAAAGACAAAATGTGAACAAGAAGAAATACTAACATAGAAAAGACAAAGAAAAGGGGCTGCAAGGAGGTGGGTAAAAAAGAAAAACATATTTCATTTTACTTACCTTATAAGCGTCAACAAACAATTTTGAAGAAATAACTGTATATTTGACATAGTCCCCTTTGACATTTTCATGATCATCATTTTCTCTTAACCTCGATAAATATAGAGATTTATCATCAGAAACATTCAGGATGCCGAATCAACAAATTGATTGTAGATTGCTACAACTGTCTGGATTAATGATTGGGATGTAATTAGCTGCTCTTAAAGATATATCAACATACGCATGCAAATGCAAATTGAACATTCTCATGCGCCAGAGCTCGGGTCTGTTTCTAAAGTGTCACTGCTCAGAACAATCAGCGTTTTTGCTAATATGTACAACAGATGGGACAGTATGTACATTGCGATAGTCCTGCTTGTTTTCCAACCTCTGTGCCATTTTTATTTGTTTCGTCTCTCCAAGACATCCGTGTTGAAACGCGTAGCATTTTCTTTTATGCTTCATAAATTATACTCATTTGACATACAGGAAACCCAGCCCTTCATGTTCTGCACAATTTAAAAACAAGAAAAGCCCGACAGAATGCCTGCAGGGAGAAAAAAGGATATATAACACAGAGAGAAGTATTCATATTAACATGGTAATAAAACATGTTTTGGCAAATTTGGTTCCAGATTGTTTTTAATAATTAATACAGAAAAAGGGGACAGGAGGAACAGGCAATGTTTATTATTTAATATTTCATAGCAGGCGTATTTCACACTACACACCCATCTTATCTAACCTCATTCCTCTCTCCTACTATTTCCATCACCCTTGGTATCTAGAGAATCAATCCAAAATTACAGTACTACTTCAGCAGGGAGATGTTGCCTACTGAAGTATCCCATACAGTAGTAAACCACCATCGTATATCTGCTGGTGTCATTTACTTAAAAGCCAGAGCATCTCAAAGGAACTGGAATGGCATTAGCTTTCAGAGGAGGGACTGGTCATAGATCCCGTTCCTTGTCACGATCCTTTTAGCGTATGAGTGGTGTGTTGGGCAGGCCTTTACGGTGGACAGTTTGATGTCACTGGTTTAAGACACCTCTGGTGTTAAGCCATGTTGCTGTTTCACAGGGTGGCCTTGGTGCCGGGGGACGCGTGTGTGTTCAGAAGGACCATAATGGATGGAATGGTGTGACAATGGTCAAGGACATGTGTGTGAGAAAGTGGTAATGGCGGAAAGACTTATGAAACTCTGTGCGTGTGTGTGTGTGTGTGTGTGTGTGTGGGGTGTGCGTGTGCGTGTGGTGTGTGTGTGTGTGTGTGTGTGTGTGTGGTGTGTGTGTGTGTGAGCTGACATTAAAAGAAAAGTCTCTCTTTCCTTCTTTCCTCCCCCTCTCTCTCTCTCTCTCTCTCTCTCTCTCTCTCTCTCTCTCTCTCTCTCTCTCTCTCATTATCATGTTATTTCTTGGTTTGTTTTTTCGTATTCTTCTTATTCGTATTTGCCTTGATTTGCTATGAAAGACTTCTTCCTTTTGCCCCAGGGCTGGGAGGAAAAAAATATGTATATTGCCTATCTCATTACCTTGGTTAAATAAAATTTCGTTTTGTTTCGTTTCGTTTCGTTCTCTCTCTCTCTCTCTCTCTCTCTCTCTCTCTCTCTCTCTCTCTCTCTCTCTCTCTCTCTCTCTCTCTCTCTCTCTCTCACTCTCTGCTCGACAAACACACACATACAGGTGCATTTCACCCGCACACACACTTGCACGAATACATGTACACACACAAACACATGCACCAGCACCAGTGCACGCGCGCACGCACACGCACAAACAAACACATATACACACACACATACACGCACGCACACACTCACACACACACACACACACACACACACACACACACACACACACACACACACACACACACACACGCACACACACCACCACCACCACCACCACCACCACATTACCACTATCACAAACGCATTTTTTTCTCTCTTTCTACACTTATTTGGCATCATTCTCAGAATCAGTGCCATCCTCATCGAAATAGTTTTTATGGAGTGCTCTCCTGCCCGTGCTCTTTCATGGTCAGTCCATTTTTTATCACTCCTAGCGTTTCGGCCTTTCTCCGTGCCAAACATTCTGCATTGCATTCACTCCCTCCCTCCCACATACGCGTGCGCGGTCTCTCACAAAACCAGTGGATTGGCAACTAAATTTCAGCCCCGTTGATAGGCAAAAATTGATCTGATGAGTTCACATACGCTTTGACCTCACAGAGAAGGGCAGTGGAGACCATGTTTCATCCACTGGGATGGGACGAAGGACATGTGCAGAGGGGGGGGGGGGGGGGGGGGGGGCGGGGGGGGGGGGGAGCAAAGGTTTGAATTCAGAGAGCGTGTGGAGGAAAAAGGAAGAAAGACCAAGGAGGAGGGAGGGGGGGGGGGGATGTTCAGAGAATGAGAAAGGGCAGAGAAGAAGAGATATGGAAAATCGTTTTGAATTTGACACAGAATGTGAAAAAAAAAACAAAAACAGAAGTGCCGAAAAGAATGTGTCTAAAAACGAACGGCATAAGCAATTTGCCTTTGTTCATCTCCCACGTGAGTCATGCATATAATAAATTATAGAAAGGGGAGATGACTGAGCAAGGCAAGTGGAGGAAATGGGAGGGAGGCGCAAGCTGATTTTTTTTTCAAATAACAAAAACTTATTCATTCAAAATAAATGTCGGAAAGTAAAAGAGTGCTAAAGACTTTCTTTCTCAATCTGCGAGGAAAAGGCGTTAAAGGGGTAACGGAAAGAGACCAAGGGGTGAGGGGGGATTAAGTTGTTCATTGGCAAAACTTTTAGAAGAAGAGATGCCTTGGGCTCAAGGGATATAAGTACTGCTACTCACCTATTCCATCAATCTGTTTGTTTTCAAAATAAGTAAGCGTGCTTGGTTTGTTAATTTTGCGCGATTTCGTTTTCATGAATTGCCATGGAATATATATTCACTAAGTTATACTTTCCTATACTTGATAGGATGCATTTCTATGTGGCTTATCTTCGTGTCTTGTTTTATAGATATTTGTTGATAATCTGCATGTATGATCGATACAAATCGCATTAAACTTCCTAATCTTGACAAAATGTTGTAAATCAGGGTGACGCTTACCCACACTCAAACTTCATTCCTCAACCTCGTGTCTCCACCCTGTCCACAGTTTCAGACGTAATTTAATGGAATCATGTCCCCAGTAAGAAGAGGGGAATTCAGGGAGGACTCACAGAAGTGTGTCGTTGTCATGATACATTCTTGATATGTACAGTAAAAGTCAGTGTATCTCTAAGAGCTAGAGTATGATCAGCTGTGTATGGGGAGCTAGCATCGGATCGTGTTCCTTATGGTATCATTATCATTTTACCATATCAGCTGAGTGTTGGACAGACCTTTGAGCTGGATAGGTTAATGTGATTGTTTAAGGCTATTCTGAGGGCAATCCTTAAAGCTCCATCACAGAGTGCCTGAGAGCTATGTGTATAGTTAGAGACCAGGGGAACGAGAGATGGTGAAATGCTGGAAAAACTATTGAGGACACATAAGTATGTAGGAAATGTGTATGAAACGTATTCAGCAAATATAGTAAAAAGCGCACTAGGTTTTTTAAACGCTCGGTGAAATTAGGCAAAGCCATGCGGTTACAACATAGAGATAGATAGATAGATAGATAGATAGATAGATAGATAGATAGATAGATAGGCAGATGGACAGATGGACAGATAGATAGATATGTGTGTGTGTGTGCGCGCGCGCGCGCGCGCGTGTGTGTGTGTGTGTGTGTGTGTGTGTGTGTGTGTGTGTGTGTGGTGTGTGTGTGTGTGTGTGTGTGTGTGTGTGTGTGTGTGTGTGTGTTGTGAAATGACCGTAGCGCCTTTCATTTCCGTACACAGGTCAATGCAAACATCAAAGGCTTTCCTAATGATAACATGTCGCTTTAAAAGATAAGCTCTTTTTTTTTTAATGAGAATGGGGCCTGAAAAGGAACTCCTCTCCAATGAAATGTTGAGGTTGCAGGATCGGCAAGCGATTGCTGCTTCGGTCGATGTAGTGCTCATCAGGTATACTTCTGGACTCTGTTTATGTGCTGATGAGAAACACTTTCACATGCACAGAGAGGAAACTCCCCCGGAATCGGTTAAAACTTCCAACCTATTCGAAGAAAGTCTTTCAAAAGACGAGCTCTCAATGAAGGGAAAAAGAAGAAATTTTATTGAAATAATAGACTGAAATTTGTCCGCAGATTTATAGACTGGATTGTAAAACAAAATAATAAAAAAAAAAACCGCGGCGCAGATCTCCACAAGGACTAAAACATAAGTTTCAAATATAACGTTTAAAATATTGAACACCATAGCTTGAAGGGCTTAATGGTTGATGCAAGTCAAGCACGATTATATGGTAAAAGCTGCTCCTGATGTCTTCCATCTCCATAGAAAGTAGCAGTAAACATCAAAAGCCAAACTTGAGAGATTTCATTATCGTTTTCAATCATGCATGTCTTGCATCAACGCTCCAACCAACTGAACTTACGTGCTAGCCTAGCCTTAAGGTTTTTAACCCTTATGACTTGATCTTGTAGGTGAAGTATTTCACGTGTAATGCAAATGACGTCAAAATAGTTGACTTGTTATCAAAACAGATTCATCAGAAGTCTTGGTTAAAAAATAGCAATTGGTTATCTTCTCAACCTCATAGTTTGTCACTCTACAATGGGTGACAATGGAGTTTGCTGGTGGCGGGTGTGTTGTAACAGGGAACTTTGTCTGCTCTCCGCCCACCCTCAACCTCCTACCCCCATCTGCCCGCTCACCCACCGCCACCCTTTTTTTTTTTTTTAAACAACCCTCCTCCCTCGGCCTCGCTGGCTGCATTGCTTCATGCAGCGTTAGAAAAGTACGATACATTGCTTCATGCAGCTTTGGAAAAGTACAGTACATTGCTTCATGCAGCTTTGGAAAAGTACAGTATATTACTTTATGCAGCGTTGGAAAAGTACAGTACATTGCTTCATGCAGCTTTGGAAAAGTACTGTACATTGCTTCATGCAGCTTTGGAAAAGTACGGTACATTGCTTCATACAGCTTTGGAAAAGT
>CM065731.1:63672149-63674649 GCA_033310375.1 Conus canariensis
TTGCAATGACTGCAAAAATATTCAATTATAAACAAAGCTTGCTCTTATGTCTTAATTGAAAAAATAGGGGGAGATAAGCATTCATATCTGCAGTGGTAGATAATTCTGCCTAACTAACAGTATGTGCTTGAGTGGGTGAATGCGGAAAAATAAAATAAATGCTTCTCAAAATGAGCCTTCAGCAAGCTTATAGTCTCCAATCTAAGACATAAGAGCAAGCTTTGTTTATAATTGAATATTTCTTGCAGTCATTGCAACACCAAGCTGCTCTGTAAGTTGCTGGAATGGTGCGGTACTTATCCTTGGAATTTATTAGTTTATTGTATATATATAATATATATATATATATATATATATATATGATTTTTGTGTGCGTGTGTGTGTGGTGCGTGTGTGGTGTGCGTGCGTGTGTGTGTGTGTGTGGTGTGTGTGTGTGTGTGTGTGTGTGTGTGTGCGCGCGTGCGTGCGTGTGTGTGTGTGTGTGTGTGTGGTGTGTGTGTGGTGCGTGCGTGCGTGCGTGCGTGCGGGGTGTGTGTGTGTGTGTGTGTGTGTGTGTGTGTGTGTGTGTGTGTGTGTGTGTGTGTGTGCGTACATACATATGTTTAGTAGATCTTAGCTCGGTCTTGCAGACGGACGGACAAACCAACAGACACGAGTAACCTTGGTGGGGTTAATAATCCAAACCATACGAAGAGGCAGACAGACAGACGGACATGTGTTTCTCTCTCTCTCTCTCTCTCTCTCTCTCTCTCTCTCTCTCTCTCTCTCTCTCTCTCTCTCTCTCTCTCTCTCTCCGAGTGCTCTGATACCTACCTCCACCATGCAGGTTGTGTTATATTCTATAACCCGCAGGATTACACACAAACTACAGGAACGATTCTAAGGAACCTGGTTGACAGACGGAAGGGGACTCAAGGACAAGGCGCTGCTTTCTGATCTCATCTCCTGTGCCATCGCAAAGTGGCATCACCCCCCCCCCCCCCCCCCCCCGACCGCTCATCCCGGCTCTCCGTCCACATCCACGCCCACGCCACCGGCCCGGCCCGCCGCAGCCCCGGCATCGCCAGTAGGTGGTGCTCTGCGTATGCTGAGTCAGAACAGGCACAACAGGATGACCACCAAAGTGACCAGGCCACTGCGCAGCGTCTCCTGTACAGGGTGCAGTCAATGGAAAGTCGTTTATGAGAGAACTCCTCTGTTGGGAGCAGTCAATGGAAAGTCGTTATGAGAAAACTCCTCTGTTGGGAGCAGTCAATGGAAAGTCGGTTTGAGAAAACTCCTCTGTAGGGAGCAGTCAATGGAAACTCGTTTATGAGAAAACTCCTCTGTTGGGAGCAGTCAATGGAAAGTCGTTTATGAGAAAACTCCTCTGTTGGGAGCAGTCAATGGAAAGTCGTTTATGAGAAAACTCCTCTACAGGGAGCAGTCAATGGAAAGTCGTTATGAGAAAACTCCTCTACAGGGAGCAGTCAATGGAAAGTCGTTATGAGAAAACTCCTCTACAGGGTGCAGTCAATGGAAAGTCGTTATGAGAAAACTCCTCTACAGGGAGCAGTCAATGGAAAGTCATTATGAGAAAACTCCTCTACAGGGAGCAGTCAATAGAAAGTCGTTATGAGAAAACTCCTCTACAGGGAGCAGTCAATAGAAAGTCGTAATGAGAAAACTCCTCTACAGGGAGCAGTCAATGGAAAGTCGTTATGAGAAAACTCCTCTACAGGGAGCAGTCAATGGAAAGTCGTTTATGAGAAAACTCCTCTGTAGGGGGAGCAGTCAATGGAAAGTCGTTTATGAGAAAACTCCTCTACAGGGAGCAGTCAATGGAAAGTCGTTATGAGAAAACTCCTCTGTAGGGTGCAGTCAATGGCAAGTCGTTTATGAGAAAACTCCTCTACAGGGAGCAGTCAATGGAAATTCGTTAGGAGAAACCCAGCAGAGGAGACACAGCGTAGTGGTCTAAGCATAATCATATGAGTTTTGTGTATGCTTACAGCGCACTCCATTGGGGAAGTATTTAAAGGTTCCTTTGTTGTGTGTGTGTGGGGAGGGTGTGGGGGAGGGAAGATGGAATAATGTACAAAGCTCAAAAGTGACAAGGACTGAGAAAGGTTAAGTTTCTGTGCCTTGATGGTTGTTAAATTAATTAGTTTTGCTAAAATTTTAACTTTTTTCTTTGAAACTTATTTGAAAAAAAAATTGTTTTTGTAATTACCATTATACTCCATATAAGCACTCATATAAACACACACATATGCACATACACATACTCAAACACACTCGCATATGTATACACACACGCGCACGCACGCATATGCACACATACGTGTGCGTGCACAAGCATAATCACATACGCTCCTTCTTTCCCTTTCTCTCTCTTTCGGCACAATTTTTTTTGTAATCGTCTAATATCACGATCAGAGGAAAACGTTAAATGAATGAATCACACACACACACACACACACACACACACACACACACACACCACCCCACACACACACAC
>CM065731.1:63697149-63712149 GCA_033310375.1 Conus canariensis
CTCCAAGTGGGAGACAATCTCCAATGGAGAGGAAATTCACTAACATATAACTCCTGGTCAGATACCAGTATTTCGAAACCTGATTGTTTCTCCTCAGTGACCGCGGAAAGTGGTAACGTGACTCCTCTGCCTTTTCGGTTTTAAGAAGAATGCTATCCCAGAAAAAGGCTGGTGTGCAATACCGTAGTATGTTTGTTGAGTTTTCAAAAAACTAACCAAAGGTGCCACCTAAGAAGCAAAAGAAAATCATGAAAGAGCAAAACAAGCTACATTTTCTTGTAAAAAGTAGAAAATATGAAAAGATAACCTCTTAAGACACAAGTGCTGAGGGCCAGGTCTTGGAATGAATCCGCAAGGGACTAAATTACAATAAACTAATAAATTCCAAGGATAAGCACCGAGCACCATTCCAGCAGCTTACAGAAAGACTGTCAAACGTTTATTGTCGAAAGTATATAAAAAGGCTGATAATGAAGGCTTATAAGAGAGAGACAGAGATAGAGAGAGAGAGACACACACAACACTGAGACAGAGAGACAGACACAGACAGAAACAGACAGACAAAGACAGAGTCAAGACCTCTAATGAATGGGTGTGTGCAAGGCATTGTAACCACATGAATTCAGATTACGTTACGGAATGAAGCGCGAATAACTGGAAACATTTTTTTTAGAGACGATTGTTTATAAGTTCAGCAGAAGTAGATGAACAGAGTAGGCTTATTTTAAATCAAGACGGTTGTCTTTCTATTTCGAATTGATTTTTTTTTTCTAATGCTTGTGAGAGCTGGGCAAGACAGGACGAAGTGTTACTCGGTTTCCTTTGATTTTCTGCATAACGACAAAGCAACTCACAATTATTACACACTAGATATCTAAAATGCTGGAAGGCTAATGCAGAGAGAGGGAGAGAGAGAGAGAGAGAGAGAGAGAGAGAGAGAGAGAGAGAGAGAGAGAGAGAGAGACAGGGGGGAGGGAGACAAAAAGAGAAAGAGGAACAGAGAGAGAGAGAGAGAGAGAGAGAGAGAGAGAGAGAGAGAGAGAGAGAGAGAGAGAGAGAGAGCGTCCGAAGGCTAAATCCCAAACTGTTTCAGTTTTGGTTGAAACTCTCTATGAATGTTTCAAATGACTGTAAGCACGCGACACACACACACACACACACACACACACACACACACACACACACACACACACACACACACACACACACACACACACACACACACACACACACACCTGTACCTAACCAGGTATGCTGTGAGCTCGAGCTTAAAAAAATCTTGCTGCAGTTTGATCACCAAGACCGCAGGTGTCTGTATCTCTCGGGCCTGTTTGAAGCGGAAACGGAAAGTACCAGCCGTGTCATAGTTTCAGATCTTGATGGAATTCTGCACCATTATTTTCATCCAGTTCGTCCAGCCCGTTCATAACGAAGAGTTTCACATTCTATGGTTGTATACATGACCTGGTCTCCTGTGGACTCAGTGTCGATGCCCCCCACCCCCCACCCCCTACCTTCACCCCAGTCCCACTCTCTTGTCGTTCCTACCCATCCATGCTCCCCTCTCCACACCTGATGGACTGGCACTGAATGGCAGTGGAATACCTCTGGAACTAGATTCTCATTCACACTGGGTCCGCAACAAATCAATGATTATCATCAGTAGGGGGTGGTGCCCTGGTTGTGATGGATTATCAGTAGGGGGTGGTGCCCTGGTTGTGATGGATCATCAGTAGGGGGAGGTGCCCTGGTTGTGATGGATCATCAGTAAGGGGGGGGGGGCCTGGTTGTGATGGATTATCAGTAGGGGGTGGTGGTGCCCTGGTTGTGATGGATTATCAGTAGGGGTGGTGGTGCCCTGGTTGTGATGGATTATCAGTAGGGGGTGGTGGTGCCCTGGTTGTGATGGATTATCAGTAGGGGGTGGTGGTGCCCTGGCTGTGATGGATCATCAGTAGGGGGTGGTGCCCTGGTTGTGATGGATTATCAGTGGGGGTGGTGCCCTGGTTGTGATGGATTATCAGTGGGGGTGTGCCCTGGTTGTGATGGATCATCAGTAGGGAGTGGTGCCCTGGTTATGATGGATTATCAGTGGGGGGGGGGGAGGGTGCCCTGGTTGTGATGGATCATCAGTAGGGAGTGGTGGTGCCCTGGTTATGATGGATTATCAGTGGGGGGGGGGGGGTGCCCTGGTTGTGATGGATTACCAGTGGGGGAGGGTGCCCTGGTTATGATGGATTATCAGTGGGGGGGGGGGGGGGGGGGCTGGTTATGATGGATTATCAGTAGGGAGTGGTGGTGCCCTGGTTATGATGGATTATCAGTGGGGGGGGTGCCCTGGTTATGATAGATTATCAGTGGGGGGGGGGGCTGGTTATGATGGATTATCAGTAGGGAGTGGTGGTGCCCTGGTTATGATGAATTATCAGTGGGGGGGGGGGGTGCCCTGGTTGTGATGGATTACCAGTGGGGGAGGGTGCCCTGGTTATGATGGATTATCAGTTGGGGGGGGGGGGGGGCTGGTTATGATGAATTATCAGTGGGGGGGGGAGGACTGGTTGTGATGGATCATCAGTGGGGGGAGAGGCCTGGTTGTGATGGATTCATCAGTGGGGGGGGGGGGGGGGAGCCTGGTTGTGATGGATTATCAGTGGGGGGGGAGGCCTGGTTGTGATGGATTACCAGTGGGGGGGGTGCCCTGGTTGTGATGGATTATCAGTGGGGGGGGGTGCCCTGGTTATGATGGATTACAGTGGGGGAGGGTGCCCTGGTTATGATAGATTATCAGTGGGGGAGGGTGCCCTGGTTGTGATGGATTATCAGTGGGGGGGGGGGGAGCCTGGTTATGATGGATTACCAGTGGGGAGGGTGCCCTGGTTATGATGGATTATCAGGGGGGGGTGTGCCCTGGTTGTGATGGATTATCAGTGAGGGGGGGGGGGGTGCCCTGGTTGTAATGGATCATCAGTAGGGGGGTGGTGCCCTGGTTGTGATGGATTATCAGTAGGGAGGTGGTGCCCTGGTTGTGATGGATTATCAGTAGGGGGGTGGTGCCCTGGTTGTGATGGATCATCAGTAGGGAGGTGGTGCCCTGGTTGTGATGGATCATCAGTAGGGGGGGGGTGCCCTGGTTGTGATGGATTATCAGTAGGGGGTGCACTGGTTGCGATGGATTATCAGTGGGGGGTGCCCTGGTTATGATGGATTATCAGTAGGGGGTGCCCTGGTTATGATAGATTATCAGTGGGGGGGGGGGGGCTGGTTATGATGGATTATCAGTAGGGAGTGGTGGTGCCCTGGTTATGATGAATTATCAGTGGGGGGGGGGGGTGCCCTGGTTGTGATGGATTACCAGTGGGGGAGGGTGCCCTGGTTATGATGGATTATCAGTTGGGGGGGGGGGGGGGCTGGTTATGATGAATTATCAGTGGGGGGGGGAGGACTGGTTGTGATGGATCATCAGTGGGGGGAGAGGCCTGGTTGTGATGGATCATCAGTGGGGGGGGGGGGGGAGGCCTGGTTGTGATGGATTATCAGTGGGGGGGGGGCCTGGTTGTGATGGATTACCAGTGGGGGAGGGTGCCCTGGTTGTGATGGATTATCAGTGGGGGGGGGTGCCCTGGTTATGATGGATTACCAGTGGGGGAGGGTGCCCTGGTTATGATAGATTATCAGTGGGGGAGGGTGCCCTGGTTGTGATGGATTATCAGTGGGGGGGGGGGGGGAGGCCTGGTTATGATGGATTACCAGTGGGGAGGGTGCCCTGGTTATGATGGATTATCAGGGGGGGGTGTGCCCTGGTTGTGATGGATTATCAGTGAGGGGGGGGGTGCCCTGGTTGTAATGGATCATCAGTAGGGGGGTGGTGCCTGGTTGTGATGGATTATCAGTAGGGAGGTGGTGCCCTGGTTGTGATGGATTATCAGTAGGGGGGGTGGTGCCCTGGTTGTGATGGATCATCAGTAGGGAGGTGGTGCCCTGGTTGTGATGGATCATCAGTAGGGGGGGGGGTGCCCTGGTTGTGATGGATTATCAGTAGGGGGTGCACTGGTTGCGATGGATTATCAGTGGGGGGTGCCCTGGTTGTGATGGATTATCAGTAGGGGGTGCCCTGGTTGTGATGGATTATCAGTGTGGGGGTGGTGGTGCCCTGGTTGTGATGGATTATCAGTAGGGGGGTGTCCTGGTTATGATGGATTATCAGTAGGGGGTGCCCTGGTTGGGATGGATCATCAGTAGGGGGGTGGTGCCCTGGTTGTGATGGATCATCAGTAGGGGGGGTGCCCTGGTTGTGATGGATCATCAGTAGGGGGTGCCCTGGTTGTGATGGATCATCAGTAGGGGGGGTGCCCTGGTTGTGATGGATCATCAGTAGGGGGTGCCCTGGTTGTGATGGATCATCAGTAGAGGGGTGCCCTGGTTGTGATGGATCATCAGTAGGGGGGGTGCCCTGGTTGTGATGGATCATCAGTAGGGGGGTGCCCTGGTTGTGATGGATCATCAGTAGAGGGGTGCCCTGGTTGTGATGGATCATCAGTAAAGGGGGGGTGCCCTGGTTGTGATGGATCATCAGTAAGGGGGGGGGTGCCCTGGTTGTGATGGATCATCAGTAAAGGGGGGGTGCCCTGGTTGTGATGGATCATCAGTAGGGGGGTGCCCTGGTTGTGATGGATCATCAGTAGGGGGGTGTGCCCTGGTTGTGATGGATTATCAGTAGGGGGTGCACTGGTTGTGATGGATTATCAGGGGGGGGGGTGCCCTGGTTGTAATGGATTATCAGTAGGGGGTGCACTGGTTGTGATGGATTATCAGGGGGGGTGCCCTGGTTGTGATGGATTATCAGTAGGGGTGCCCTGGTTGTGATGGATTATCAGTGGGGGGGGTGCCCTGGTTGTGATGGATTATCAGTGGGGGGGTGCCCTGGTTGTGATGGATCATCAGTGGGGGGGTGCCCTGGTTGTGATGGATCATCAGTAGGGGTGTGCCTGGTTGTGATGGATCATCAGTAGGGGGGGTGCCCTGGTTGTGATGGATTATCAGTAAGGGGGGGGTGCCCTGGCTGTGATGGATCATCAGTAGGGGGGTGCCCTGGTTGTGATGGATCATCAGTAAGGGGGGGGTGCCCTGGTTGTGATGGATTATCAGTAGGGGTGGTGCCCTGGTTATGATGGATCATCAGTAGGGGGGGTGCCCTGGTTGTGATGGATTATCAGTAGGGGGTTGCCCTGGTTGTGATGGATTATCAGTAGGGGGGGTGCCCTGGTTGTGATGGATCATCAGTAGGGGGGTGCCCTGGTTGTGATGGATCATCAGTAGGGGGTTGCCCTGGTTGTGATGGATTATCAGTAGGGGGGTGCCCTGGTTGTGATGGATATCAGTGGGGTAGGGGGGGGGGTGCCCTGGTTGTGATGGATCATCAGTAGGGGGGTGCCCTGGTTGTTATGGATTATCAGTAGGGGGGGTGCCCTGGTTGTGATGGATCATCAGTAGGGGGGTGCCGTGGTTGTGATGGATCATCAGTAGGGGGGTGCCCTGGTTGTGATGGATCATCAGTAGGGGGGGTGCCCTGGTTGTGATGGATTATCAGTAGGGGGGGTACACTGGTTATGATGGATTATCAGTAGGGGGGTGCCTGGTTGTGATGGATCATCAGTAGGGGGGGTGCCCTGGTTGTGATGGATCATCAGTAGGGGGGGGGGGTGGGTCGAGGCTTGGGTTATAGGATGGGATTACATCAGTATGGGGGGGGGGGGGTTGGTGCCCTGGTTGTGATGGATCATCAGTAGGGGGGGGGGGGTGCCCTGGTTGTGATGGATCAGAACAGGTGCCACTGAACACTACCTGCGGGCAGTGTCACCTCTGTAGCGTTGGCATGTGACGACACGGTGCTTGACGAATCATAGTAAACCACTGTTGCTTGCTGGTCTGTCGTGGGTGAGGGTTGTGTATGACAGAGCCTGAATGAGTGTTATGGGGGTAATGCCAGCAGGAAGACACGGAAGATGAGTCAAAAAAAAGAACGAAAACCAGACATAACCAAATCTCTTCTTCGTATCTTATTAGTTACAGACTTTTTTTTTTTTTAAGTGGAGGCTGAAAGATTAAAGCTATCTACGCCTTCAGGTCTGGACAACGAGTACCATGAGACAATGAAAATGAAGCCAGTACAGACTAAAGTTGCTTCATTTGTTCCTTAGATGTCGGATCTCATTCTTCGACCGGAAGACGAATTCGTTTGCTGCGCAATTCTAAACCATCAAAAGACAAGGGTTGGGGAATTATAATTCGCTTCATTTGATGCACGGATCATATTTTTCATGTTTCGTGGAGCTGAGGTTAGCTTCTATTTTTTTTTGCGCGTATACTTCGTCGACCATTACAATTGCGGTGAAGATGAATCCTGTGATCGATTGGAATCTGTCTTTTGTCAGCTTTTCTGGAGAAAATACCATAGATTTTTCGGCTGGAACTCAGACCATTTTCTTCCCCCATTGCCCAGTCTACAAGTTCGCATTTTCATCCTCACACCCTCTCTTCTCTCTCTTTCTCTCTCTCTCTCTCTCTCTCTCTCATCTCTCTCTCTCTCTCTCTCTCTCTCATCTCTTCTCTCTCTCTCTCTCTCTCTCTCTCTCTCTCTCTCTCTTCATTTTTTTTTTCTTCTTCTTCTTTTTTTGTTTGATTTCCCAAGGGCTGGGTGGAAAAAAGCATGTCCAATTTGCTTATATCATTACCCTGCTAAAATAAATTTTTCGTTCTCTCTCTCTTCTCTCTCTCTCTCTCTCTCTCTCTCTCTCTCTCTCTCTCTCTTCTCTCTCTCTCTCTCATTATCACAGTAATAAATTTATTGTCCTTTCCATCATATCGTATACTATCTCTTGCTGGTGTAAGGCTGTTGTTAAAGACATTTCCTCAAGAGGGTTTGTACTGTTTTCTGAGTGTCCACCACAGTATGTCTGTAAGCTTAGGGGAATATTTCCTGGTGTTCATTCTTTCTTTACTTTTTTGTGCATGCAGGAGGGTGGGGGTTGGAGATCCAGCTACTGTTACATCTGCTTAATTATATGCTTGCTTGCAACATGACAAAATATACCGGGGTTTGAATCCTTGACCATCATATTGGCAGTTTGATGATCTAACCACTCAACCAATGCATTGGTTTACTTTAGTGTACAATCATTCACAGGGAACAATGTCCTAATTCATATGATAACAAAAAAAAAAAACGATTACTACAGAAATGCTCCCCCCCCTTACACCCCTTCCTCTCCCTACCCTTCTACCCCACTCATCCTTTCCCCTCTCCTAACTACAATAATTGTGGGGGGGGGGGGGTGGGGGGGTGGATGTGGATGTGTGTGTAACTGACTAAATCATTTCTTCTTGGTCATTTTCAATGCACCTTTCATAAAAGGATGGTGTTTCCTGGACGCAATATATGCACCTTTCATAACAGGATGGTGTTTTCTGGGCACAATAAATGCACCTTTCATAAAAAGAAGGCGTTTCCTAGGCATAATAAATGCACCTTTCATAAAAGGATGGCGTTTCCTGGGCACAATAAATGCACCTTTCATAAAAGGATGGCGTTTCCTGGGCACAATAAATGCACCTTTCATAAAAGGATGGTGTTTCCTGGGCACAATATATGTACCTTTCATAAACGGATGGCGTTTCCTGGGCACAATAAACGCACCTTTAATAAAAGGATGCTGTTTTCTGGGCACAATAAATGCACCTTTCATAACAAGATGGCGTTTCCGGGGCACAATAAATGCACTTTTCATAAAAGGATGGTGTTTTCTGGACACAATAAATACACCTTTCGTAAAAAGATAGTGTTCTCTGGGCACAATAAATGCACCTTTCATAACAGGATGGCGTTTCCTGGGCACAATAAATGCACCTTTCATAAAAGGATGGTGTTTCCTGGGCACAATAAACGCACCTTTGATAAAAGGAAAATATAGTTCATGAGAACTTGAAATGCATCGACATGAACGGAGAGTGCTTTGGGGACAATTAAAAAGAATCTTTCATGAACAGACAAGCTTCTGAAACAGTTTGAAAGGCCCTGTCATGAGCAGGTGTTTCAGGCCACTTGTAAGGCTAGTTGTCCGGGATGGAAAGTGCCTTACTGAATTTTTTAATTGCAGTTTCAAAGAGAGGTGACCACAGGCGGAAATTGAACCAAATTTTAAAGACAAGGTATTAGTATTCCGCCGGACAAAATCTTACACCCAATTTCAGAAGATGACTGATTGCTCGTTCTTCGTTTTGATTGTCCTGTATGTTGATTATCTTGCCTGAAGATGACCAAAGATTTCGACACGTGTTGTGTTTTGTCTTGCAATTTGTTCGTTCTTTTTGTCCGGCGGAATGATAAAAAACTGTATTTCAAATGCGGTTATTCGTGAGGGGGCTGTTTTGGAGCACGTTCAATGCGAAATTTCAGTAACAGAAAGTGCGGAATGTTTCAGGGCGTTTTAAAAGCAGCTGTCCTGAAAGGGGTGCTTCACAGACATTTCAAAAGCATCTTTTTACAAGGGGGAGGATGTTTCTGAGCACGATGAAAGCGCAGTTCTTTTTATAAACAGAAAGTATTTCATGAGCAATTTGGATAAGTCGTATCAGAACCAAAATAATTGATTCAGTGCACATTAAATTTTGTTTGCTTGGGCTTTCTTCTTTTTTTTTTAGGTTACACAATTTCCTGTCATCAAATAGAGCCAATCACTTTTTAGTTGCCACAATTATCCTGGCATCAAACATGGCCTTTGCTTTGCTACAGATATCCTGGCATCAAATGCTGACATTGGTTCTCAGTCGCTACAGTCTTGTTGGAGTCGAAGGTGTCACCACCACTCAGAAAGTCCTCTGTTCCTGACATCAAATTCGGTAAATAGCTATCGATTGCTAGACTTATCCTGGCATCAGGTAAATAGCTATCGATTGCTATACTTATCCTGGCATCAGGTTTAACCAGTATCTCTCATTACCTGTTTTACCAATGCAGGAGACGAGGGCAACAGGTTTGGCTGCCACACTCTTCGTGGCATCAAAAATTACCAACAGCTCGCAGCTGCTAACGTAATCTCATCTTTTATGATTATGCTGGAATCGCATCAAAAGTTACCAACAGCTCGCAGTTACTAACGTTATCTCATCTGTTAGTTTTATCCTGGAATCGCATCAAAAGTTGCCAACAGCTCGCAGTTGCTAACGTAATCTTATCTGTTATGTTCATGCTGGAATCAAATGTAGCCAATGGCTTTCAGTTGCTGCACTTATCCTGGCATTATATGGACAAGAACTTCCAGCTACTACAGTGTCCTGGCATCAGACGGGGACGACAGGTCTCAACCACTGCACTTTTCGTGGCACCAAACTTGGCGAGCAGCTCTTGGATGCTACAGTTTTCCTGGCATCACATGTAGCCAGAAGCTCAGTTGCTACTCCCGTTCTAGCATCAAACCGTGGTCAGTTAACCAAGGTCAAAATGATACACTGTTCTGGGCAAAAAAAAACCGTTGTCAACAGTTCCCAGTTACTATACTTATATTACTACACTTATACTAGCATAATACATAGCCAAGTGGCGCTTTTAGTTTCTAAGCTTTTCATGGTAACAAACGAGACCAATAGCTCTCAGTCGCTACACATTTTCTATTACCAAATACAGCTAATAGTTCTCATGTGCTGCGTTTTTCTGGCATCCAACGTAGTTAGTAGTTTCAGCTTCTACGGTTTTCTCGGCATCAGATATAGCGAATAATTCAAGCTGTTATTTTGAGACCTAAAACTTCATCCGAGAAAATAAAACCTGCTTGCTATAGTCAGAAGTCACGGCTAATTTGGCAAAAAAACAAATTGTGCTTTTCATTAAACAATGCCATTTTCAAGAAAGAATTCCAGGTTCGATGCTGAGAGGGAGAAAATAAAGAATACTATAACAGTATAACAGACTCAAATGTACATCTGCTCGGCTTATTGGTGATGCGTTCACAGCTTCAATAACTGTGTAATTTTTCTCCCGAAGTAGCCCCAACAACAAAAATGTGGTCGTACTGTTCTAAATCATATTACCAAGTGTACAATCTGATCAATGTTCTGTAGTGAAACGAATTATAGGGCTTGTGGCAAGTATTTACAGACACATCATTGTGCCGTCCAGCTGGAATTCAGACATCAGCCGATTTAAGGTATCTCTCGACGGATCAGTCCTCGAACAATGGAGCTGTCCGAGCCAAACCCGATTTTCGAAAGCAAGGGATCAGGAAAGGTGAGGTACGTCAGCCCATTAGCATCTGAGCACAGAGACTTCTTGAACCCGGTGCCAGAAATGGAAGAAAAGTGGCAAGAGAGGATGAGGCGAACAGTTAGAATAGAGACATAAAAGAAGAGATTCAAAGGAAAACGCGTGACAGAAGTGGAGCGAACTGCACGTAGAAAATGTCACTGTACGTGCAGATACCAATACCCCTGTCTGCGCTGGTCAGAAAGGATCTTTCAACTGGTTTTAAAAAAGACTGGAGGAGAGACGGTAAATTAAAACCAGAAGTCACAATAAAGGGGAAGAGTAGGGGTGAGGGGGGGAGCTAGGGTGGGCAGTGGTTCTATGACCACCCCATGGCTCTGTACCCTGCACGCGTACAAAATACCATTATAGGGAGTGTGTGTGTGTGTGTGTGTGTGTGTGTGTGTGTGTGTGTGTGTGTGTGTGTGTGTGTGTGTGTGTGTGTGTGTGTGTCTGTCCGTCTGTCTGTTTGTCAGTGTGTGTGTTTGTGTGTGTTTGTGTGTGTGTGTATGTGTGTGTGTGTGTGTGTGTGTGTGTGTCTGTGTGTGTGTGTGCTTGCGCGCGTGGCTGTGTGCGTGCGTGCATGCGTGCGTGCTTGTGCGTGTGTGTGCGTGTGTGCGTGCGTGCGTGTGTGCGTGCGTGTGTGTGTGAGTGTGTGTTATCGGGGGTGATGGTGAGAGCGTGAGTGCATGTGTGCGTGTGTGTGTGTGTGCGTGTGTGTGTGTGTGTGTGTGTGTGTGTGTGTGTGTGTGTGTGTGTGTGCGTGCGTGTGTGTGTGTGTGTGTGTGTGTGTGTGTGTGTGTGTGTGTGCGTGTGTGTGTGTGTGAATATGCGTGTATGTATGTGTGTATGTGTGTCTTGTCAGAACCATGAGTTCATCTGACAATACATTGGTTTCAGTGTATGTGTGTGTGGTGTAGTGAACTGGTGTGTGTGTGTGTGTGTGTGTGTGTGTGTGTGTGTGTGTGTGTGTGTGTGTGTGTGTGTGTGTGTGTGTGTGTGTGTGTGTGTGTGTGTGTGTGTGTGCGTATCTCGTACAAAATCTCAACTCTCACTTTCTCTGCTCTCTTTGAAAATGGACCTTCTTATCTCTCAGATCTCCTTAAAATCTACACCCCTCTCGACAACTACGCTCCTGTGCTGACGACCGCTTTCTACGAATGACTCGCTTCAGGACTAGTACTGGTGAAAGATCTTTCTCTTTTCAAGCTCCAGCGACGTGGAACAGACTGCCAGACTCTCTCAGACATTCAGATTCTATCTCTTCTTTCAGGTCTAAACTTAAAACCCATCTATTTTCTCATAATTAGTCAATGCTGTGGGGGGGGGGGGGGGGGTACAACCTAACTCATAGCCGTCTGGGCCTTTTCAAATGTAGCGTATGTGTATGTTTTCTATTATATGTATTTGTTGTATGACTGAACGTTATAGGATTTAGTTTTTGCAGTGATACTTGAAAAATAAGTGAATGTCATATTTGTAGGATTAGGATTTGTTAGTTACTGTAGTAATAGTATTTGTAGTTGGGTGTAAGGTGTATTATTGTATATGAGAAGGGTGAATGTAGTATGATTTTGTAAAGCGCTTAGAGAAATTCGTTTGATTAAGCGCTATATAAGAAACCATTATTATTTATTATTATAGAAATCAGACTATTCTGAACCCTAAATCCGCAAGGCAGACGGTCTCAAAGAGTTATTCGTCCTTAAGTCAGACTCAGCCAGTGAGAAGCCACATTATTCTCAACTTTGGTGGAAAAAAAATAAATGGAAAAAAAAAACTGACGCAGAATAATGGCGTTCTACAGGTCAATCAACTGAAGGTCGGACCTGCCCTAATTAGAAACAAGACCATTCTCAGCCTAAAAGAGGATGATGACAATCTAAGGAGAATTTAAAAGAAAGACTGACTAACCCAGTTAGATGTGGAGGTGATGTTTTTTAACGGATACGTCAACCTAAAACGTAGACAATAGGGTGATAGTTTTCAAAGGATTATCCAGAACTCTGATAAAGCGTGCCAAGGTTTTCCAAGGGTCATCCATCTAGAAGCCAGATTCGCTCGAATACACATTAATTTCACATCTACCGTTCCCCGCCAAAGCAAACTGCTCCCGGTGTAACAGCCCGTTCTTACCTCCCTCTGGAACTTACCCCGGGGTAAGTCTGGGCTAGCCTGCTTTTACCCCGGGGGGGTCATTCTAGGACTAGCTAGAACTTACTCCCCCCCCCCCCCCCAGTTGGAACTTACCCCCTGGGGGGTAAGTTTGGGCTAACCTGGATTTACCCCCCCCTCCCCCCCAAAGGGTTAATCTAGGACTATTTGGAATCTTCCTTCACCCCACCCCACCCTTCAAACAAGAGAGGGTTATTCAGGGTTTTCCTCTGCCTGTTCCCAACACGCACACCCGCCTTTAAAAAAATTGTGTTAGCCTGCATATTTACCCCTCCTCTCCCATTTCCTATGTACAGTCAGTTGGGTGTAGACAAAGTGTAGTTATAGACTCTTCTCAATAGATGGACCTCCTACTTCCCCAACCCCCCCCCCCCCCACACACACACACACCCCAGGTTCACTAACAGATACGTATTAACATTTCTCGCGCTAGCTTACACGCGTAGGTCAATATTCGGGTGTGTGAGTACGCCCGTGCATGCGTGGGAAAGAAAGACGGCTACATGCCAATGTGACCAAGTGCCAATGTGACAAAGCGTAGTTGTGACAAAATGTCGTGACCACGTGTCGTTGTGACCAAGTACCGTTGTTGCTTCATCCCGGTTTGCCTCTTTTAACTATTTTACAGCTATTTAGAGTCTCTTGAGTACCTGTGTACCTTAGCTTGTACAATGCAGATGACTAGTGGTCATTGCCACTGACCACTGGTCATTATGACGTAAATCGGAGATTTTAACTATTTAACAGCTAATTAGTGTTTCCCGAGTGCTTGTGTACCTTGTACAATGTAGATTACTTGTGGTCAGTGCCATGACTACTGGTCATTATGACGTAAATCAGGGATTTTAACTATTTCACAGCTAATTATAGTCTCCCGTGTACCTGTGTACCTTGTACAATGCAGACGACTGGTGGTCAGTGCCACTGACCACTGGTCACTATGACGTAAATGAGATATTTCGACTATTTTACAGTTAATCAGTGTCTCGTGAGTGTTTGTATACCTTGAGCAATGCAGACAACCAGTGGTCAGTGTCACTGACCATTGGTCACTTAAATGTATATCAGAGATTTTAACTATTTTTACAGCTAATTAGTGTCTCCTGAGTGTCTGTGTACCTTGTACAATGTAGATGACTGGGGGGTGGGGGGGTCAGTTCCAACTAGGGGGGGGGGTAAGTTCCAGCTAGTCCTGGAATGACCCAGGTGTAAAAGCAGGCTAGCCCAGACTTACTCCGGGGTAAGTTCCAGAGGGGGGGGGGGGGGAGGTAAGAATAGGCTGTTACACCGGACCTTGAGGGAAACGGCTCAGTTACGTAAACCACAGTGATGTTGTTATACAGCTGTTCAGATCTCGTGGTCGAGGGACTCCGTAGTGAAGCTGCCGAGCTGTCCGGAAGAGACGATAGAAGAAGGAGTTTCTCTCATACATTTCAAAACATGTAGTGGAGGAGTCTCTCTCATACATTTCAAACTATAGAGGGGGGAGTCTCTCTCATACATGTCAAACTATAGAGGAGGGAGTCTCTCTCATACATGTCAAACTATAGAGAGGGGATCTCTCATACATTTCAAACTATAGACGAGGGAGTCTCTCTCATACATGTCAAACTATAGAGGGGGGTCTCTCTCATACATTTCATACTATAGAGGAGGGAGTCTCTCTCATACATGTCAAACTATAGAGGGGGGTCTCTTTCATACATGTCAAACTATAGAGGGGGATCTGTCCCATACATGTCAAACTATAGAGCGGGGATCTCTCTTATGCATGTCAAACTATAGAGGGGGGATCTCTCTCATACATGTCAAACTATAGAGCGGGGATCTCTCTCATACATGTCAAACTATAGAGGGGGATCTCTCTCATACATGTCAAACTATAGAGGGGGATCTCTCTCATACATGTCAAACTGTAGAGGGGGATCTCTCTCATACATGTCAAACTATAGAGGGGGGAAAATCTCTCTCATACATGTCAAACTATAGAGGGGGATCTCTCTCATACATGTTAAACTATAGAGGAGGGATATCTCTCTCATACATGTCAAACTATAGAGGAGGGATCTCTCTCATACATGTCAAACTATAGAGGGGCGATCTCTCTCACACATGTCAAACTATAGAGGGGGGATCTCTCTCATACATGTCAAACTATAGAGGGGGGAAATCTCTCTCATACATGTCAAACTATAGAGGAGGGAGTCTCTCTCACACATGTCAAACTATAGAGGGGGGATCTCTCTCATACATGTTTAACTATAGAGGAGGGTCTCTCTCATACATGTCAAAATATAGAGGGGGGTCTCTCTCATACATGTCAAACTATAGAGGGTGATCTCTGTCATACATGTCAAACTATAGAGAGGGATCTCTCCCATACATTTCAATCTATAGAGGGGGATCTCTCTCATACATGTCGAACTATAGAGGAGGGATCTCTCTCATACATGTCAAACTATAGAGGGGGGTCTCTCTCATACATGTCAAAGTATAGAGGGGGGATCTCTCTCATAGATGTCAAACTATAG
>CM065731.1:63722149-63742149 GCA_033310375.1 Conus canariensis
GAGTGGATGAATAAATAAATAAATAAATAAATAAATAAATAAATAAATAAAATAAGAAATAAACAAACAAATCAATAAATAAAAAAGCCACTCGGTTGACACAGACTTCCGCCAATGTTGATATTTTCCCGTGACTTTGATCTAGCCATACGCAGTCCTTTGTATGTTTCAAAAACTGTCAAACATTGAAAGTACAACTTCACTGAAATTACAACAAAATCACGATGAAAGAAATTGTAATTGAAATGACAACTGCTTGATCAGACTGCATTGGTGTCATGATAGTACTGTGCAGTGACTAAATCAGTATTACCCACTCCACCATTTTTTAAAATGAAAGTTATTTTGTTCACAGCGTCCGGGTTGCATTGCCGATCTGCAGCAAATCTAAAGTTCATAGTTCATTTAAACCTGATTTTTTTTTAAAATCAAACTTCATGCATTAGTTCTTGAGAAAGTGACGAAAATGTCAAGAGTGCCTTATCTATCTTTTGATCGAAAATAAGAAATTCGTGCCAATTTTCAGTGAATTCCTACTTAGTTTGACGTCAGGTCCATGCAGTAAAAAACGTTTTGTGTCCATCACTGACGTGGCGATTCACGTTCACAACAGCGCCATCTTCAGACGGCTGTCGGTGGTCTTGCACAAGTTCTGTAGGTTTTATTCTGTTCCTGCTGTATTGCCCCATCCCTTTACCTTCCTCTCCTCTCCCTCACACCCCCACCCACCCCTCCCACTACTGCCCGTCTGTCTCTTGCTGCCACATTCTCCCCAGAGCCAGAGCAGATGGAAGACAAATTAGACCCTGGAGACTCATTCCTGGACCAGGTTTTAAATCACGATGAAAGAAAAGGGATGGCAGGATGATTAATAAAGAATCAGCTCTATTATTTGAGGCAAAGTTCTTGCAAGAGAGAGAGAGAGAGAGAGGGGGGGGGGGTTATTGGGTACTATCTAGCCAGAGCATAATTATGTAGATGAGGTATCATAAGTTCTTTCACTAATGGAAGCAAATGCAGAAAGGCTTAGAGTGGGTGTTAAGTAGTTATGTTAAATAAAGAGAATATTTCCTTCCCTGTTTAGTAAACGAGAAAGAACCGGGGTGGAGGGGGAGGGGGGGGGAGGAACGCGAACTGGAGTCCAGTGATGGGCTGCCCTTGCAAATGCTGTTCTTCATTTTTAAACAAACAATTTTATTCAGCCATGTTTGCAGCATATTATGTGATGCACGTGCAGTCAGTTGACCAATGTTTTAGCCTGCAGAAGGTGTGATATTGACCACAAATGTGATGTACTTAGGCAGCGGCAATCTAGTTTGAATTTGTTTGTGTCTTACAACGAATTCTTACATTTCTTTTCTTTAATTTGAAGGAATTAATACATTTTCGTTTGAACATCAGGAATAAAATAAGGATTAATCAAAGTTGCAATGGCAGTTTAATGTAAGCATGTTGGTGTGTGTGTGTGTGTGTGTGTGTGTGTGTGTGTGTGTGTGTGTGTGTGTGTGTGTGTGTGTGTGTGTGTGTGCTGCGCGCGCGCGCGCGCGCGCGGACACGCACAGAAACAGATTGCAAAAGGGGTAAAACACAAATTCAATCTGGAAAGTAGTCAGGAATGCTATGAATGTGTTCTTAGAAAGTAGTCAGGAATACTATGAATATGGTCTTGGTAAGTGGATGAAACCAAAAGAATTGAGTACTGGCACCCAAAACCTCTCTAAACATTCAGGTACCTGCTGGATGGTTTTTGTCTTGCCATAAAATCACTATTGCTGAAAAGAATCTGGATGTACAACCATGGACTGCGTTCAGGAATTTTGGACGGATCACAGGATCTAGGCCTATTAATCTGTAAATTAAATTTAAAAAAAAACGTATAAATAAGATCAAATGAAAACTAGAAAGAGCAAATGAGAAACCAACAGCCACATAACATAAGACATGAAAAACATCAAATCTGTGAGCTCGACCCATCATCTGGAAGTCAACTGTCTTCTTGAGTGTGCAGGGTACCAATTGCTGAAGGAATTTTTCTTCGTATTTCTCAGAGGATTATGTTTTTTTCTGTAGAATCCAGTTTTCTCACAATCTGTTATCGTACAATTAGGGGAACAATAGGCACAATGGTCTCATGTGGTGTCCCGTCTTTCTCTTCGTTCCTGTTGGTCTCTGTCTCACGTTGGCAAGCTAACTTGGACTCTACATTGTCAGTTTACAATTATGTTGTTTTGTAGAGCGACGCATAGTGGAGCTGATGTCTAACACAGATTCTTTTCTCCATTCGTGTCTCTCGGCTCCCTCCCCTCCCCTCCCCTCCCCTTCCCTTCCTACTTTCTTTTCTTCCTCCCTCGCCTCCTCTCTTCCTTCCTTCCTTCCAAACTCGGAGTGCAGACACAACTGAGCTAGACTGCGCCGTGGAGTGATATCTCTAGGGAAGGGGAACATCAATATGACCCGTAGAGTTGACTCTGACGGCCAGATTGCAGTGTCAAATACAATTCCAAAAGCAGCAGATGGAATCTGATTTTCGGTCTACAGTTCGTGCTGAGAGTTATTTACAGAGGATGTTCACGCTGCCACTCGTTCACACTTTGCCGGCTGATAAATATTATCATCCCACGCAGATCAGGATTCATTTCTTCAATAAGAGATTTTATGAGGAAAAAAAAACATTCGGCATGCACCTGAATTGTTAAAGAGAACTTGAGTATGACATAGTCCTCCTCCGGGGGCCGGAATAGCTCAGTGGTAGAGCGCCGGACTCGTAATCTTGGGGTTGCGGGTTCGAATCTCCGCCGGGCCGTTTCGGTACAGGGGGATTTTTCCCTCGGAGTTAACATTGGTTTTGACTCCATTTCCCATACAGTCCTTCGAATGAGACTATAAACAGAGGTTCCGTGTGTGAACGCACGCATAACATCTTGCACACACGTAAATCCAGTCACCAACTTTCGGAAGAGAAGGCCAGTTTGGCTGTTGGTATGGATGCCACGTTACACATAGCATGCACCTTCCCCGAAGTTGGAGTATGGCTGCCTTAATGGCGGGATATAAAAACGGTCATACACACAAAACTCCACTGCCTATACAGGGGGTGTCCGCAGGAGTATCAGCCTGCGTACGCAGAAGAAGAAGTCCTCCTCCACCTCCTCCTCCTCTCTCTCTCTCTCTCTCTCTCTCTCTCTCTCTCTCTCTCTCTCCTTCTTCTTCTTCTTCTTCTTCTTCTTCTTCTTCCTCTTCTTCTTCCTCTTCTTCTTCTTCTTCTTCTTCTTCTTCTTCTAACCTACTTCATCTCTATTCATTGGGCTAGATGTCTTTTCAGTAATGTCGCGCGTAAGTAAGCGAATAAGGGAGTACTTAACGAGGAGGGGTATTTGTGTGAGCCTTCATTTTATACCTGCACTTGTCCGCATATCTATGTCTTAGATGGCAGTTGCAAATCCATGAAAGCAAGAAAATAAAATGTTGCAGGATGATTTTGATAAGGATATATGCAATTTCTCTCTCTCTCTTCTCTCTCTCTCTCTCTCCTCTCTCTCTCTCTCTCTCTCTCTCTCTCTCTCTCTCTCTCTCTCTCTGACACTAAACCTATGACTGCCACCCACTGCAAAAAGAGAGCTGACTTAATTTCAGAAGTTTACCCTGTTGGATGGTTGAGAAATTTACATATGGATAGGAAACTGACATCATCCTAAGACATACTCCACACACAAAAACATATTCCTGAGCACAAGATACACTCCGCGCCTAAACAGAACTGATGTTTACACGCAAGAAAATCTACGCCAGGAAATAAGTAGAAAATGCTACAAGCAAAACACACACACACACACAGGCGCGCGCGCGCGCGCGCGCAATTACGTATGCGCACACTTTTTCCTATGAGACTCAAAGAAGTAAAAGCAAAATGTCGTTGTCAAACCACGGCAGATTAGCTGTTCGTTGAAAACTTTCTGTAGGCTAGTGCATTGACCAGCTGATTCTGAACAGATCACAAGTATGTCGCAAACAGAGCTAAGTAAAATTCAAATTGTATTCAGAACAAAGCACAGTTGCACTGCAGTCCATTACAAGAATGTGGTTTGAAGAGTTCGGGTTTTTCTTCTGTTTCTTGTTTGTTTGTTTTTTGTTTATTTTGTTTTTGATTAGGTTGATTTTGCTGTGGTGGTGGTGGTGGTGGTGGTGGTGGTGGTGATCATGGTGGTGTTGTTATTGCTGTTGTTCTTGATTTTGTTTTCATTTTTGCTTTTTTTGGTTTTGTTTTGTCTATTTGTGTTGCTCGCTGTTGAGGAGAGAAACATGCTCGTTAGTCAGCCAAAACTTTGTTAGCACCCAAACCAAGCCTTCCTACGCTGGCTTTCCACAGGAACAGAAGATTTTCTCTCCCTCTGTACGGGCTCAGAGGGTAGCCAGTAACTCAAAAGTCTGTTGTTGTTTTTTCCTGTCTCTTTCCAACTGTCTCCTGCAGCATACGCCTCTTACGTAACACAACTGATTCTTTTATCATTTCATCACTTTTTTTCTTCGCCTTGATTTAAAATTGATCGGCAAAGACTCCCCGGGGTGTCACTTGTCTTCCATCTGCAGTGGCTTAATGGAGGAGAAGGTAGACGTCAGGGACAGACTGGCAGTGTGTGGAGCATGGGGAGGGGGGGGGAGGGGGGAGGGAATCAGAGGAATTGAAAGAGATGGGGTGTTAAGGGTGGAATGAATCCGCAGTGTTGTGCGAGAACCCAGGACACTGTCTGACAGTTGTCATATTGTTAACGGGAACCGCCATCACAAATGATGCAGAACACTGACCTACACAAACCTATTATCATCAAATTAATCAGGAATTAACTCACAAATGATCAGAACATTTTCTTTTATCTGGATCAAAGTCGATATGTATGGCACAAAATACACGAAATCAATAAGAATACATCGGGGAAGGGTACGGGGGGTGGAAGGGAGGAGTTCATTTAAGACCATGCTTCGTTCCATGGGAATGGCTTGGATTTTTTTGTTTTTGTGTTGTTGTTGTTGTTGTTGTTTGTTTGTTTGTTTGTTTTGTTTTGTGTGCGTCTTTCTGTCAGTTTCTTGTTCGACAACAGAACGCATTAGCAGCATGACGATCTAATCAACAATGTTCGTGACACACCACCTTAACACCCACATCCCTACTACCCCTCCCCTTACATCTTTACCCCGGTTTTGAACCCCCTTCCCCTACCTCCACCTGTTCCCCAAACGCCCTAATAACAATATCCATACCCTCTCTTTGTCCAGATAAGTGAGCAGATGGTGCATTCCATGTCATGTGCCACTCACAATGAAACATATTCTTTTAGAGTGTTGGGACTTGCATGATGTGAGACACAAACATTTTACGGCAGATTCCATGAAAACCTTGTTCAGATATGTTCCGCCTGACGCGATCTTTGAGTTCTTGAGAGAGATTAACATTTTTCATCGAATTTGAGATTTTACAGTGGAAAGATTTTTAACAAAATTTCGAATGTGTTTTTAGAAGATGTATTTCAAAGAATTGGGTGAATGAATGACTTGTGAGTTGATTTTAACGTGGTGACAGCCCTGATATGGCCCTTTGTGGTCGGCTGGGCTATAAGCAACATTACCTTACCTTAAGTGAGCACGAGATTCTTTTCCATTTGAAACTTCCTTTCATGATAAACCCAAGACTGTGCTGTGCAGAAAAGTGTCGTTCCATAGATAAGGCGCGGTGTAGGAGTTCAAAGAACAAGATCGTCTCGTGTGTTTGCTTCCTTTTCTTTACTTTCACTGATTTTAGGACCTTGATGTTGTGTATTCATTTTTAACGATTTTTGTTTCTTACTTCTTGTCTTTACAAGACTTCTTTTTTTTTTTTACAAAATGGTCTGTCAGTTTACTGGTCAGTTTGTTGGTTATACACACACTTAGAGGTGTTTTTCTTTTATAAACAGAGAATAAGCCTTTACTTCTTGGAAGAGGAGAGAGAGAGAGAGAGAGAGAGAGAGAGAGAGAGAGAGAGAGAGAGAGAGTGGGAGGGCAGAGACAGAGTGATGCAGACAAAGAGACAGATTGGACAGACAGACAGACAGACAGACAGACAGACAGACAAAAAAGAGAGTGCTTGGAGGAAAGGAAAAAAAAACTACTGGGACGCAAACCAAAGAGTGGGAGAGAAGCAAGCAAGTGTGAGGTGGGGGACATCAGACTGAAAGACGGTGAGAGGCTGACAAAAATAATAGAGATGCACCGACCATTCAATTAATGTTAGTAATAGCCCGCAGCAGAGTGATGGAAACAAACGGACAACAATGTTCTAGAAGCAAACAAACCAAACAGGATGAATGGTCGCTGACATCATCCGAGAGGTGACCAACTTTAGTGGGTCACTGCACCTTCACTGCCCAGACACTCAGGAGTCAGAGTCTGGACATCCATCCTTCCAGCGAAGTGCTGACCCAAAGGGTGATGGTAAGGAGGTTGTCGCTCTACACGTCTCTCTCCTACCCTACACACACACACACACACACACACACACACACACACACACACACACACACACACACACACACACACACACACAAGCGCACGCGCGCGCTCGCACGCAATTACGTATGCGCACACTTTTTCCTATGAGACTCAAAGAAGTAAAAGCAAAATGTCGTTGTCAAACCACGGCAGATTAGCTGTTCGTTGAAAACTTTCTGTAGGCTAGTGCATTGACCAGCTGATTCTGAACAGATCACAAGTATGTCGCAAACAGAGCTAAGTAAAATTCAAATTGTATTCAGAACAAAGCACAGTTGCACTGCAGTCCATTACAAGAATGTGGTTTGAAGGGTTCGGGTTTTTCTTCTGTTTCTTGTTTGTTTGCTTTTTGTTTTATTTTGTTTTTGATTAGGTTGATTTTGCTGTGGTGGTGGTGGTGGTGGTGGTGGTGATCATGGTGGTGTTGTTATTGCTGTTGTTCTTGATTTTGTTTTCATTTTTGCTTTTTTTGGTTTGTTTTGTCTATTTGTGTTGCTCGCTGTTGAGGAGAGAAACATGCTCGTTAGTCAGCCAAAACTTTGTTAGCACCCAAACCAAGCCTTCCTACGCTGGCTTTCCACAGGAACAGAAGATTTTCTCTCCCTCTGTACGGGCTCAGAGGGTAGCCAGTAACTCAAAAGTCTGTTGTTTTTTTCCTGTCTCTTTCCAACTGTCTCCTGCAGCATACGCCTCTTACGTAACACAACTGATTCTTTTATCATTTCATCACTTTTTTTCTTCGCCTTGATTTAAAATTGATCGGCAAAGAGTCCCCGTGGTGTCACTTGTCTTCCATCTGTAGTGGCTTAATGGAGGAGAAGGTAGACGTCAGGGACAGACTGGCAGTGTGTGGAGCATGGGGAGGGGGGGGGGAGGGGGAGGGAATCAGAGGAATTGAAAGGGATGGGGTGTTAAGGGTGGAATGAATCCGCAGTGTTGTGCGAGAACCCAGGACACTGTCTGACAGTTGTCATGTTGTTAACGGGAACCGCCATCACAAATGATGCAGAACACTGACCTACACAAACCTATTATCATCAAATTAATCAGGAATTAACTCACAAATGATCAGAACATTTTCTTTTATCTGGATCAAAGTCGATATGTATGGCACAAAATACACGAAATCAATAAGAATACATCGGGGAAGGGTACGGGGGGTGGAAGGGAGGAGTTCATTTAAGACCATGCTTCGTTCCATGGGAATGGCTTGGATTTTTTTGTTTTTGTGTTGTTGTTGTTGTTGTTTGTTTGTTTGTTTGTTTGTTTTGTTTTGTGTGCGTCTTTCTGTCAGTTTCTTGTTCGACAACAGAACGCATTAGCAGCATGACGATCTAATCAACAATGTTCGTGACACACCACCTTAACACCCACATCCCTACTACCCCTCCCCTTACATCTTTACCCCGGTTTTGAACCCCCTTCCCCTACCTCCACCTGTTCCCCAAACGCCCTAATAACAATATCCATACCCTCTCTTTGTCCAGATAAGTGAGCAGATGGTGCATTCCATGTCATGTGCCACTCACAATGAAACATATTCTTTTAGAGTGTTGGGACTTGCATGATGTGAGACACAAACATTTTACGGCAGATTCCATGAAAACCTTGTTCAGATATGTTCCGCCTGACGCGATCTTTGAGTTCTTGAGAGAGATTAACATTTTTCATCGAATTTGAGATTTTACAGTGGAAAGATTTTTAACAAAATTTCGAATGTGTTTTTAGAAGATGTATTTCAAAGAATTGGGTGAATGAATGACTTGTGAGTTGATTTTAACGTGGTGACAGCCCTGATATGGCCCTTTGTGGTCGGCTGGGCTATAAGCAACATTACCTTACCTTAAGTGAGCACGAGATTCTTTTCCATTTGAAACTTCCTTTCATGATAAACCCAAGACTGTGCTGTGCAGAAAAGTGTCGTTCCATAGATAAGGCGCGGTGTAGGAGTTCAAAGAACAAGATCGTCTCGTGTGTTTGCTTCCTTTTCTTTACTTTCACTGATTTTAGGACCTTGATGTTGTGTATTCATTTTTAACGATTTTTGTTTCTTACTTCTTGTCTTTACAAGACTTCTTTTTTTTTTTTACAAAATGGTCTGTCAGTTTACTGGTCAGTTTGTTGGTTATACACACACTTAGAGGTGTTTTTCTTTTATAAACAGAGAATAAGCCTTTACTTCTTGGAGAGAGAGAGAGAGAGAGAGAGAGAGAGAGAGAGAGAGGAGAGAGGGGGGCAGAGACAGAGTGATGCAGACAAAAGAGAGGACAGACAGACAGAGACAGACAGGACAGAAGACAAGAAAAGTGAGCAGCTAGGCGTTGGAGACGAAGAAGAGAAACAAAGACAAAAGAACTGGAGGAAGAAAAAAACTATGGGACGCAAACCAAAGAGTGGGAGAGAAGCAAGCAAGTGTGAGGTGGGGGACATCAGACTGAAAGACGGTGAGAGGCTGACAAAAATAATAGAGATGCACCGACCATTCAATTAATGTTAGTAATAGCCCGCAGCAGAGTGATGGAAACAAACGGACAACAATGTTCTAGAAGCAAACAAACCAAACAGGATGAATGGTCGCTGACATCATCCGAGAGGTGACCAACTTTAGTGGGTCACTGCACCTTCACTGCCCAGACACTCAGGAGTCAGAGTCTGGACATCCATCCTTCCAGCGAAGTGCTGACCCAAAGGGTGATGGTAAGGAGGTTGTCGCTCTACACGTCTCTCTCCTACCCTACACACACACACACACACACACACACACACACACACACACACACACACACACACACACACACACACACAAGCGCACGCGCGCGCTCGCACGCAATTACGTATGCGCACACTTTTTCCTATGAGACTCAAAGAAGTAAAAGCAAAATGTCGTTGTCAAACCACGGCAGATTAGCTGTTCGTTGAAAACTTTCTGTAGGCTAGTGCATTGACCAGCTGATTCTGAACAGATCACAAGTATGTCGCAAACAGAGCTAAGTAAAATTCAAATTGTATTCAGAACAAAGCACAGTTGCACTGCAGTCCATTACAAGAATGTGGTTTGAAGGGTTCGGGTTTTTCTTCTGTTTCTTGTTTGTTTGCTTTTTGTTTTATTTTGTTTTTGATTAGGTTGATTTTGCTGTGGTGGTGGTGGTGGTGGTGGTGGTGATCATGGTGGTGTTGTTATTGCTGTTGTTCTTGATTTTGTTTTCATTTTTGCTTTTTTTGGTTTGTTTTGTCTATTTGTGTTGCTCGCTGTTGAGGAGAGAAACATGCTCGTTAGTCAGCCAAAACTTTGTTAGCACCCAAACCAAGCCTTCCTACGCTGGCTTTCCACAGGAACAGAAGATTTTCTCTCCCTCTGTACGGGCTCAGAGGGTAGCCAGTAACTCAAAAGTCTGTTGTTTTTTTCCTGTCTCTTTCCAACTGTCTCCTGCAGCATACGCCTCTTACGTAACACAACTGATTCTTTTATCATTTCATCACTTTTTTTCTTCGCCTTGATTTAAAATTGATCGGCAAAGAGTCCCCGTGGTGTCACTTGTCTTCCATCTGTAGTGGCTTAATGGAGGAGAAGGTAGACGTCAGGGACAGACTGCCAGTGTGTGGAGCATGGGGGGGGGGGGGAGGGGGAGGGAATCAGAGGAATTGAAAGGGATGGGGTGTTAAGGGTGGAATGAATCCGCAGTGTTGTGCGAGAACCCAGGACACTGTCTGACAGTTGTCATGTTGTTAACGGGAACCGCCATCACAAATGATGCAGAACACTGACCTACACAAACCTATTATCATCAAATTAATCAGGAATTAACTCACAAATGATCAGAACATTTTCTTTTATCTGGATCAAAGTCGATATGTATGGCACAAAATACACGAAATCAATAAGAATACATCGGGGAAGGGTACGGGGGGTGGAAGGGAGGAGTTCATTTAAGACCATGCTTCGTTCCATGGGAATGGCTTGGATTTTTTTGTTTTTGTGTTGTTGTTGTTGTTGTTTGTTTGTTTGTTTGTTTGTTTTGTTTTGTGTGCGTCTTTCTGTCAGTTTCTTGTTCGACAACAGAACGCATTAGCAGCATGACGATCTAATCAACAATGTTCGTGACACACCACCTTAACACCCACATCCCTACTACCCCTCCCCTTACATCTTTACCCCGGTTTTGAACCCCCTTCCCCTACCTCCACCTGTTCCCCAAACGCCCTAATAACAATATCCATACCCTCTCTTTGTCCAGATAAGTGAGCAGATGGTGCATTCCATGTCATGTGCCACTCACAATGAAACATATTCTTTTAGAGTGTTGGGACTTGCATGATGTGAGACACAAACATTTTACGGCAGATTCCATGAAAACCTTGTTCAGATATGTTCCGCCTGACGCGATCTTTGAGTTCTTGAGAGAGATTAACATTTTTCATCGAATTTGAGATTTTACAGTGGAAAGATTTTTAACAAAATTTCGAATGTGTTTTTAGAAGATGTATTTCAAAGAATTGGGTGAATGAATGACTTGTGAGTTGATTTTAACGTGGTGACAGCCCTGATATGGCCCTTTGTGGTCGGCTGGGCTATAAGCAACATTACCTTACCTTAAGTGAGCACGAGATTCTTTTCCATTTGAAACTTCCTTTCATGATAAACCCAAGACTGTGCTGTGCAGAAAAGTGTCGTTCCATAGATAAGGCGCGGTGTAGGAGTTCAAAGAACAAGATCGTCTCGTGTGTTTGCTTCCTTTTCTTTACTTTCACTGATTTTAGGACCTTGATGTTGTGTATTCATTTTTAACGATTTTTGTTTCTTACTTCTTGTCTTTACAAGACTTCTTTTTTTTTTTTTACAAAATGGTCTGTCAGTTTACTGGTCAGTTTGTTGGTTATACACACACTTAGAGGTGTTTTTCTTTTAAAACAGAGAATAAGCCTTTACTTCTTGGAAGAGAGAGAGAGAGAGAGAGAGAGAGAGAGAGAGAGAGAGAGGAGAGAAGAGTGGGAGGGCAGAGACAAGAGATGACAGATTGGACAGACAGACAGAGACAGACAGACAGACAGACAGACAAAAAAGAGAGTGCTTGGAGGAAAGGAAAAAAAAACTACTGGGACGCAAACCAAAGAGTGGGAGGAAGCAAGCAAGTGTGAGGTGGGGGACATCAGACTGAAAGACGGTGAGAGGCTGACAAAAATAATAGAGATGCACCGACCATTCAATTAATGTTAGTAATAGCCCGCAGCAGAGTGATGGAAACAAACGGACAACAATGTTCTAGAAGCAAACAAACCAAACAGGATGAATGGTCGCTGACATCATCCGAGAGGTGACCAACTTTAGTGGGTCACTGCACCTTCACTGCCCAGACACTCAGGAGTCAGAGTCTGGACATCCATCCTTCCAGCGAAGTGCTGACCCAAAGGGTGATGGTAAGGAGGTTGTCGCTCTACACGTCTCTCTCCTACCCTACACACACACACACACACACACACACACACCACACACACACACACACACACACACACACACACACACACAAGCGCACGCGCGCGCTCGCACGCAATTACGTATGCGCACACTTTTTCCTATGAGACTCAAAGAAGTAAAAGCAAAATGTCGTTGTCAAACCACGGCAGATTAGCTGTTCGTTGAAAACTTTCTGTAGGCTAGTGCATTGACCAGCTGATTCTGAACAGATCACAAGTATGTCGCAAACAGAGCTAAGTAAAATTCAAATTGTATTCAGAACAAAGCACAGTTGCACTGCAGTCCATTACAAGAATGTGGTTTGAAGGGTTCGGGTTTTTCTTCTGTTTCTTGTTTGTTTGCTTTTTGTTTTATTTTGTTTTTGATTAGGTTGATTTTGCTGTGGTGGTGGTGGTGGTGGTGGTGGTGATCATGGTGGTGTTGTTATTGCTGTTGTTCTTGATTTTGTTTTCATTTTTGCTTTTTTTGGTTTGTTTTGTCTATTTGTGTTGCTCGCTGTTGAGGAGAGAAACATGCTCGTTAGTCAGCCAAAACTTTGTTAGCACCCAAACCAAGCCTTCCTACGCTGGCTTTCCACAGGAACAGAAGATTTTCTCTCCCTCTGTACGGGCTCAGAGGGTAGCCAGTAACTCAAAAGTCTGTTGTTTTTTTCCTGTCTCTTTCCAACTGTCTCCTGCAGCATACGCCTCTTACGTAACACAACTGATTCTTTTATCATTTCATCACTTTTTTTCTTCGCCTTGATTTAAAATTGATCGGCAAAGAGTCCCCGTGGTGTCACTTGTCTTCCATCTGTAGTGGCTTAATGGAGGAGAAGGTAGACGTCAGGGACAGACTGGCAGTGTGTGGAGCATGGGGAGGGGGGGGAGGGGGAGGGAATCAGAGGAATTGAAAGGGATGGGGTGTTAAGGGTGGAATGAATCCGCAGTGTTGTGCGAGAACCCAGGACACTGTCTGACAGTTGTCATGTTGTTAACGGGAACCGCCATCACAAATGATGCAGAACACTGACCTACACAAACCTATTATCATCAAATTAATCAGGAATTAACTCACAAATGATCAGAACATTTTCTTTTATCTGGATCAAAGTCGATATGTATGGCACAAAATACACGAAATCAATAAGAATACATCGGGGAAGGGTACGGGGGGTGGAAGGGAGGAGTTCATTTAAGACCATGCTTCGTTCCATGGGAATGGCTTGGATTTTTTTGTTTTTGTGTTGTTGTTGTTGTTGTTTGTTTGTTTGTTTGTTTGTTTTGTTTTGTGTGCGTCTTTCTGTCAGTTTCTTGTTCGACAACAGAACGCATTAGCAGCATGACGATCTAATCAACAATGTTCGTGACACACCACCTTAACACCCACATCCCTACTACCCCTCCCCTTACATCTTTACCCCGGTTTTGAACCCCCTTCCCCTACCTCCACCTGTTCCCCAAACGCCCTAATAACAATATCCATACCCTCTCTTTGTCCAGATAAGTGAGCAGATGGTGCATTCCATGTCATGTGCCACTCACAATGAAACATATTCTTTTAGAGTGTTGGGACTTGCATGATGTGAGACACAAACATTTTACGGCAGATTCCATGAAAACCTTGTTCAGATATGTTCCGCCTGACGCGATCTTTGAGTTCTTGAGAGAGATTAACATTTTTCATCGAATTTGAGATTTTACAGTGGAAAGATTTTTAACAAAATTTCGAATGTGTTTTTAGAAGATGTATTTCAAAGAATTGGGTGAATGAATGACTTGTGAGTTGATTTTAACGTGGTGACAGCCCTGATATGGCCCTTTGTGGTCGGCTGGGCTATAAGCAACATTACCTTACCTTAAGTGAGCACGAGATTCTTTTCCATTTGAAACTTCCTTTCATGATAAACCCAAGACTGTGCTGTGCAGAAAAGTGTCGTTCCATAGATAAGGCGCGGTGTAGGAGTTCAAAGAACAAGATCGTCTCGTGTGTTTGCTTCCTTTTCTTTACTTTCACTGATTTTAGGACCTTGATGTTGTGTATTCATTTTTAACGATTTTTGTTTCTTACTTCTTGTCTTTACAAGACTTCTTTTTTTTTTTTACAAAATGGTCTGTCAGTTTACTGGTCAGTTTGTTGGTTATACACACACTTAGAGGTGTTTTTCTTTTATAAACAGAGAATAAGCCTTTACTTCTTGGAGAGAGAGAGAGAGAGAGAGAGAGAGAGAGAGAGAGAGAGAGAGAGAGAGAGAGAGTGGGAGGGCAGAGACAGAGTGATGCAGCAAAGACAATGACAGAGACAGATGGCAGCAGACAGACAGACAGACAGACAGACAAAAAAGAGAGTGCTTGGAGGAAAGGAAAAAAAAACTACTGGGACGCAAACCAAAGAGTGGGGGAGAAGCAAGCAAGTGTGAGGTGGGGGACATCAGACTGAAAGACGGTGAGAGGCTGACAAAAATAATAGAGATGCACCGACCATTCAATTAATGTTAGTAATAGCCCGCAGCAGAGTGATGGAAACAAACGGACAACAATGTTCTAGAAGCAAACAAACCAAACAGGATGAATGGTCGCTGACATCATCCGAGAGGTGACCAACTTTAGTGGGTCACTGCACCTTCACTGCCCAGACACTCAGGAGTCAGAGTCTGGACATCCATCCTTCCAGCGAAGTGCTGACCCAAAGGGTGATGGTAAGGAGGTTGTCGCTCTACACGTCTCTCTCCTACCTACACACACACACACACACACACACACACACACACACACACACACACACACACACACACACACACACACAAGCGCACGCGCGCGCTCGCACGCAATTACGTATGCGCACACTTTTTCCTATGAGACTCAAAGAAGTAAAAGCAAAATGTCGTTGTCAAACCACGGCAGATTAGCTGTTCGTTGAAAACTTTCTGTAGGCTAGTGCATTGACCAGCTGATTCTGAACAGATCACAAGTATGTCGCAAACAGAGCTAAGTAAAATTCAAATTGTATTCAGAACAAAGCACAGTTGCACTGCAGTCCATTACAAGAATGTGGTTTGAAGGGTTCGGGTTTTTCTTCTGTTTCTTGTTTGTTTGCTTTTTGTTTTATTTTGTTTTTGATTAGGTTGATTTTGCTGTGGTGGTGGTGGTGGTGGTGGTGGTGATCATGGTGGTGTTGTTATTGCTGTTGTTCTTGATTTTGTTTTCATTTTTGCTTTTTTTGGTTTGTTTTGTCTATTTGTGTTGCTCGCTGTTGAGGAGAGAAACATGCTCGTTAGTCAGCCAAAACTTTGTTAGCACCCAAACCAAGCCTTCCTACGCTGGCTTTCCACAGGAACAGAAGATTTTCTCTCCCTCTGTACGGGCTCAGAGGGTAGCCAGTAACTCAAAAGTCTGTTGTTTTTTTCCTGTCTCTTTCCAACTGTCTCCTGCAGCATACGCCTCTTACGTAACACAACTGATTCTTTTATCATTTCATCACTTTTTTTCTTCGCCTTGATTTAAAATTGATCGGCAAAGAGTCCCCGTGGTGTCACTTGTCTTCCATCTGTAGTGGCTTAATGGAGGAGAAGGTAGACGTCAGGGACAGACTGGCAGTGTGTGGAGCATGGGGAGGGGGGGGGAGGGGAGGGAATCAGAGGAATTGAAAGGGATGGGGTGTTAAGGGTGGAATGAATCCGCAGTGTTGTGCGAGAACCCAGGACACTGTCTGACAGTTGTCATGTTGTTAACGGGAACCGCCATCACAAATGATGCAGAACACTGACCTACACAAACCTATTATCATCAAATTAATCAGGAATTAACTCACAAATGATCAGAACATTTTCTTTTATCTGGATCAAAGTCGATATGTATGGCACAAAATACACGAAATCAATAAGAATACATCGGGGAAGGGTACGGGGGGTGGAAGGGAGGAGTTCATTTAAGACCATGCTTCGTTCCATGGGAATGGCTTGGATTTTTTTGTTTTTGTGTTGTTGTTGTTTGTTGTTTGTTTGTTTGTTTGTTTGTTTTGTTTTGTGTGCGTCTTTCTGTCAGTTTCTTGTTCGACAACAGAACGCATTAGCAGCATGACGATCTAATCAACAATGTTCGTGACACACCACCTTAACACCCACATCCCTACTACCCCTCCCCTTACATCTTTACCCCGGTTTTGAACCCCCTTCCCCTACCTCCACCTGTTCCCCAAACGCCCTAATAACAATATCCATACCCTCTCTTTGTCCAGATAAGTGAGCAGATGGTGCATTCCATGTCATGTGCCACTCACAATGAAACATATTCTTTTAGAGTGTTGGGACTTGCATGATGTGAGACACAAACATTTTACGGCAGATTCCATGAAAACCTTGTTCAGATATGTTCCGCCTGACGCGATCTTTGAGTTCTTGAGAGAGATTAACATTTTTCATCGAATTTGAGATTTTACAGTGGAAAGATTTTTAACAAAATTTCGAATGTGTTTTTAGAAGATGTATTTCAAAGAATTGGGTGAATGAATGACTTGTGAGTTGATTTTAACGTGGTGACAGCCCTGATATGGCCCTTTGTGGTCGGCTGGGCTATAAGCAACATTACCTTACCTTAAGTGAGCACGAGATTCTTTTCCATTTGAAACTTCCTTTCATGATAAACCCAAGACTGTGCTGTGCAGAAAAGTGTCGTTCCATAGATAAGGCGCGGTGTAGGAGTTCAAAGAACAAGATCGTCTCGTGTGTTTGCTTCCTTTTCTTTACTTTCACTGATTTTAGGACCTTGATGTTGTGTATTCATTTTTAACGATTTTTGTTTCTTACTTCTTGTCTTTACAAGACTTCTTTTTTTTTTTTACAAAATGGTCTGTCAGTTTACTGGTCAGTTTGTTGGTTATACACACACTTAGAGGTGTTTTTCTTTTATAAACAGAGAATAAGCCTTTACTTCTTGGAAGAGAGAGAGAGAGAGAGGAGAGAGAGAGAGAGAGAGAGAGAGAGAGATGGGAGGGCAGAGACAGAGTGATGCAGACAAAGAGACAGATTGGACAGACAGACAGACAGACAGACAGACAGACAGACAAAAAAGAGAGTGCTTGGAGGAAAGGAAAAAAAAACTACTGGGACGCAAACCAAAGAGTGGGAGCGAAGCAAGCAAGTGTGAGGTGGGGGACATCAGACTGAAAGACGGTGAGAGGCTGACAAAAATAATAGAGATGCACCGACCATTCAATTAATGTTAGTAATAGCCCGCAGCAGAGTGATGGAAACAAACGGACAACAATGTTCTAGAAGCAAACAAACCAAACAGGATGAATGGTCGCTGACATCATCCGAGAGGTGACCAACTTTAGTGGGTCACTGCACCTTCACTGCCCAGACACTCAGGAGTCAGAGTCTGGACATCCATCCTTCCAGCGAAGTGCTGACCCAAAGGGTGATGGTAAGGAGGTTGTCGCTCTACACGTCTCTCTCCTACCCTACACACACACACACACACACACACACACACACACACACACACACACACACACACACACACACCACACACCCCACACAAGCGCACGCGCGCGCTCGCACGCAATTACGTATGCGCACACTTTTTCCTATGAGACTCAAAGAAGTAAAAGCAAAATGTCGTTGTCAAACCACGGCAGATTAGCTGTTCGTTGAAAACTTTCTGTAGGCTAGTGCATTGACCAGCTGATTCTGAACAGATCACAAGTATGTCGCAAACAGAGCTAAGTAAAATTCAAATTGTATTCAGAACAAAGCACAGTTGCACTGCAGTCCATTACAAGAATGTGGTTTGAAGGGTTCGGGTTTTTCTTCTGTTTCTTGTTTGTTTGCTTTTTGTTTTATTTTGTTTTTGATTAGGTTGATTTTGCTGTGGTGGTGGTGGTGGTGGTGGTGGTGATCATGGTGGTGTTGTTATTGCTGTTGTTCTTGATTTTGTTTTCATTTTTGCTTTTTTTGGTTTGTTTTGTCTATTTGTGTTGCTCGCTGTTGAGGAGAGAAACATGCTCGTTAGTCAGCCAAAACTTTGTTAGCACCCAAACCAAGCCTTCCTACGCTGGCTTTCCACAGGAACAGAAGATTTTCTCTCCCTCTGTACGGGCTCAGAGGGTAGCCAGTAACTCAAAAGTCTGTTGTTTTTTTCCTGTCTCTTTCCAACTGTCTCCTGCAGCATACGCCTCTTACGTAACACAACTGATTCTTTTATCATTTCATCACTTTTTTTCTTCGCCTTGATTTAAAATTGATCGGCAAAGAGTCCCCGTGGTGTCACTTGTCTTCCATCTGTAGTGGCTTAATGGAGGAGAAGGTAGACGTCAGGGACAGACTGGCAGTGTGTGGAGCATGGGGAGGGGGGGGGAGGGGGAGGGAATCAGAGGAATTGAAAGGGATGGGGTGTTAAGGGTGGAATGAATCCGCAGTGTTGTGCGAGAACCCAGGACACTGTCTGACAGTTGTCATGTTGTTAACGGGAACCGCCATCACAAATGATGCAGAACACTGACCTACACAAACCTATTATCATCAAATTAATCAGGAATTAACTCACAAATGATCAGAACATTTTCTTTTATCTGGATCAAAGTCGATATGTATGGCACAAAATACACGAAATCAATAAGAATACATCGGGGAAGGGTACGGGGGGTGGAAGGGAGGAGTTCATTTAAGACCATGCTTCGTTCCATGGGAATGGCTTTGATTTTTTTGTTTTTGTGTTGTTGTTGTTGTTGTTTGTTTGTTTGTTTGTTTGTTTTGTTTTGTGTGCGTCTTTCTGTCAGTTTCTTGTTCGACAACAGAACGCATTAGCAGCATGACGATCTAATCAACAATGTTCGTGACACACCACCTTAACACCCACATTCCTACTACCCCTCCCCTTACATCTTTACCCCGGTTTTGAACCCCCTTCCCCTACCTCCACCTGTTCCCCAAACGCCCTAATAACAATATACATACCCTCTCTTTGTCCAGATAAGTGAGCAGATGGTGCATTCCATGTCATGTGCCACTCACAATGAAACATATTCTTTTAGAGTGTTGGGACTTGCATGATGTGAGACACAAACATTTTACGGCAGATTCCATGAAAACCTTGTTCAGATATGTTCCGCCTGACGCGATCTTTGAGTTCTTGAGAGAGATTAACATTTTTCATCGAATTTGAGATTTTACAGTGGAAAGATTTTTAACAAAATTTCGGATGTGTTTTTAGAAGATGTATTTCAAAGAATTGGGTGAATGAATGACTTGTGAGTTGATTTTAACGTGGTGACAGCCCTGATATGGCCCTTTGTGGTCGGCTGGGCTATGAGCAACATTACCTTACCTTAAGTGAGCACGAGATTTTTTTCCATTTGAAACTTCCTTTCATGATAAACCCAAGACTGTGCTGTGCAGAAAAGTGTCGTTCCATAGATAAGGCGCGGTGTAGGAGTTCAAAGAACAAGATCGTCTCGTGTGTTTGCTTCCTTTTCTTTACTTTCACTGATTTTAGGACCTTGATGTTGTGTATTCATTTTTAACGATTTTTGTTTCTTACTTCTTGTCTTTACAAGACTTCTTTTTTTTTTTTACAAAATGGTCTGTCAGTTTACTGGTCAGTTTGTTGGTTATACACACACTTAGAGGTGTTTTTCTTTTATAAACAGAGAATAAGCCTTTACTTCTTGAAGAGAGAGAGAGAGAGAGAGAGAGAGAGAGAGGAGAGAGAGAGGGGAGAGAGAGAGAGAGAGAGAGACGGCAGAGACAGAGTGATGCAGACAAAGAGACAGATTGGACAGACAGACAGACAGACAGACAAAAAAGAGAGTGCTTGGAGGAAAGGAAAAAAAACTACTGGGACGCAAACCAAAGAGTGGGAGAGAAGCAAGCAAGTGTGAGGTGGGGGACATCAGACTGAAAGACGGTGAGAGGCTGACAAAAATAATAGAGATGCACCGACCATTCAATTAATATTGGTAATAGCCCGCAGCAGAGTGATGGAAACAAACGGACAACAATGTTCTAGAAGCAAACAGACAAAACAGG
>CM065731.1:63747149-63757149 GCA_033310375.1 Conus canariensis
AGCACCAGGTCATCTGCGTAGATCGCTCCTCTGACCCTTTTGGCAGTTCTCTGACGATGTCATCTATGAAGATGAGGAACAACGTTGGCGAAAGGACTCCTCCTTGTGGTACTCCCTGTCTCAGCACCTTCTTCTTGCTTTTCTGGCCCTGAATCTTGACTCGGGCTTGGCGATTGTGTAGGTACTGGCTGATCCAGGTGTACATCCCCCCAGACACACCACATCGCCGTAGTTTGAGCCTAAGTCCGTCCTTCCAGACTTTGTCGAACGCCTTCTCCATGTCAATCCAGACAGCAAGCGTGTTCTTCTTTTCTTGGAAAGCGTCCTCAATGCTTTGCGTGATGAATGTGATCTGGTCTTCTGTTGATCTGTGTTGGCGGAAGCCTGCCTGTTCAGGGCTCAGCAGCTGATGCTCCTCAAGGTGCCAGACAAGCCTTGTGTTGACAAGTCTCTCCATCAGCTTTCCTAAGCAGCTTGTAAGGCTGATGGGTCTGTAGCTGTCAGCCTTCGACTTGTCCTTTCCCTTTTTGTGAATGGGGATCATGTCTGCTTCCCTCCAACACTGTGGTACTGATCCTGTCTTCCAGCTGGAGTTAAAGATTTTTAGAAGGACTGCCTTGCTCTTCATCCCAAGATGCAGAATCATTTCATTTGTGATTCCGTCTGGTCCAGGTGACTTCTTCAGGTTGAGGCTCTGCAACGCTTCCTCCAGCTCTTTCTCTGTGAAAGCTGTGGTCATGACTTCCTCTTGGGGCTCTTCCTCATGAAGTTCACCTTGGGCCCTGTGCACTGCAGCTCTATGTTCAGGAGGGACTTCCAGATTGCTGATGTTTTCATAGACGTCTATGAAGTGGTCTGCTGCTTTCTTTCCAGAGAGGTAATTTCCATTCTCTTGTATTGTTATAGTGGTGTGACTTGTTGTTTCATTACAGAGGGTTCTAGCCAGTTTCCACAGCTTGCTGCCATCCCTGTCGAGATTTAGGCTTTCAGTTTTCTCTTGCCAGCTTTTTCTTGCAGCTTGTGCGCAGGACAGCTTGTATCTGGCAGTTACTTCCTTCAGCGCTATGTTATTCTCCAGTGATGGCTGCTTTTCTGCTCTGTCCCTGGCTTCCGTAACAGCATCTTCCAGATTCTGGAGTTCCTCCGTCCAGTAGGGCTTGTAATCTTTACGTGCTCCTCTTGGGATGGATTCTGTAGCAGCTTTCAAGACGGCCTTTGTGAAGTCTCGAACCATCTTGTTTGAGTCCTTCTGCCTGATGTTGATTGGCTTTGTGTGTGTATCAGTGAGGGTCTCGAAGAGAGTCCAGTCCGCCTTTCTGTAATTCCAGCGGGGAAAACACTTTGCTTGTGGACACTGTAAGTTGAGGTTGATAGAGAGTTTGACGGGCTTGTGGTCACTTCCTCCAAGCTGGTTGAGGACTGTTCTTGTGGTCCTGACGAACAGGTCGTTGGTGGCGAACGCTAGATCTGGTGTTGATGTGGTCATCCAGCGTCTAGAGTAAAAGGTGGGTTCATCATCTTCTTGATTGATGAGATGAAGATGTGTGTCAATCTCCCAATCCTCAACTTCTTCGCCTCTCTTGTCCGTCTCCTCATAGCCCCATCTCTCTGAGTGACTGTTAAAATCACCCACCACCACGCAGTTGTTGTCTGGGATGTTCATGTATGTGAGGGAAAGATCACGATCTTGAGGGCAATAGACATTGTAGATCCTGATGTTGCGTTCCTTAAGGACTATATCAATCCCTTGGATCTCTGCCTGTTGATTGGTGTTGATCTTGAGTTCTTGTGCGGCGATGGAATTCCGCACCAAGATAAGCACCCCTCCTTTGTTTCTTTCCTCACGGTCCAACCTGATGGTCTCGTAACCCCTCACTTGAAAGCGATGGTTTACGGTCAAATGTGTCTCTTGGACACATGCGATATCAATATTTTCTTGATGCATCCTTTCTGCCAAGCCAAGTTTCTTTTTATGCACCCCTTCTGCATTCCACTGGAGAATGTTGAGCATTCTGGGTGGTACCGTTTGCTTGGCATTAGCAGGAGGATGAGGTCTCCTTCTTCGTCGCATTGACATGCAGAATTTCTTTGTCTGACCACCGACCGCTTGGGTGGGCCCCTTTGAGGCATAGGGCCCGGCTCCCGACCTCCCCGGCGGGTCTCCGAAGGTCGAGCGCCACATCGAAATTCTGTGGACTGCATCATCATGGAGGCGTATATGCGTGGTATCGTGGTTTAAGCTGCGCCAGTGGCCCGATACCTCCGTCTTCAGCTGGAGTTTTCTTTCGGGGTGCCTCACCCTTAGCTCATGGCCCGTGCGTCCTGCCCTGTGAGCACAGGGGGGATTGTTTCTCCGGGATCCCACCCCGGGGCTAGAGGTTATACCGCGCCTCTTGACCGCATGATGAGCCCGTCATAGGACACATGGGGTATTTCAGTGAGGACAACAGTGCCACCTGTTGACCCACCCCGTCCTGATAGGAACATCGCCAGTTGGTCCGGGACTGCTTATTCTGCCAGGCAAGCCTGACTTATATCGCAGCTAACCCCCATATCTGAGGGCCATTCCCCTATCCGCCACCCGGGGACCCGCCGAGTTGGGGATGGTCGCCCCACTACTGAATTGGAAGCAGCCTGGTCCCGGATATCATTAGTGATGATAGTATTTCCGGTACTAGACTATTCCTGTTCCAGTTTTGTACAATATAGCAATGTTCCACTAGCCAATAAAAGCAAATATTAGCGTCGAACGTGAACAAACGCTGTTTGCAAATAGTGGTCATGGGTAATACGAAGGTGTCCATGTAAGAGTTATTCCAAACGAGATATGTGAGGACTGCCTTATAACCAGGTCTTCTTCAAACAATCAGGTGCATGCTGAACGTGTTTTTTTTTTCATAAAGCTTCTGATTTCTGGGATGCATTCTGATCTTCGTCTGTGGACAGTAAATATTAGCCCATGAAGTGTGGAAAAAATGGCAGCGTGGATAAGAAATCCCTTGTAAATAACTCTCAGCACGCACAGCAGACCGAAAATCAGATTCTCCCTGCTGGGGTTGGAATTGTATTTGACACTGCAATCTGGCTGCCAGGGTCAACTCGACGGGCATATTGATGTTCACCTTCCCAAGAGAGACCACTCCGCAGTGCGGTCTGGCTTCGTTGTGTCTGCACTCTGAGCGTGGAAGGAACAGAGAAAAGAGAGAGAGAGAGAGAGAGAGAGAGAGAGAGGAATGGCATGTGTGAAAGAAAGAAATGAGGAAGGGGGGAAGGATCTGCAAGAATGGAATGCAGAAAAGAATCTATATTATACATCAGCTTCACTACTGTGCATTTCTTCAAAACAAGATGATTGTAAATCGACAACGCAGAGTCCACGTTAGTTGACCTACTTGAGATGGAGACTGAGAGGAGGGAGGAGAACGCCAGGACATCACACGAAACAACTGTGTCTGTTGTTCCCCTGATTGTACCATAGCAGTGGCTCAGGACATTGGATTAAACACAAAAATCACATCCTAATCTGAGACTTATTCAGAGGAATTCTTTCAACTCTAGGTACCCTGCATACCCACGGAGAATCTTGACTTCCAGCCCACATACTTGACAGGTCATGGGTAGAGCTTGTATATTTGATGTTTTTTATGTGTTTAGTTTTTTTTTGTTCTTTGTTTCGCTTGTGTGTGTGTGTGTGTGTGTGTGTGTGTGTGTGTGTGTGTGTGTGTGTGTGTGTGTGTGTGTGTGTGTGTGTGTGTTCCTACATCCTATAATTTATTATTATTTATACAGAGAGAGAGAGAGAGAGAGAGAGAGAGAGAGAGAGAGAGAGAGAGACGCACGTACGCGCTTCAATAAGAACCAGGACATTAACAAGAAGAAGGGAAAAAAAAACTTATAATAGCAATACCAACAACAATACTACTGCCTCAAACAGCATCAATAACCTTCTTCATTATTTTTACCTCCCCTCCATCCATACCCCTCCCCTCTTCTCCGATTCCCATCACACACCCCCCCCCCCCCCCCCCCCCCCTTCATTCCAACAAAATAATGAGTACGATTATGTTGCAAGACGTGAAAGAAGTCAAAACATAACGTCCTTTTCTGAATAGGATATGTGGCTTATTTAAAACTTTCTTCCGGCTGACACGTTGGCTCGCTGACTGTACACACATTACATACTGTGCTGCAAATACAACTGTAAAAGATGTATGAAAATTGGAGCACAACATTTGCAAATGCAGTCCATTACTGGACTCCAGTTTGAGGTGGTTTTTTTTTCGCTCACTAGAGGGGGGGGGGGGAGAGGAAACATTTTCATTATTTGATTTAACTTCATAACAACCAATCAAAGCCTATCTACATTTTTTCAGTTAATGAAAGAACTAATACCGTATCTATATTTGTAGTGGCTGAACAGTCAACAATAACCCCAAACTCTCTCTTTCTCTCTCTCTCTCTCTCTCTCTCTCTCTCCTCTCTCTCTCTCTCCATCTCTCTCTCTGTGTCACTCACTCACTCTGGCAACAGCTTTCCTTTAATTATAGGGCTGATTATTTAATCAATCCGCCATCGACTCCCTCTTCTTTCATCGTGATTTAAAAGTGACCCGGGAACAAGACCCCCGGGCGTAATTTGTCTTCCATCTGCAATTGCTCAGAGGAAAGGGTGGCAGCAAGTGACAGATTGGCAGTGGAGGGGGAGTGGTGTGAGGGGGAACAGAAGAATGCAGAGGGTTGGGGGATTAAGAAAGGAACAGAATAAAACCCACAGAGATGTGCAACGCTACTGGCCATCGCCCGACCATTGCCATCAATGAGAACCCTCGGCACTGACGAATACAACACGTTCATACTGCACAGATCTGACGTCAGACTTAAGAGCGATTAATTGAAAACCGATCAACACGTCTGTTCCCCAATCAAAGCATAGAACACGTTCAACATTTTCGTTTCTTTCTCAAGAATGAATGCGACAAATCTTGCCAATTAGGTTCATAGGGACTATGTATGTATGGCCTTGTAAAATTTGCTCTAGATCTGCATTGCAACCCACACATGTCAACAAAGTAAGAAAATGTTTAAAAAGGGAGAAGGTAATATGTATTTAGTGACTGCACAGTACAAATTAACAAGAAACCTCAACGTTTACCATCGATGTGTGGTTAATATAATACTAAAGTAGTTAATTAAATCAAGCGGTTTTAATTTCAGTCTTTCACAGTTTTTGATACATGTTCAAGAGACATACGATGGACTAGGTGGGGCTAAGAAACGATTCAACCTTGGCAGAAGTCTGTGTTCTCTTAATTGCCGTTCTACTTCTTCGTACATTATTCATTTATTTGTTTGCTTGTTTGTTCCTTTATTCGTTTCATGCATGTCTTATTTTCTTCCTTGCCTTCTCCGTACTTTTGTTCTAGGAGGGCTGATTCATAGCTTTTGCCCTTATACATCCACGCCTACCTTTTGCAATACAGATTTTGATAGCATTTCCAACTAAAACCCAGTTTGTGTGCTTTTTTGTGCATAAAGTGGAATGACCAAGTTGTAAGGCATGTGTCAAAACGTTATGCAAGGATTCGTTTTGGAAAATGAAGTAGATGTTAGCACAGAGCAGTGAAGACGCTAGGCTTTCTCAATGGAAGAACCTGATGAGAACCAAATCAAAAGTTCGCCAATCAGACCGCTGTATGATTATGCTAACCAGAGTGTGTCACTGACGTGACAGATGCCTGTTTGAGGAATGACTCCATACTCAAAGGGCACCAGGGAGAGTGCAGACCTACACGATACTTGTTCTTTCATGTCTGGAAACTGAATTGAACTGTATGATTTGTTTATATGCTTTTATTTTCTGTCATGGAATATGTATATTACATTCAGTAAATATATATAGTGTTAAAGGATTTTACATTCCATGAGAGCATGTTATGCTAGATATAGTTATCAATTCACAAAAGGTCACTTCACATTACTTATTGCTCATGGGAGACTCGTAAAAGTCAAGCTGTACAGAATCTGAATTCGTCTTCTGATTTGAATTTGCGACTCAGATACACATCAAAATTCAATAGTTGTTTTCCTGAGCCACATTCTATCTTTCCACAATTTGTGTGTGTGTGTGTGTGTGTGTGTGTGTGTGTGTGTGTGTGTGTGTGTGTGTGTGTGTGTGTGTGTGTGTGTGTGTGTGTGTGTGTGTGTGTGTGTAATTTTGGATCAGACAGGGGTTTTTTTAATCAATTTTGCTGATAGACAAAAAAAGCAAACAGACATAAGTGAAATTGCAATCTACGCGCATGCTAAGACAAATTTCTTTAGCACAAAATACGCTCCACGCCTAAAGACAACCCATGTCAACAAACAAGAAAGTCTATGCCAAAAAAACAAATTAGTTCAGTCTGGAGAAACATAAAACAAAGAAAATACCTGTATGCTGATCGAGAAATAATCGAGCTACAAGACAACATCAACACCTAAAAAGAATGTTCTTAAAAAGAAAAAGACAAACCCCATAGCTAGTACAAAGAGAAATGAGAGAGAGAGAGGAAGAGAGAGAGAGAGAGAGAGAGAGAGAGAGAGAGAGGAGGGGGACGGGGGGAAGAGAGAGAGATTAGGGCAATGAAATTGAAATATAAGGAAAAAAAAACCCTTAAATACCAATAACAACAAAATCCGTAACAAACACCTTCCTCCTCAAACAAACACACCTCCCCCACAGTTCCCAGTTCAAAAGCTATTCCATCCATTACCCCCCTTCCCCACCCAGTACACGCAACCATACGCACTCACGCGCGCGCTAGCGCGCGCACACACACACAGACACCGGCACGCGCGCGCACGTATGCATGCACACACACGCACACACACACACGCACACACACACACACACACACACACACACACACACACACACACACACACACACACACACACAAAGAAGTGAAAGCAAAACGCCTTTGTCAAAATGCAGGAACTTCACAGTTTATCTACAACGTTAACGCAACACGTATCACATAATTATCATGTTGTGATGCAGACCTAAATACATTCAAAATGCATTCAGGACAAAGTAGATTTGCACGTGCAATCCGTTACCAGACCGTACTTTGAAAGGTTTGGGATTTTGTTTTGTTTCGATTTTTAAGTTTGTTTTTATTGTTTTCGTTGTTGTTGATTTCAATGATTGTTTTTATTTTTTCATTTGTCTGTATGTTTGTTTTGCTTACTCGAAAGGAAGGGAAACATTCTCGTTAGTCTCCAAAACTTTCCAATACCCAAAGGAAGCCTACCTACATTGGCTTCTATCGGTGAAAGTATTGATAATATCTTGTCTACGTCTGTACCGCCTCCAGAGGTAGCCAGTAACCCGAAGATGCTTTTTCACTTCTCTTTCCGACTGTCTCTTTCCACCATGCGTCTCTTACAGAACAGAACTGATTCTCTTATGACTCCACGCTCGACTCGTCTTTTTTTTTTTTTCTTCGCCTTGATTCAAAATTGATCTGGGAACGAGTCCCCAGGGTGTAATTTGTCTTCCATCTGCAATTGCCTGGAGGAACATGTAGCAGGCACGGACAGATGGGCGGTGGGGAGAGGAGAGGAGGGGGGTGGGAGGAAGGGTGAAGGGGATCAGAGGGAGGCAAAGGGAGGGGGGCATTAAAGGAAGGAACAGAAGAAAACCCACAGACCTGTGTAAGTGCACACGCCGCTGCCTCATGATTGTGGCGTCGTTCACGTGAAACGACATCGCTGATCGGTATAACAGTCTTAGCTGCACAACTCTGGCATCAAAGTGATGAGGAATTAACCAACTGGAATATTGTTATGTTTTTTTTTCTATATCAAAATCGATAGAAACGCGAAAAAAATAATCGAAATGAATTGAAATATATCTGGGAGGGGGAGGGGAGGGAGGCTGTCATTCAAGACCAGGCTTCATGCTGTGACAATGGCTTGTTATTTCTGTATACGTATCTGCTTCCAATTTTGCAACAGAACGTATTAGCAACTTAACGATCTAAAAACGGTGCGACACGTTACCTTAACACCTTATGTATATATAATCCTTCTTCATACAAGTTCAGTTTCAGTTTCAGTTACATCAAGGAAGCGTCACTGCGTGCGGACTAGTCCATATACGCTACACCACATCCGCCAAGTTCTGAGACCACACTACGCCTGATTTTAAGTCGATGGATAAATGAATTAACAACAAAGATGAGACAATCGAAGAAGAGGGTCTCGTGGCTACGACTCAGCAGATGTCTGACCTATGCACTAGCCCAACACGCCGGTCAGACCTTGAGTGCCTACCTAACAACATTGGGGTGTTCTTTTTTCTTCATACAAGAAAAATGATAAATTGACACGCACTTTCTCACCTCCGAGTGAGACGCAATGGGGAGGAGAGGGTGGGAGGGAGGGGGGAAGGAGGAAAGGGAGAGAGTTAGGGTCATCATACAGTAATGACAGACTGTTAAACACGATCGAGAAAATAAACTGTTAGGGAGGGAGGGGGGCGGGGGGTTAGGGGGAGAGAGGCACACAGTAATGACAAACTGTTAAACATGATCGAGAAAATAAACATTAAGTGGAGGGGGGGGGTAGGGTGAGGGGTTGGGCCGGTTGGGAGGAGAGACAGAGCGAGAGAGAATTAATTTTACCCAATAAATAAAGAGAAAAAAAAGAAAATGAAAAAAGGAGGTCTGTGTGACCGTTGTCCATGGTCCGGTTTTAGCCCCACACAAAACAAAAAAAAACACCCTCACTCCCACCCCTCCCCTACTAGCTTCATCCTGGCTTCACGTCCCTTCCCCCACCTCGCTGAAATCTCTCCACAGTCACAGTGCTCCTCCAGACAGCCGATGTCTGTCTTCATCCTGGCTTCACGTCCCTTCCCCCACCTCGCTGAAATCTCTCCACAGTCACAGTGCTCCTCCAGACAGCCGATGTCTGTCTTCATCCTGGCTTCACGTCCCTTCCCCCACCTCGCTGAAATCTCTCCACAGTCACAGTGCTCCTCCAGACAGCCGATGTCTGTCTTCATCCTGTCAATGTCGGAAAACAGCACTGCAATATTGTTTCCATTCTGCATACACGCACAGAAGAGTTCCTGAATATCGTTCTTAGTTTTGTTCACAGACGAGGCCCGGCGTTCACTTTCTTCTTCCAGTTTGTCACATCGTCGGCATATCTCATTGCACATGGTTATCACTTGTGTGTGTGTGTGTGTGTGTGTGTGTGTGTGTGTGTGTGTGTGTGTGTGTGTGTGTGTGTGTGAGTGTGTGTTGTGTGTGTGTGTGTGTGTGTGTGTGTGTGTGTGTGTGTGTGTGTGTGTGTGTGTGTGTGTGTGTGTGTCCGTGCAAGAATCTACGCGCATGTGAGTGCATGTGTTTGTGTATGTGCAAATATGTTTTTTGTTGTATGTGTGTTGGGAGGGAAGGGGGGGGGGGACACATGGATAAGCCGAAGAGGCACGTTACATTGATACAGAGATGGAGAATAGGTTGAAAAGCAGATTCCGAGTCTGAAAAGTAGTCATTGGTAATATGAAAGTCTTCATGGAACACTAATCCGAACAGTTCTTGTGAGGACTATGTCGTACCAGGTCCTCTTCAAATATTCAGGTGCATGATGAATGTTCTTTTTTACATAAATCTTCTGACTGCTGCAATGAATTCTGACCGGCGTGTGAGAACCGTGTTTATCAGCCGGCGAAGTTTAAAAAACTGACAGCGTGGATCAGAAATCCCTTGTTGATTGCTTTCGGCACGAACCGCAGACAAAAGAAGATTCTCCCTGCTGGTTTTGGAATTGTATTTGACATTGCAATCTGAACGTCAGGGTCAACTCTCCGGGCATATCGATATTCACCTTCCCTAGAGACAGCGCTGTGCTCTGCAGTCTGACTGTTGTGTCTGCACTCCAAATGTGAAAAGAAGATTGTTGGGAGGGAGGCAGAAGCGGAGGAAAGAAAGAAAGAAAGAAAGAAGAGGGAA
>CM065731.1:63762149-63774649 GCA_033310375.1 Conus canariensis
CCTCTCCTGTCTTACACATCTCCTGTCTTACATCTCTCCTGTCTTACATCTCTCCTGTCTTACACCTCTCCTTTACATCTCTCCTGTCTTACATCTCTCTTGTCTTACATCTCTCTTGTCTTACACCTCTCCTGTCTTACATCTTTCCTGTCTTACATCTCTCTGTCTTACACCTCTCTTGTCTTACACACCTCTTCTCTTACACGTCTCCTCTCTTGCATCTCTCTTGTCTTACATCTCTCCTGTCTTACATCTCTCAAGTCTTACATCTCTCCTGTCTTACATCTCTCCTGTCTTACACCTCTCCTGTCTTACATCTCTCCTGTCTTACACCTCCCCTGTCTTGCATCTCTCCTGTCTTACACCTCTCCTGTTTTACACCTCTCCTTCCTGACATTTCTCCTGTCTTACATCTCTCCTGTCTTTTATCTCTCCTGTTTTACACCTCTCCTTCCTTACATCTCTCCTGTCTTACATCTCTCCTGTCTTACATCTCTCCCGTCTTACACCTCTCCTGTGTTACACCTCTCCTTCCTTACATCTCTCCTGTCTTAATCTCTCCTGTCTTACATCTCTCCTGTCTTACATCTCTCCTGTTTTACATCTCTCCTGTCTTACATCTCTTCTGTTTTACACCTCTCCTTTCTTACATCTCTCTTGTTTTACACCTCTCCTGTCTTACATCTCTCCTGTCTTACATCTCTCCTGTCTTACACCTCTCCTGTCTTACATCTCTTCTGTTTTACACCTCTCCTTTCTTACATCTCTCCTGTTTTCCATCTGTCCTGTCTTACATCTCTCCCGTCTTACATCTCTCTTGTCTTACATCTCTCCTGTTTTACATCCCTCCTGCCTGACACAAAACCTGAGCTGTTTCATTTGCATCAGTACCCAGTATTGTTTTGAGATGTTCTGCATGATCGTTGTGTATCAGTACCCAGTATTGTTTTGAGATGTTCTGCATGATCGTTGTGTATCAGTACCCAGTATTGTTTTGAGATGTTCTGCATGATCGTTGTGCATCAGTACCCAGTATTGTTTTGAGATGTTCTGCATGATCGTTGTGCATCAGTACCCAGTATTGTTTTGAGATGTTCTGCATGATCGTTGTGTATCAGTACCCAGTATTGTTTTGAGATGTTCTGCATGATCGTTGTGTATCAGTACCCAGTATTGTTTTGAGATGTTCTGCATGATCGTTGTGTATCAGTACCCAGTATTGTTTTGAGATGTTCTGCATGATCGTTGTGTATCAGTACCCAGTATTGTTTTGAGATGTTCTGCATGATCGTTGTGTATCAGTACCCAGTATTGTTTTGAGATGTTCTGCATGATCGTTGTGTATCAGTACCCAGTATTGTTTTGAGATGTTCTGCATGATCGTTGTGTATCAGTACCCAGTATTGTTTTGAGATGTTCTGCATGATCGTTGTGTCTGTGCAGAGCATCCTTGGACTACGACCTGGCAAATCACATGACTTGCAGTGGAGGAAATACCTTCTCTCTGTCTGTTTGTCTCTGGGTTTTTTTTTTTGTTTGTTTGTTTGTTTTTTTTGTTGGTTTTTTTGTTTGTTTTGTTTGTTTGTTTGTTTGTTTGTTCTGGGGGGTGTTTGTTTGTTTGTTTCGTTTTCACCCTGTTTCGTTCTCTTTCAGATTGTAGTGCGCTTGCTAATTGACTCATTAAAAACAATTAGTGACGACAAAGTGAGACTGAACTGGGATATGGCTTGTTGAATTTTTTTCAATCCGCCCGAGTATAAAAGCTTTTCGTTTTGTGTCGTTATTTCCTGTCGTTTTTGTTTTTTGTCTGTCATGGAATATGTTTTATTTGTAACCGTCATAGCATCTTTTTTTTTAATCGAATGCACCTTCAACCACCTAACAGCGTACTATCCATACTGTAGAATAAACGGTGTCTTTTTTAATGCATGGCTTCAAATCCCAGCCAACAATATTTCATATCATGTTCACATCGTCTTTATGATTGGTCTATTTACTTACAGCAAGTATACTCTGTGTCTCCACTTTTCCATGGCACATATACATTCCATACCAACAGCGGTGCAGTCAGATAAAAGGACTCAGATCACAACATTATTTTGTGTGCTGAAATTCTGGAACTCTCATTTTTCCAGTCAAATTGACACAATAGGTTTCTGAGGTTTCTGGACCCGGTCGGTGCCGCTGATTCAAACGGGAAAACAAGAATCACAATCCTACTTTCGTCCGTTTTTTTTGGTAATACGTCTCTGAGTTTGTCAGACAAATTTTCCTAACATTTGTAACCCGTCGGTCTGCTTGACGCCGGGCAAAGGAAGCGTGGACTACAGCCTTGCCCTGTAATCGCAGACCTAAATCGAACTCAATGGAACCATCGTTCCCATGGTGACCTGATATGGAGCTAATATGGACAACTTCCTGTCAATTAATAACACTGGCACTACGACAGAGCGATCCTGAATATGACCGTATATGCGAAAGTTTGAAATGAACGATGGGAGAGTAATTGCCCCTGAAGGATCCAGAACGATGAGACAGGAAAGGGAAATACTGATAAATGGAGAACTGAATGTCTCTCATTACTTACACTCAGAATTTCCTGCCACAACCACTTCAGGTGATAAGGCAAACAGGGGGCAAGCAGGGGAAGGGGGGCTTCTCTGACGCTATACCGACACTGACAGATGGACAACGCATTCACATGACCGGGAAATGGCTAAAACTTACGTTGGGTGTCAGCGACATACCAAACTTCCGGTCTCTGACTTGAGTTAGAATTCAGTGTTCTGTCTCAGAGCCAACAAAGTGTCCTCCATGCCGTGTGTCCGTAATGCGGCTTAGAGCTGGACCCACTGAACCGAGCAGATGGCGAATATGTCCATCGTGTCCTTATCGGCTCATGCTAAGTCGTCAGGCTCTTTGTTTTTCTTCCAATTAACTCGACATAAATCCCAGCCTTTTCTTCTTTCTTCTTCTTCTTCTTCTTCTTCTTCTTCTTCTTCTTCTTCTTCTTCTTCTTTCTTTCTTTCTTTCTTTCTTTCTTTCTTTCTTTCTTTCAGTTCTGATTCTCTCTCTCTCTCTCTCTCTCTCTCTCTCTCTCTCTCTCTCTCTCTCTCTCTCTCTCTTATTCTTTTGCCCTTTTTCTTTCTCTGCTATTTCCCTTCTTTTTCCTTCTCTTTCTTGATATGTTCATTTCTTACTTTCCGTCCTTTCTTTCTTCATTTCTTACTCTTCTTTCTTTCTTTCTTTCTTTCTTTCTGTTGCTCCATTTTCTTTATTTTTTTCATCCTCTTTCTCTTTCTCCCAAGCTTTCTTTCGTTTCCTTTTTTTTCTTGTACGTGTTTCTAGTTCCATACTGCCGGCGAGTGTTAAAGTAACATACAGGAATATTTAGTCTCTGTGGGCTTTAGACATGTGTTAAAGTAACATACAGGTACCTTTAGTGTGTAACATACAGGTACCTTCAGTGTGCTTTAGACATGTGCACAATTCAGTTCAAACGTTATCTAAATGGGAGAGGAGAGGGATGGGATAGAAAGGGTTTTCTTCAAGCTAATCATGAAAATTCCATCTAATCTATGTCGTTTATAGCCCAGCAGATTGTAGATCCTACAGACACTGATAGCTTACTATAAATGACATTGTTTACGGAATGAAAAAAAAGAAAAAGAAGAAAGATTACAAGAAAAACGCAAACAATGTGGGGGCAAATGAGAAATCGTCAGAATGCTGCAAACTAACCGAAAGAAACGCACAAAAATCCACCTATATTTATTGTCCTATTGGTGAGTGATGTGAGGTCTGGTTGCCAAGGACAAGAGGATGTTGATCGGCAGCTGTTGGACGTTTACATCTTAATGACAATCTTCAGTGAAACAAGTCTCCCACTGTATCCTTTGTATCTTTGCCGCTACTCGACCTCTTCATTTTCTGTGACTGTCAGTCGTGCTGTCTGTCTCTTTCGTGGTGTGTCTGTCTGTCTATTCTTGTTTGTTTGTTTGTTTGTTTGATGTCAGTTCACGACTCTGTAACAATAGAGAAAATACCCTGTACAATGCATTCTCGCAAATGAACCCAGCAGTTATCATGAGTCCTTTCTATCCCTTCCGCCAAGACAAAGCTAGATAGAAAGTTTTAGTGTAAACCATCGAATTTTAAACAAGCTACGTTCAAAGCTGTAGTGCAGACCATTCTTAAGTAAGCCAAGCCATACAATGCTTTCGTTCAAACCATCCTGAAATAAAGCAAGCTATATACAAGGCTTTAGATCTACCAATTCCGAAGTAAACTAGCCTACGTATACAGTCTTAATGCCATTCGTCCTGAAGTAAATCAAGTTAACTACAAAGATTTAATGCCTTCCATCCTGAAATAAACCAAAATACACAAACCTTCTGTGAGATCTATTCTTAAGTAAACCAAGCTAAGTATAAACCTTTAGTGTAGACCTTCCTGAATTAGACTAAGCTATGTCAAACCTTTAGTGTGACCCAGCTTGAGGTAAACCAAGTTAAGGACAAAGCCTTTGCGCGATCCACCATGGAGCTGTGTAAAAAGCCTTAAATCGACCCAGCCTGAAGAACTCGAGTCCGATGTCCGACACCATCAACGTACTGGAACACATTTCAGAGACGGGCAGCACAATTGATCCGTCATGCAGACTGCAGTTTCCTAGCGACGGTAACATCCTGACACAGACTTCCTGTTCCTTCCTTCACCTCACCATTTTCGCCCCCCCCCCCCAACCCCCAACCCCCCCACCCCTCCTTCTTTTTACATTTATCCCACTGCTATTTGATGTTAGTGTCCCTGAAGAAGAAGAAGAAGAAGAAAAGAAGAAGAAGAAGAAGAAGAAGAAGAAGAAGAAGAAGAAGAAGAAGAAGAAGAAGAAGAAGAGGAGGAGGAGGAGGAAGGAGGAGGAGGAGAAGAGGAGGAGGAAGCTAGTTTCCTTTATCTGTGCAGTTGGAGTGATAAGCTAAAAGGAGTTATCTCTCTACCGTCGAAGTCTTCACAGATGTAATGATGCCATCACACGCTCCATCTTCAGCTCGCCTCGCTCCTGTCCCCCGTGTCCTGAACAAACAACTTTTTTTTTTCGTCACATTCGTGTGCAGGCTGTTTTGTCAGCGAGATGAAGTGTGTGTATCGAATGAATCCACTGATCGAAACTCCCTCCACCCTCCAGCACCCACCCACCCACCCATTCTCCCACCACCATCACACATACACACATTCCGACCATTTCCACACTCCCTTCAACTGCCAGCCCTCCCCTCCATGCCCCTCTCTGAAACTCACCCTCACCCACCCCCAACTCCCTTCCTTTTTATTTCCAAAGTGTAAAGTTATTTCATTTGCACATCAATGACTGATTATATCATTCTGTACATGTGGCTTGAAGTCCTCTCATTTCTTTTCTGTTGGCATCAACGATCTGATTTATTATCATTCTGTTTCTGTTGGCATCAACGATCTCATGTATTATCATTTCTGTTTCTGTTGGCATCAACGATCTGATTTATTATCATTTCTGTTTCTGTTGGCATCAACGATCTCATGTATTATCATTTCTGTTTCTGTTGGCATCAACGATCTGATTTATTATCATTTCTGTTTCTGTTGGCATCAACGATCTGATTTATTATCATTTCTGTTTCTGTTGGCATCAACGATCTGATTTATTATCATTTCTGTTTCTGTTGGCATCAACGATCTGATTTATTATCATTTCTGTTTCTGTTGGCATCAACGATCTGATTTATTATCATTTCTGTTTCTGTTGGCATCAACGATCTGATTTATTATCATTTCTGTTTTGCAGTTCCTGCATCATCCAGTGTTTGTGGTGTTGGCAGACGAAAACTTTCCACTGAAATGTGTGTGTGTGTGTGTGTGTGTGTGTGTGTGTGTGTGTGTGTGTGTGTGTGTGTGTGTGTGTGTGTGTGTGTGTGTGTGTGTGTGTGTGTGTGCCGGTCTATCTCTCTCTCTCTCTCTCTCTCTCTCTCTCTCTTTCTTTCTTTCTCTCTCTCTCTCTCTCTCTCTCTGTCTCTGTCTCCCTCTCTGTTGTCTGTCTCTGTCTCTGTCTGTCTGTCTCTCTCTCTCTCTCTCTCTCTCTCTCTCACACACACACACACACACACACACACTCACGCACCACACACACACACACACACACACACACACACACACACACACACACACACACACACACACACACACACACGTACGTCACTCACCACTCCCTACTCTCAAAACAGGACTGGATGATTGATGAAAACCTTCGTCTAGCACGCACATACACAACACCTGAAGTGCTGACAACTTATAGTAACAACGTGCTCAGTCAGCCCAGGAGAAAAGACTATGACAAGACAGAAACATCCTCCTTTGTATCTTATCGTGCTGTAGACAACCCAATTCCCTGTGAAATAGGTTGGTGTCACAACGTCAGCGTTTGAAGAGGATCCATCAGTCTTGGTGCACAAGCTGCAGTCGTTAATTTACTGCCAGAGGAAAATATCTGATGATGAGACTTGGTGCTGTGTGTGTGTGTGTGTGTGTGTGTGGTGTGGGTGCTGCGTGCTGTGCGTGCGTGCGTGCGTGGTATGTGGTCGTGTGCGTGCGTGTGTGTGGTGTGTGTGTTGTGTGTGTGTGTGTGTGTGCGTGTGTGTGTTTGTGTGCGTGAGTGTGTGTGTGTGTGTGTGTGTGTGTGTGTGTGTGGTGCGTGCGTGTGTGTGTGTGTGTGTGTGTTGTGTGTGTGTGTGTGTGTGTGTGTGTGTGTGTGTGTGTGTTGTGTTGTGTGTGTGTGTGTGTGCGCCGCTTGTTGCATTCATACATGTGTCAGTGCGTGCGTGTGCATGTTGTGTGTGTGTGTGTGTGTGTGTGTGTGTGTGTGGTCATGCATATGCATGTGTGTGTGTGTGTGTGTGTGCGTGTGGCGTGCGTGTGTGTGTGTGTGTGTGGGGTGTGTGTGTGTGTGTGTGTGTGTGTGTGTGTGTGTGTGTGTGTGTGTTCTTATGGATGGAGACATAAAGAGAGAGAGAGAGAGGGAGCGAGGAAGAGAGGGAGAGATACGACGGTAGTGAGAGGGATGAAGGGGTAGGGAGGGAGGGGGAACCAAAAGGTGAGAGGGAAAGAGAGGGGACGGGCTGGATAGAGAGGCAGATTTTCTGTCAGTTTACTTATTCAGTCCACACATACAACTTTTTGTTAAAAAGCCCAGCATGAATCTAACAAACATACAAACAACTAAATAAACGAACAAAACACTAAGCAAGGTGGTGGTGCCAATCAATGGTGCGGATCCGGATCAAATGTCAGATCCAGGATCTGTTCCACCTTGACAGAGGTCTGAGCTGCTCCAAGTACGCTTCTGGTATTGCCTGTCACTCATGTTACTTTTTTTTGTTGTTTTACAGTTTATCATAATATTGAATGGTTCTTCTGTCAATTACTTTTTATCTTTACACAACCATGCCTCATCTTCTAATCCCACCACCCCCTCCATCCCTTCCCTCTTCTCCTTTTCTTTCCCCCTCGCTCCTCTCCCCCCCCCCCACCCCCACCCCCCTTTCTGTGTCTCTGTCTCTCTGTCTATATATTTCTCTCTGTGTCTCTGTCTCTGTCTCTGTCTATCTGTCTGTCTGTCTGTCTGTCTGTCTGTCTGTCTCTCTCTCTCTCTCTCTCTCTCTCTCTCTCTCTCTCTCTCTCTCTCTCTCTCTCTCTCTCTCTGCGTTGTGCTAAAGTGTCAAAGTGTCTCTCTAAGTTGACTTCAACGCGGTGATAACCCTGATATGGCCCTTTGCAGTCGGCTGGGCTATAAGCAACATTATCTTTCCTCTCTCTCTCTCTCTCTCTCTCCTCTCTCTCTCTCTTTCTCTCTCTCTCTCTCTTTCTCTCTCTCTTTTTAAGATGCTACAATGGTAACATAGACAGTGCCAGCACACGCCTCTGTCCTCATTATGCTAGGCAAGCCAGAAAAGTGAATCTTGGCCCGTTGTTATCGCTCCTGTCTTCGTTTTGTTTGTGTTGTTTGTTGTGCTCGTCTGCCTCATCTGTCAATGCCTTTTGTTTGTTGTGCTTGTATGTCTCATCTGTCAATGCCTTTTGTTTGTTGTGCTCGTATGCCTCATCTGTCAATGCCTTTTGTTTGTTGTGCTCGTATGCCTCATCTGTCAATGCCTTTGTTGTGCTTGTATGTCTCATCTGTCAATGTCTTTTGTTTGTTGTGCTTGTATGTCTCATCTGTCAATGCCTTTTGTTTGTTGTGCTCGTATGCCTCATCTGTCAATGCCTTTTGTTTGTTGTGCTTGTATGCCTCATCTGTCAATGTCTTTTGTTTGTTTGTTGTGCTTGTATGTCTCATCTGTCAATGTCTTTTGTTTGTTGTGCTTGTATGTCTCATCTGTCAATGCCTTTTGTTTGTTGTGCTCGTATGCCTCATCTGTCAATGCCTTTTGTTTGTTGTGCTTGTATGCCTCATCTGTCAATGTCTTTTGTTTGTTGTGCTTGTATGTCTCATCTGTCAATGTCTTTGTTGTGCTTGTATGTCTCATCTGTCAATGTCTTTTGTTTGTTGTGCTTGTATGTCTCATCTGTCAATGCCTTTGTTGTGCTTGTATGTCTCATCTGTCAATGTCTTTTGTTTGTTGTGCTTGTATGTCTCATCTGTCAATGCCTTTGTTTGTGCTTGTATGTCTCATCTGTCAATGCCTTTTGTTTGTTGTGCTTGTATGTCTCATCTGTCAATGTCTTTTGTTTGTTTGTTGTGCTTGTATGTCTCATCTGTCAATGTCTTTTGTTTGTTGTGCTTGTATGTCTCATCTGTCAATGTCTTTTGTTTGTTGTGCTTGTATGTCTCATCTGTCAATGTCTTTGTTTGTTGTGCTTGTATGTCTCATCTGTTAATGCCTTTGTTGTGCTTGTATGTCTCATCTGTCAATGTCTTTTGTTTGTTGTGCTTGTATGTCTCATCTGTTAATGCCTTTGTTGTGCTTGTATGCCTCATCTGTCAATGCCTTTTGTTTGTTGTGCTCGTATGCCTCATCTGTCAATGCCTTTTGTTTGTTGTGCTTGTATGTCTCATCTGTCAATGCCTTTGTTGTGTTTGTATGTCTCATCTGTCAATGTCTTTTGTTTGTTGTGCTTGTATGTCTCATCTGTCAATGCCTTTGTTGTGTTTGTATGTCTCATCTGTCAATGTCTTTTGTTTGTTGTGCTTGTATGTCTCATCTGTCAATGTCTTTTGTTTGTTGTGTTTGTATGTCTCATCTGTCAATGTCTTTTGTTTGTTGTGTTTGTATGTCTCATCTGTCAATGCCTTTGGGTCCAACCTCCCTGTGTATTGTCTTGTTCTTTTCTTCAACAATTTCTCCATGCAGGACAGCAACCTTTTGTTTTTATTCTTATCTTCACCCTATGTCTGCTGTCACTCACCTTGAATCTTGCTTGATAGTTTGCTTGTTGTCTTTCTTTCAGGAGCCCTTCCATCATTTTGTGTTTCTTCGTTTATTTCCCCTTCTGTTGCTGATTATAGTTCTAGCCCAGGTTAAAATTTGTAGGCTATCTGCTTTGAACACCGATTACCTACACTATTACTGCCAGACCCTTATTCTGACCACAGCATTGTAATTAATTCTTGGATGACAGAGGGGGGGGGGGAGAGAAAACAGATAGAGACAGAGAAGCAAAGACAGAGCCAATGAGACAGACAGACAGACAGACAGACAGACAGACAGACAGACAACAGACAGAGGGAGGGAGTATGAACAGAAATGTGAAGAAAGAGAAACACAGTCGTTGTGCAAGAGGTTACAGAGGACGTGAAGGTGTAAGGAAGATGAAGGAGCGACGTGGAGGACCAGTGGTCACTGCAGTCAACGGTTGAGGTCTGAAGTCAGGGAAGAGAGCTGATGACCAGTCAGCTGTCTGGAAGCCAAATGGGTCTGGGAGGCCAAGCTGGCTGCCTTGTTTGTCGGCAGTCCTGATTGGGTCTTTTCTGTCCTTTTTCCTTCTGTGGGCGATGTCTGTCTGTTTGTCTTTATCTCTCTACTCCCAGCCATCTTCCTCGGTCTCACCTCCATCCTACATTCTCTCTCTCTCTCTCTCTCTCTCTCTCTCTCTCTCTCTCTCTCTCTCTCTCTCTCTCTCTCTCTCTCTCTCTCTCCCCAATCCATACTTACTTTGTCTTTTTCTGATTAACAGGTATATCTGTTGATGATGTGATTGTGATAAGTTGAGCAAACAAGAAAACTCTAAGCAGAGAGTACAGACCTCTACAAGGCTGAATGGACACCACATGTCCCTTTGATCTACCTCTACCAAGGCTGAATGGACACCACATTGTCCCTTTGATCTACCTCCACCATGGCTGAATGGACACCACATTGTCCTTTGATCTACCTCCACCAAGGCTGAATGGACACCACATTGTCCCTTTGATCTACCTCCACCATGGCTGAATGGACACCACGTTGTCCCTTTGATCTACCTCCACCATGGCTGAATGGACACCACGTTGTCCCTTTGATCTACCTCCACCAAGGCTGAACGGACACCACGTTGTCCCTTTGATCTACCTCCAGCAAGGCTGAATGGACACCACGTTGTCCCTTTGATCTACCTCCACCAAGGCTGAATGGACACCACGTTGTCCCTTTGATCTACCTCCACCAAGGCTGAATGGACACCACGTTGTCCCTTTGATCTGGACCTGCATGAAAAAAAAACTAGGAAGTTTGTCTTTGTACCACATGCCATCTTTCCAGATCGCTTCATTAACATATGTACAGCAGGCTTTGTGTGATGGTACCGATCTGTTACTGCATATGTCATATACTGCAGATCCACAACACAGATCTGCTCCAGCATTCAGTATGTTTGTCCTTGGGGGTCAAATTACATCCGTCCTCCGAGTTTCGTGAAATCAGTTTTAAAATTTCTGCCGTCATTTTGTCGGGCGGATCCTCAGTCCCTTACCAAACAATTTGATAAATCCGTCTCTGGGATACGTTTCATGTTTCCACCAAGCTTGGCCAATTTAGCTTAGTATTTTGCGTGCAAATTAGCGAACACGCAAACAGACACAGGGGAAAACATCGCATCCCAAGTGGCGGAAGCGAGTGGGAAAAGAAGGCCGCACAGACATGGTCTGTTGTACTGTTATCTGGGAACCTGGAAGCTGATAAACAGATATGACCTACAGTCTGCAGCTGTCTAGAACAATCCACAGACATCTCCAGGACACTGGAAAGGTGGTGCTAGAATAACGACCTTCTTTCAAAGAGAACAGTTACACCTTCTCTCCCCCCCCCCACCCCCCTCCCCTACACTGCCTGTAGTTCCTCCCCTCCATGCCAGCCTGATCCTCCCACCGGACCAGAAGCAGTCTGTGTCGGCTGTTATGCTAATCAAGCAATGTCTTCATACCCCCCCCCCCCCCCCCCCCCCCACTGTCCCCTGACATCCTGTGGTCTTTCACAGAGCATGAGCCATTTCTAGCAGAGTCCTGAACTGTAGTGTCGTGTGTTATGCTGTTCTGTTGCTGTGATTCTTGCAGAGCACTGTAAGGTATTTCTGGGGTGGGGGGATTTCTGCAACTTAAACGGCCTGGGGTAGCTATCATCCTTTCTCGTCTATGTCTCTGTTCCTGTTGTTCTTTTCTGCATCAAAACGGGAAAACACATTCTCTCTCTGTCGTCTCTCTGTCTCTCTGTCTCTCTTCTCTGTCTCTCTCTCTCTCTCTCCTCTCTCTCTCTCTCTCTCTCTCTCTCTCTCTCTCTCTCCATCATTATTAACTATGGTAATGTCATAAAAAGCGAAGACTAAAACTCATTTTTTAAGCCAGATACAAATCTAAACATACTGAAACCTGCAACTGAAATTTTTTTCTCATATCAGATTAATATTTTCGTTTCATCAATGGCTTTATGAATCTCGTTTCAATATTTTTTTATTTAGGTAACTAAATGTGTCATTAATTCATCTTAGAACTGCTGCTGTATATTCCCTGATCATATGCTACCTTATTTTCGCTTGTTGAATTATTTATCACCCGCCCAAGATAAACAATCATTATTCTTGTTGTCATTTCCTGTTATTATTGTTAAGTATGTCTGTCATTAAAGATCCGCCTTTGTCTGCCGTAAAGTTTCGAATTCATGTCGAACGCAGGTTATGCTCCAAATAGACCATTGTCCATATTGTAGAATAAACGCGTTTCTTTTCTCAGTGTATAGTTTCAAATCGCAACCAACAATATTTTACATTTTGTGTATATAGTTTTGATACTAAACACTTTGCTTGAGGAGCGTCTACCCAATGTCTCCATTTCTTCCACGACACATATATACTCTGTATCATCTGTATCGCGGCACAGACACAAGCTTTCAGATAATAATGTTTGTGTGTTGAAATTCTGGAACTATCACTATTCCGGTTAAACTGACATTATTATGTTTCTCGTTTTTTTTTTTTTTTTTTTTTTTTTTTGACTCAGTCCG
>CM065731.1:63779649-63782149 GCA_033310375.1 Conus canariensis
TATTTTATTGCCATATGAAAACCAGAGGTTTTGTGGGGCACAGATGATCAAGTTCAGACATTCAACTAAACTAAACTAATCCCAGCGTTGTCACATCTTGCAACATAACATTAGTAGCAGAAAGAAAAAGCACAGTGTGTATCAGAGTCTGATTAAATTTTCTGTCTCCGAACAGAAAAACACAACAGGATATACTGGGCAAGTACAGGTTGGAAGCAGTCCAATAACATGAGCTCCGAGGGTTTTGTCATGTTAGTCTGTGGTGGAAAATCAGTTTTTATGATCTTTGTCATCAGGTCATAACGTTGTTGGTCAAATAATTTGCAGTCATCGAGAAAATGTAGTTCGTCCTCAACGACGTGACATGTCGTGCATAATCTGTCTTCTCTGTCAGTGTTGGTATAACGGCCCCTCTCAATTTGGAGGTCATGGGCACTTATTCGTAATCTAGTTAGTGCTCGTCTGCAATCTGTGTCAGTGTGTTGCTCCAAATAAGCCGCCTGTTTGTATTCGGTAGTAACTGTGGCATAAAATTTGAGCTTGGATGTGCTTTCGTTCTTTTGTTTCTTCCAAAACTCAATATAAAACCTTTCCAGCTTCGCATTGATTAGAAACTTCAGGCGAGTCACACTAAATGTGCCCTGATTTTCCCAGACATGCTGTAATCCTATCGTTGACAAGGTTTGTCGTATAAACTTCGTCCATTTGCTTTCTTCGGTGCACTGAGAGATCATTGACTGATAAATCTGTTGTTGATAAGAGTCTTGGTCTGACTCTAATATGTGTATCCAGAATGCGATAGTTTGGGTTATCACTTTAAAAGTAATCGGGAATCTTCCCAGTTCGCCCAAAACCGGTAATGTCATTGCTTTTCTATGAACTCTTAATAATTGCCTGCACAATTTAATGTGTGCAGTTTCATGTGGGAATTTGTTTGCAAGGCAGGTTTTGAACAAATGTTGCATTTTCTTTTCTCGACATATTTCATCTTTGTATTGGTAAGAGGATGGGAACCACACCTCCGACCCATATGTGAAGATGGGAGAGACTAACGAGTCAAATAGGGTTGTAACTGTTCTCATATTTACATTTTGACCATAACACGTTCTCTTCAAGGTATGTGCGGCTTTATTCCCCTGTCTTGCTAAGTGTTCTTGGGCTTTTGTAAAATGTCCGTTTTTATGGAAAATGACTCCAAGATATTTATATTGATCTACTGTTTCAATTATGTTTTCACCGCAATTGAAGAATAGTGGTACCTTTGGATCTAATTTGGTGAATACAACGACCTTTGTTTTCTCTGTGTTGATTTTCATTCCCCAGTCTAAACAGTAGTTGTGTAACTGGTTTAATTTACGCTGAAGTCCCTGTTTTGAAGTCGAGAGGATAGCTAAATCATCTGCATACAAAAGACACGGAATTTCGACTTGTTTTAGATCGGAAATTCTTGGGGAATCATGGTCTCTGAGATATCCGACAATGTCATTTATCAATATGTTAAATAAGGTTGGGCTAAGGGTATTACCTTGGAGGACACCTTTTTGTATTAATATTTCCTTAGTGAGACCAGATTGGTTTCTTGTACAAACTGTAGCCCTGTTGTACATGTCCTGTATGATTTGGTAGCATTTACCAGTTATTCCCGCTTGCATCATTTTCATCAGTAGGGCTTCGTGCCATATATTATCAAATGCTTTGCTGAAGTCAACAAAACAGCAGTAAAGCCTTTTAGTTCTGTCTTTTAGTACCTTATCAACTAGTTTTGACAATATGAATATTTGATCAGTGGTCCGTGATCCCTTTCTGAACCCTGCTTGCTCCTTTGCCAAGAGGTGGTTTGCCTCAAGATAATTCATTATCCTTTCATTTATTATGTTGCAAAACACTTTTCCCAGCGAACTATTCAAAGTTATGCCTCTGTAATTGTTGGGGTTGGACTGGCCGCCTGACTTATAGACTGGGACTGTGATTCCTGTTTTCCAGAGGTCCGGGTATTTTTCTGATTTTAAGATTAAGTTAAACGCGTCTTTCAGAAGAGGAGCGATTTCAGGTAACATTGCTTTAAGCATTTCGTTTCTGATTCCATCTTTGCCTGGGGATTTTTTATTTTTCAGCTTTCTGACCGCGTTCCTTACCTCCGTTTCTAATATTTCATAATTTAACTCTGAATTCCTAGAAGGACGATTATTTGACCTCTTAAATGCTACTAACATGTCATCAACTGTTTGTTTTCGTTTTTCTGCGATCTTCTGTTTCTCACCTATTAGTGTTTTAAGATGTTCAAACCATTTGTTCGCGCTGAGACAATTTTCTTGACCATAAATTTCATGATCGTATGTTTGCAGTTCCCGAACAGTTTTCCATATTGAATTGGGATCAGTTTCTAGGGCTTCGTTTAGGGAATTAAGGAGTTTGTTCCGATATATTTTCTTGGTTTTCTAGTATTTTTGCCTTAGTTGTTTATTTTGGGGGTTTCTGTTGACCGCGTTCAGTAGTGATC
>CM065731.1:63794649-63804649 GCA_033310375.1 Conus canariensis
AACATATCATTTAGTCCCGAGCGTCATTTTACATCTGTGTCAGAACAGGATCCGATCACTTCCGGTTGAGACTTACGGTTCGTCTGAGAGCTTTGCTGCGTAACACACACCCCACACACACACACACACACACACACACACACACACACACACACACACACACTCCCTTCCCTTAAACTATTTCATTCAGTGACATCGGAACTGATATCGCATCTCTGTCCTAAATCTTGACCATCACGACAGCAAGTGTCATTTTTTTTTTCTCTACGTCACTTTCTTCAATTCGTCAAACTACATGCATCTTCTTCATGGGGCCAAAGCTAGCAGCAATGCTCTCCTCTCTCTCTCTCTCTCTCTCTCTCTCTTCTCTCTCTCTCTCTCTCCTCTCTCTCTCTCTCTCTCTCTCTCAGCAATCCGCTTCTTCACACTCTGATGAAAATGAGGTATGTGAAGGGTAAGTGCCCATTTTCAGAAAGATGACTGACAGGGAGAGCACGTGGTCGTGTTTGTTTGGGGTTTACTCAGATAAAGAGCAAGAATGGGGGGAGTAAGAAGAAAGGATAAGGGAGAAGAGAGCGGGGGCAAAGGAGAAAAGGGATAGAAAAGGAAGATGGAGGATGAGAACATTTCACTTCTGACAGCCGAAGTAAGACCAATTGAACAACAGCAAGGAAAAGTAATGGAGTAGGTACAAGTGGAGAACAACTGAGAAGCATAAATACTGATGCCAAAATGTCGGCAACAGTTAATACTTAGCAGATGAAATTAAGACCAAGTGAATCCAAGCTATTACCCCACGTGTGGGAGCGTTGAAAGGTAATAAGGGGATGTTGTTCATATGCAGCAGGGACATGGCACTCTCAAGGAAAAGTTGATCAAAGAAGAACCGGTAAAAATCCACAGAAGGAAGTATCAAGATTAAAGGAATCTGTTATGGCAGAAAAAAAGAAGCTAGAAGAAATGAATTGGAACAGTAACAAAGGAGATACTCTATTCGATTCCTAGTATCTGCATCAGGCAATAGACAAGAATCAGAAACTCTTACTCACTCACATTCCAGATTCAGCGATCAGTGTAGGACATCGGATGGACGTTAGAAGTAGCAGACCGAAGCTTATCATCGTCATCGTTCCCCCGCAAACTTAAGAGTGAATGAAAAGAACGAGCTTCGTGATGGAGGAAGACCTGAACCTCCTGAACAGGAGAAGATGAGGTCAAGTGGGAAGAAAGAAATCACCCTGGTGTGGAAAAAAACCAACAGGATATGAGACAATATAATGTTTGCCATTCTGGATTTTTAAGAACAGTATGTGAGAGTACTGTACTGGACCACTGCGAGAGTGACGGAGGGGGAGAGCACATGTCAGCCCTGCTTATTCCCTGGACAACAGACTCTACCAAAGGCCAACCTTTCCGCCTAGGGACTGTCCACTTGTCCAGTACACCCAGACACAAAGCCCAGCCTGCCAATCACCACAGCCACAGTCAGGAAGTGTGTGCCATGCCCAGCCAGCCGGCAGACCCGCAGAGGGAAGTGTCCCTGCCATACAAAGGGGTTGACATGTGTACCCGGGTGAATCAAAGTTCAGAGCAAGGTCGATAAGATATGAGTCGCGAATGCTAAGGATCTGATATAGTGTATGTCCGAGGGAACACGTATGCAGGTTAACACACACACGCACGCGCGCACAATCTCTCTCTATGTCTCTCTCTCTCTGTCTGTCTGTCTCGCTCTCTCTCGCTCTCTCTCTCTCTCTCTCTCTCTCTCTCTCTCACACACACACACACACACACACACACACACACACACACACACACACTACACTCACTCACTCACTCACTCACTCACTCACTTACAACTGCATATACACCTATTCGAATCCACATCATCAGACCAGACACGCAACTGCCTCACATTGATTTAATCACCAAAGGGATAGCATTATTTTGTCGTTTTCTTCCCTTCTCTGTTTATTTGTATGATGTAGATAATCTCTGTTGAAGTGACTGATCGAAGTGCTTACCAAGTTAACGATCTAATTAAGTCATAATGAATGTCTTAGGCATTATCAAAAATTAGTCGTGGATGAAAACCTGGGCATTTTGTGAAGGGTCGGAATATCTTTAACATTTCAATGAAAAGTCGGCTTGAAACCGCAGCTTTGGGACGTGCACAAACATTTACAATTATGACATGAAATAACACTCTCTCTCTCTCTCTCTCTCTCTCTCTCTCTCTCTCTCTCTCTCTCTCTCTCTCTCTCTCTCTCTCTCTTCATACAAATAACTGTCTGACTGTAACATACCCTTATTCATTTTGCCAATTCTATTCACAAACCGAGCAAATTATTTCGATGAAGGCATTTCAGTTCTTCAGTATAGTGATGGCCTTTCCATTTGCTGCGAATGAACCGTTTTGTTGGGGAATTGTTTTCACTTGATCCCAGAACAAATTGGACGATATTTTTTTCCTTTGTTTGGTTTGGTTTTATGTTGCATTGATATTACGATATCGCAGACGAAAATGCACTTTGTTTTCTGTTGATGCAGACGAATTTTGTGGCAAAATAACGAAAAAATGCAGAGGGTGATTTGTTGGCGGAATAAAGCAGGCGATGTTCATTCGTGTGACAAAAAAGACGACTTGGAAAGAGAACTTTCTAATTAAAAAAAAAAAAAAAAAAAAACACTTACCTCGTTTGCTTTGGATTTTAAGATTATTGTGTTTATTTTATTTCCAGTACGTTTTTGATTGAATATTGACTTCGGGTTATCATTTATAGTTCTCTCTCTCTCTCTCTCTCTCTCTCTCTCTCTCTCTCTCCTCTCTCTCTCTCTCCAGATAAAAAAATGCATGATGCCAGCATGTCTTGCCGATGTTGTTTGCAATAGACGACAAATTCTAGAGATTAAGCCATTTCAGATCTTCCATTTAGTGACAGCCTTTCCGTTTTTTTCTGCCGGTGGATCGTCTTGCAGAGGATCGCTGAACAAATAAGAGTTTCTCCTTCCCCCCCCCCCCCCCCCCCCCCCCCGCCCCCTGTCTCGCTGAAAAAAATGCGCACTGTTTTCGACTACATGGAAACGAGTTTCTGATTACGGACACAATAAAGAGCGTCACAGAAGGTAATTTACTGAGAGAAAACAAGGCAGACGACTTTCGTTTATGTACAGAGAAAGACCGCAAGGAACTGCAAAGTTTGCGGCATAAAATCCTGTTCTCTTTTGGATTGGATTTCAAGAGTGTTGTGGCCATTTGTTTCCAATAGTTTTTTTTTCTTTCTAAACACAGTCTGGTCGTCTCTCTCTCTCTCTCTCCTCTCTCTCTCTCTCTCTCTCTTCTCTTCCTGCTCTCTCTCTCTTTCCGCTCTGCTCTCTCTTCTCTCTCTCCTCTCTCTCTCTCTCTCTCTCTCTCTCTCTCCCAGACGGCCTGTTTATATCGGTAACGGCTGTAAATGAATTTGGAGAGAGGTGTATATTTGCCCAGAAATTTCGGACCGACAGTGTTTTAAACCATTTGGATAAAAAAAACTGTTCAATGTTCTGGAAATTAAAAGTAAAAGATCCATTTTGTGCCCAGTGTGAGGATATAGGTGATTGCCCGTTCTTCCTTTTTATTGTCTTGAAAGTTGTTTGCCTTGCCTGAAGAAGACTAAAGAGGTCGGAACGCGTCGCGTTTTGTTTTAAAAGTTGTTTGTCTCTTTCGTTTTCGGCGGAATATTAATTTTTCTTTTAAATTTGAAAATTTCGTTTCGGATTATGATAATTTGAATACATCTCTTACTGAAAGGGGTGTTTTGAGGCTGCCAACTGAAAAATCTAACAAAAACAATTGTGGAAGTGACGAAATAGTGTCAAAAATGGTAAAAAATCAAACAGTGAGTTATCGGACACTTTCATGACTAAACGGTTCAAAACTTTTTTTCTCTGAAAAAAGTTTATATCCTCAGGATCGGACAAAAGAGGTTATTGCGCCAATGTTAAAAGAAGGTGACAAATCTGACACCAACAAGCAGAGATGGTTCATCGATGAGCTGTATGAGCAAATATTCTGCCATGGTTTCGCGCGAAAGATCTGTAAAATGGACGAAATGAAAATAAGGTTGACAGCGTCCCAGGCCGAGTTCAGAGAGAGATATTCAACATGTGACCATATCTTTCATCACATTGAAATGTTTTCACTCTCAGTGCACTCATAGTGAAATGCTTTTTTTTAGAAAGATGATAAGTTATATCCCTGTTGAGTGGATCTGAAAAAGACATATGATTTAGTGCAGTTTGAAATTGTGCTTAGAACTGGTATACGTGGTAGATTTATGAAGGCTCTCATGGCGATGTGTAAGTCTGGTCTTTCCTGCGTAAAAAAGGATGACGAACCAACAGATTTTATGTTACTGCACTGTCGAATGTTTATAAGCGAAACTGTATCATCTATGGATGAAAATTGTATGCATAGCATTCTACCGTTAGCCTGTCTTGTTGAATTATTCCTACTTTTCTCTGCAGACAGTATCATCCTTTGGTCCGACTCTACCAGAGACATTCAAAATCAAATTAGTATATATTAGATGAAACTTATAAGAAACTCTTTTAGAACACCAATGAAAATAAAACGAAGATTATGGGTTTTCGGAAAGGTGGATTTGGGAGTCAGAATGATAAATGGAGGCTGCAACGAGAATGTCTTAGGAATGGTAATTAAATGGAAGCGTACCTCGAATTCGTTTTTACGAAAGAGCTTACAGGAGCGTGTTGATGTTTTGGCGGTGAAAAGCAAAAGCAGTTGCATTGAGTGGTGTAAAACAGGTAGGCAGACTTCATAATATTTCAGTTTATATATGTTTGTGGGTTGTTGTTTTTTTGAGAATCTTTGACATTTGAGTGTAACCTATATTGATGTATGCAGCTGAAATGTGAGACCTAAACAAACAGATGCCGTTCAGAAAGTAAAAAAAAAAGCTCGCTTCTGCTTCTGAGCATTTTTGAAAGTCTCTTTGAAAGTACCAACTTTTTGTGCATGCGTGCGTACGTGCGTGGGTGCGTGCGTGGGTATGTGCGTGCGTGCGTGCGCGCGCGCGCGCGCGCGCGTGTGTATGTGTGTGTGTGTGTGTGTGTGTGTGTGTGTGTGTGTGTGTGTGTGTGAGTGTGTGTGTGTGTGTGTGCCTGTGTGTGTGTTGTGTGTGTATGTGTGTGTGTGTGTGTGTGTGTGTGTGTGTGTGTGTGTGTGTGTGTGTGTGTGTGTGTTTGTGGTGTGTGAATTCAAACGGTTCCATTTATACCTTAATTGTTTCGTTAGATATATCAAGTATAGACTTAAGATTTAAATGTGGACATGTGTAGATCACCGAGACTCACGTACATCAAGCCCAAGAAAAAAGATCAAAGAGGTAAAACGTAGTTCCGTTGGAAACACTTTGTTTGCTGTGGGGTTTCATCATGCATGTTAAATCAGAAAGTAGCGCCAGAAAACTCAGTTTTGTTCAAACAACACTGTATTTGCAAGACTTGAATGGCTGTGTCATAAATAAAGACATATGGCATTTACCGACTTTAAAACAACCATTGAATAGCCAATCTTGCTTCCAGTATCTGAACAAAAGGTGTTTTCGTGAGTTGCTTGTTAAATAAGAACTTGGGTATTGCCAATGTATAGTTGTTTCTTCAGAATGATATTGAGAGAAAAATTCTTCGTCCAATCTGTAAATTAATAGAAGACAAAGCCCATTCTGTACACGTTCGCGCCCTCTGTACAGCGAAATCAGATTCAAATACATGAGTGGAATTGAACGTCGTTATATTCATGTTCTGTGCAATGAATCAGAAACACATATCCAAAAATATGTGCACTTCGTCAGTAAAAAAAATGTGTGGTGGAGTGTATGCAACTATACACATTTTGTTGAAAGTATGAACGACTAGTTACCATATGCTTGTTCTTCTTTTCTACACACAGCTTGGAGTTGTATCTTCCGACGATTTTTAAGCGAACAAATATTGTTCTCTCTCTCTCTCTCTCTCTCTCTCTCTCTCTCTCTCTCTCTCTCTCTCTCTCTCTCTCTCTCTCTCTCTCTCTCTCTCTCTCTCTCTCTCTCTCCTCTACTAAATACGAATACTTTAAAACTTTTCAAGAAACATTTGCATAAACATTTTATGTCTCAGTAATTTAATTATTCGATTAAAATGATTAGCGCCCATTCAGAAAGTCTTTTGTGAACCATACTTTGGATACATCGTCAAAACATATAACCCACTCCGTTAAAATCGCTCATCCCCACTCCCACTCTGTCTACCATCCCTTTTCTCCTCCCCCTACCTACCATACTCTCTGCCCCACCCTCCTCTGACCTCTCTGTGTGTAGTTTGTTTGTTCGTTTATTTGTAAGTTTCCTTCTGTTTCACTCCCCCCCCCCCCCCCCCCCCCCCCCCGCCGCCTCCAATGTCATTATTACTTTTATGAATAGTTTGCTTATTATTGTAGAATTAGATTACAGTGCCGCTATTTTGAATTGTCAGTATGAATCATATGTGTTGACATAATGTATGCATGACAAGGACAGACTGTAAGACTAGACATTGGCCTAAAATCTTCATCCTTGCGTATTAAAGATCAGTCAATCAATTAATTAATCAATCTCTAGACATTGGCCTAAAATCTTCATCCTTGCGTATTAAAGATCAGTCAATCAATTAATCAATCTCTCTCTCTCTCTCTCTCTCTCTCTCTCTCTCTCTCTCTCTCTCTCTCTATATATATATATATATATATATATATATATAATATAATACATACATACATACATACATATATCCCCTGCACTCGATTTGCCTTTATTGATGTGTCCATTTTCAGCAGTCGGTTGTGTTAATTGTTATCGCTACTTTCCTGCTGGTTTCTTTAGAAGTGTTCTGTTTAATCCCTTCCAAACGTATCTTAGTATTGTAGATATTCACTTTTATCCTTTTTTTTATTTTGAGACACTCTATGGGTTTTCTCACTGATTTATGTGCAAATTACACAGAATAATGTATTTTCTATATTCAAAACCGTAATATCATACATAAATCTCTTCTTGATTGTATTTTGTGATCCCCTGTCCTTCCTGCATGTGGTAGATTCTCTTGTCTTGTGTGTCATTCTTAGATACTTTAGTATTATGATTAAAGGTCTGTGTCGCTGTTGTATTTGTTTACCAAACGTGAAACTATCAAATGAGCGCGTCTTTTTCGTTCTTGGTGTAGTGCCAGTGGTCATTTCTACAAATTTTGATCTTCAATCCGCAAAAATTTTACACTGTAAACAGTTGACCATCCAAGGATGGTCTTAGAAAATGCATTTTAAATATAGATAACGCAATTAACAAACGAGAAGTGCTACAGTCTATTCTCTGTCGGTCTGGTTAGTTCAACTTAGTCCAACTTATTTTGCTGTGTTGAGTCTATGTTTCTAATATTGCCAGTCAAATGGTGAAAAGCGATAGATGCATCATGGACTAACGAAAACTGCTGAAAGATTTTGTGAGTCTAGAACCGTCACGCAAGAATTGATCATTCCTCCAGTGACGATGTGCGACGGTTACTTTCCTCTTGTGTATACAGTAAAAACAGAGAGGTACTCATGATTCTAACGATCTGTATGGAAAAATTCGGCATCGTAGTGCTCCTCTCACTACTGACTCATTGACTTGTTTATATGATCTTTGTATTGATACAACGCATTTCTGTAACATGTTCTGGCAAGCGAAAATAATCCCATTTTTGAAATCTGGAGATACAACTGATCATTCGAACAATAGACCCTTTTATTTTGATTTATTCACTCTAGGCCGGAGAGAGAGAGAGAGAGAGAGAGAGAGAGAGAGAGAGAGAGAGAGAGACATACAGACAGACAGACAGACAGACAGACAGACAGACAGACAGAGTGACAGCAGACAGACAAAGAGACAGAGGTAGACAGAGACAGAGACAGATTTGTTTTCTCTAAGCCGGAGAGAGAGAGAGAGAGAGAGAGAGAGAGAGAGAGAGAGAGACAAAGGGAGGGAGAGGGGTTGGAGAGAGAGAGGGGGGGAGGGGCGGATTCATTGCATCCTCAAGTCAGAAGGACAGACATGGTCTCAATAGTCGGGGACAAATCGTAGATATAGTCAGAAGGACAGACATGGTCTCAATAGTCGGGGACAAATCGTAGATATAGTCAGAAGGACAGACATGGTCTCAATGGTCGGGGACAAATCGTAGATATAGTCAGAAGGACAGACATGGTCTCAATGGTCGGGGACAAATCGTAGATATAGTCAGAAGGACAGACATGGTCTCAATGGTCGGGGACAAATCGCACAGAAAGATCAATAGGGCGGGGGAGGGGCGAGACATAGACAATGACAATGAAAAACACGGGTGTCCGAATGTACAGGCTAAACTTTCACCACCGGTAGATGGGGACCACCCCAGTCCTTTCGAAGACCGTCATTCTTATCGCCTGTTGTGCCTGAACTGGGCTCCTCAGTGGAGCCCGGTTGATCGTGTCAGTTCTGTCTGGGCGCCGGTGTAGGAGGCAAAAAAGACTTCCAGGAAAAAAACACTGGGAGTGTATTTTTCCTAGGAAAGAAACACTGCAATCTTTTTTCCTGGAAGTCTTTTTTGCCTCCTTAAAAGAATTAATTGAAAGAAAACTAGAGCAGTCTTTTTTTCCTGGGGTAGTGTTAATTTCCTGGGCGTAGTCATTTTTTCCTGGTGAAGGAGTGTAATCTTCCTAGGAAAATAACACTCCTGTAGTGTTTTTTTCCCGCAGTGTTATTTTCCGCCGACACCGGCATCAAAAGAACATGAGCCACCTAGGATTCTGTGGCCTAACCTCCAGTGGTTCAACAACTGATATCAGCGGCACCCTAAAGTAGCCAGCGAAAGACAGAAAGGCAAAATGAAGAGAAATCATCAGGAAATCATTGTATCTTTTAAAACTTACAAAGAAATCACAGAGTGTGTGTGTGTGTGTGTGTGCGTGTGTGTGTGTGGTGTGTGTGTGTGTGTGTGTGTGTGTGTGTGTGTGTGTGTGTGTGTGCGTGTGTGTGTGTGTGTATGTGTGTGTGTGTGTGTGCGTGTGTGTGTGTGTGTGTGTGTGTGTGTGTGTGTGTGTGTTGCGTGCGTGTGTGTGTGTGTGTGTGTGTGTGCGTGCGTGCGTGTGTGTGTGTGTGTGTGTGTGTGTGTGTGCGTGCGTGTGTGTGTGTGTGTGTGTGTGTGTGTGTGTGTGTGTGTGTGCGTGTGTGTGTGTGTGTGTGTGTGTGTGTGTGTGTGTGTGTGTGTGTGTGTAAGGAGAGAGAAGGGGGAAAGAGATGGGAGAGAGAGAGAGAGAGAGAGAGAGAGAGAGAGAGAGAGAGAGAAAGAGAGAGAGATCCAAACTCTGTTTGAGAAGGGGGGAGGGGGGGAGTGAGAGTGAGAGATCCAAACTCTATTTATTTAACATGTGGAAAACATTGATCAAGATTAGCAAAGGCCGACAAACATTAAAATGCGATGAAAACAAAATAATTAAAATCTATCGAAATTTAAAAAAATCAATGTCAAATAAATCAAAATAAAACACTGAAAAATAATATATCGTTTGCATCCAAGAGAGTTCTGAATCCATCAAACGTGGACAGAATTAATTACAGACAAAGACCCCCCCCCCCCCCCCCCACACACACACACACACAAAAACGTCCACTGATGTTGTCTAATAGTAAAAGCAAAAAAGACATAATGAGAATGTGATGATTTATAAACATTCTTTCCTCTCTGTCTCTAGGAGATGCGGGTGGGGGGGGGGGGGGGGTAATCACTTTTTTTTTAATTTACTTGTTCTGTGTATTCTGACCTTCGGATTTGCATATGATTGGCATGTAAACGACGTTTTCATGAAGATGAAGGCCTCTAAAACTAGAGAGAAAACAGGCTGATATTGAAGCAGACTAACAGGCAACCTCAAAATCAGATAGAGAGAGAGAGAGAGAGAGAGAGAGAG
>CM065731.1:63809649-63812149 GCA_033310375.1 Conus canariensis
AGGCCGAGAGGCCCATCAACACCTTGACTGAACCAGAGGATGCCAGGGAGGAGAGCGAGCAGAAGTTGGTATCTTTAGTTTATATAGCTTTTGCACGAGTCGGAAATGAATAACTGTGAAGCGTGGCATGTCTTTGACACAGTGAGAGAACGCCAGGCGCTGGACATTATCAAGGTCTGGTTTTCATTACTGGCCAACTGCTCGGTGATGGGGGGAAGGGGGAGGGGTGTGGAAATGTGAGGGGTGGGGTGAGGGGGGCATCACAAGAGGGGGCCTAGCTGTTGGCTGCTGCTCAGTCCATCCGGGGTAGGTATAATAACCGGATGTAACTGCTCGGGGAGGAGGGGAGTTGGGGGAGGGGGGGGGGGCACTGGAGGGGCTCAGAATGTCTCTCTCAGGCTGACACTTGGCATCACGCTTAGATCAAGACGATTCCTTTAGGATAAGGGGATGGCTCTGTAACAAGGGATCGCACGTGTGAACGGCTGGGGGTGTCGTGTGTGTGTGTGTGTGTGTGTGTGTGTGTGTGTGTGTGTGTGTGTGTGTGTGTGTGTGTGTGACTCTGTGATACTATCGTTATTATTATCAGTAGTAGTAGTAGTAGTAGTAGTAGTAGCATAGCATGTGTTGTTGTTATTTTTGTTGTTGCTGTTGCTACTTTTGTTGCTGTAATAGTTGTTGTTGTTGTTGTTGTTGTTGTTGTTGTTGTTGTTCTTCTTCTTCTTCTTCTTCTTCTTCTTCTTTTTCTTCTTTGTCATGTTGTTGTTGCTGTTGTTGTTCTTATGGTGGTGGCGGTGCTGGTGCTGGTGGATGATGTTGCTGTTGATGACGTTGATGTCAGCGCTCTTTCAGAGACTGTTTTGCTCATACAGAAAATAACAAAGTTGGTTTATAATATATGAATTTTTTTTCGCTCCAGTCTTACATACATTAGTAGAACAAAATAACACGTGCTCCCTACATTTCAACTGGCAGCAGGAGACGAACCTTGGAGAAAAACATCACCTTGGGTATCGATTGTTGTTGGCGCCGATGTATGCTATTTTCAGCCGAATCGATGCTCCCGCTTGGGGCTGCACTTCTGACTTTAAAGTCACTCAGGAAACTTTCCTGACAGTTGTTCAACTTTCTTTTTTTTAATTCACGGAACTTTTCCAGGTCTTCGCTCCCCGTTACCTACCGCCTCCCTTCCCTCTCCTTCCGCCCCCCACCCCCCCACCCCCCACCCAAACTTACACTTTACACACACTCCTATCCCTCCTTAGTTCATCCTTCCTCCCGCCGCCACAGACCCAACCCAACCTGTCGCATTGATTACTGAAAATGTATTGTTTCGGGTTTCAAATGTTAGCCAGCATGATTCCATGAGCGCGAGTGCGCACCCACTCTCTCTCTCTCTCTCTCTGTGTGTGTGTGTGTGTGTGTGTGTGTGTGTGTGTGTGTGTGTGTGTGTGTGTGTGTGTGTGTGTGTTTCACAGATACACACAGACACACACGCGCGCGCACAAACTCAACCACACACACACACACACACACACACACACACACACGCACGCACGCACGCACGCAAGCACGCACATGCGCACACGCACGCACACACTCACGCAGCACACCGAACACACACACACACACACACACACACACACACACACACACACACACACACACACACACACACGCACATACATACATACATACATACATACATACATACACACACACTTCCTAATGGGGTCCCAACAGAACTGTGTGCTATTGTAGGTGTTCTTGTTCGGCTCCCGTTGATTCAATGTTTCCATGGTGCCACCTTAAAGGTTCTTAGACAAGCTATTTACAACACTCATAAAACCAAATAATCTACCAACGGTGACAAATCTTTCTGTCTTCTTTTTTTAATAGCAATTTTGAAAATTATTTGCAAAGCTCCGCCGAGAAAAAGTAGACAAACAAATCACAAGACAAAACACGACGCGTTTTTACTTCTTAAGTCTTCTCCAGGCAAGATACGCGACACTCAGAACAACGAAAATGAAGAACGAGCAATAACTGATCTTCATCCAATTCGATTATCCGAACTGGACGAAGATAAAAGTGATTGCTCGTTCATTTTCACCTAAAGAATGTTTCCCCTCACAGAATCAAATGCTTTCTGCAAATTAACTGCGGCAGCATGAAGTTTCATGTTTTTAGCCAAACCCTTATCGCCTGGCCAAGGATGCCGCAACAGGGAAATTGTCTAACATATATATCCCCTGCTCAGATCTGAAACCAAAAATTAATGATTATGTCAGAGACCTCTGGCAGGAAGACTGGAATACACAGACGGCTAACAAACTCTTTCAGATCCGTCCAAACCTAAAGGAGATCCTCTCATCTACGTCTGGTGGTCGCAAAGAAGAAACGGTTCTATGCCGGCTGCACACCATTCGTATTTTACTCATTCTTACCTTTTAAAGAGTGAAGAAGCTCCATGGTGCATTCCATGTCATGTGCCACTCAC
>CM065731.1:63822149-63842149 GCA_033310375.1 Conus canariensis
AGAGAGAGAGAGAGAGAAGAGAGAGAGAGAGACAGACAGACAGACAGACAGACAGAAGACAGACAGACAGAGACAGAGACAGCGAGACAGAGAGACGGGGGGGGGGGGACAGGGGGCGGAGGGAGGGAGAGAAGAGAGAGAGAGAGTGTGAGAGAGAGAGAGGAGTGTGTGTGTGTGTGTGTGTGTGTGTGTGTGTGTGTGTGTGTGTGTGTGTGTGTGTACCATGTATAAAGCATCTTTCGAGTCAAACGCACACACACGCGTGCGCTTACTTCCCAGTAGGCCTATAATTATTTTTTAAAGGGAGATAACATGCATGCACAGCTGGGCAGAACACAAATCACTGACAAAAGAAAATGTCAGGGTAGCCGTACTGTCTTCTGCCCTCCCACTCACACCCCCGATGTTTGGAGCCAAAAATACAACAAAAATTCGTGGAAAAAGATATTCCCTCACTCCTCTAACCCCCGCTTTTACACCTCCCCCTCCTCTCTCATCCTCCTACTTTCCCGCTTCTATGAAAAGTTAGAAAATGAGTCCCTCTTCATCCCCCCCCACCCCACCCCCGGTCTCCGTTTTTATGTTGTTGACAGTTTAGAAGATGAGTCCCCCCCCCCCCCCTCCTCCCCCCCCCCCCCCCCCCAAGTCTCAGGCTGTTTGAGGAAATTTCAAATTTGGAGGACTTCCGTGATGTTTTTGTCTTAGACCAACCATTTGTAAGAAGAAAGACCTTCACGTTAATACCTATCAAAATATAGGCCATACATTATTGATCTTGCAGCGGTGGTTGCTCAAACTGAACTTGCTAGATTTTATTAAGAAGTTTTCAACTGATCTAGTTGCAAAGTGTGACGACTGCAGGGGGAAATCTAAACAAATTTTGAATAAAAAAATATTAGCGAACCGCCAAAAAACAAAACAAAACAAAACAAAAAAAACGTGGACAAACGAACCACAAGACAAAACACAACGCGTTCCGACCTCTTATCTTGCGCTGAAGTGAATGAAGGTAAGTGATTGCTCGTTGATTTTCGTCGTCCCAGTAGTGTTGTATCTTGCCTGAAGAAGACCTAAGAGGTCGAAACGCGTTGTGTTTTTGTTTTGTGATTCGTTTGTCCAAGTTTTTCTTTTATTTGGTGGTTCGCTAACACTTATTTATTTTTTTTTTTCAACTGATGTTAATATCTTAGATCTGTTTGATGTGTCATAGAGTTACGTGAGAATCACTTAGTGTAGATTGTATAGCTGCTTATTACCAATTTACTGAACTTTCTAATTCTGGAATTCACAGAGATATTTTGTGAGCGTTTGTGGAGATTGTATAGCTGCTTATTGTCTAAGACTGCTGTGCCATAGAAACTCCTGCGGAAATCACAGAGATATTTGTGAGCGTTTGTAGAGATTGTATAGCTGCTTCTTGTCTAAGGCTGCTGGGCCATAGCAACTCCTGCCTCACGTCTCACGCTTCATGCCTTACAATTCCCATTTCATGCTCTGGGCCACAGGAGGTCTCACGCCTCGTTACTCACGCATGGAAAAGACAAGTTGTATTGAAGTTTGTGCTGCTGACATTACAACATTTGGCATTCATCTGTACAACAGAGGCGTTGAATGAAAACGAGGCTGTCAGGAAGGACACAATGTGTGAGTCGAGGTAGTCATGGTGATAATAATACTGATAGGAATAAGAATAATAATGGTAATGATGATAATGAAAATACTGGGGAAAAAAAGTCAATTTTTTCCCTTCCTGAGTGTCTCGTTTTCATTCAACGCCTATCTTGTGCCAAATTGGATGAAGATAAGTGATTGCTCGTTTATTTTCGTTGCCCTGAGTGTTGTGTAACTTGCCTGAAGAAGACCTAAGAGGTCGAAACGCGTCGTGTTTTTTCTTGTGATTCGTTTGTCTACGTTTTTTGGGGCGGTGCGCTATCCATAACTTTTCAAGTTTGTTTAGATTTCCGCCTGCAGTCGCCTCACTCTGCAACTAGATCTAAGTTGTGTTGAATTTTGTGTTGCTGACATGACAACATTTGATATTAATCTGTACATGTGTACAAGCCCTGAGATAAGGCTGCCGCCTATTTGTAGTCCTCCATATTGATCTTGCCAATAGTAACCGGGAACTTGAACGTCACGCATCCAAAAAAGTGAACAGCCCCACTTCTCCCCTCACGCGTAAACCGTGAACCCTGAAGCGGGAAGTGTGAGTGGAGTTGTATGGCCCCACGCAAGAGAGACCACTTCCTTTCCATTTTTCACGCATGAGGCGTGAAGCATGAGGCGTGAGACGTGAGGCGTGAGTTTCTATGGCCCAGCAGCCTAATATTGTCTGTGATGGACAGACGTAAGGCGTGAGTTTCTATGGCTCAACAGCCTAATATTATCTGTGATGGATAGACGTAAAATAAACCGCGGAACTGAACTTTCTTAATTTCTGCAATTACCGAGTTATTGAAAGAGAGAGAGAGAGAGAGAGAGAGAGAGAGAGAGAGAGAGAGAGAGAGAGAGAGAGAGAGAGAGAGAAAGTAATTTTGCCATTGTTGAAAAAAGGAAAAAAAAATATATGAATAAACGTACGAAGAAATTAGAAATAAAACTGAATGATATCATGGCATTGTCACTGCTACTTTAACACCTTTTAAATTAATTTTGTTTTTAAACGCTAGAGCCATGCTGAGTGGAGAACTACTAAGCCATGTCAATAATTGACATGCAGATGATCTATACATGCATGGTGATGGATCTGATGTGGGAAAAAAGATTAATTGATTGATAATGACTACGTGGTGTTGTATCCACATGTGACGAACAACCTAACAGGATGGTAATTATGGTAAGCTCATGCAAACTGGGCATCATATATCTTAAATTCAGGTTGGTCAGTAGAATGTTATACAATGCAATTTTTCATGTAGACATGGTACGTAAACTTAAGAATGTAAAAGCATAGTTCTGTCTTTTCTTAAGTATCCAGTTTCTAGCCTACTACCACCAACAAAATACAGCTACCTCCCCAAAAGGGAACTAAGTTCAAATTAAGCTTTGTGTCAATTTTTATTCAGTCAGTATGTCATTTTGATGCCAAAGAATGTTTTCACATTGTATTTCTCAAAATCGATTTTCGTATAAATGGCTCGTTACCATGTTTCCTTTTTAATCGAAAATTATGTGCATTGATCAAGTCATCTAAATTCTGTGCATTGATCAAGTCATCTAAATTCTGTGCATTGATCAACTCATCTAAATTCTGTGCATTGATCAACTCATCTAAATTCTTTGCATTGATCAAGTCATCTAAATTCTGTGCATTGATCAAGTCATCTAAATTTCCGACGCACCGCTGGTACACAGCTGTTTTGTCCACCACAAAATTTCCGCACAAGTTTGAATTAAAATCTATGGGAGAAAAATAGGAAATGTATACATATATGTATAGGTATATATACGTATATATCTTTATACATGTACATACATACATACATATATATATATATATATATATATATATATATATATATATATAACACGTATAAACCTTAAAAATCCAGAAGCACCACTGTCCCGCTGCTGGAAGGTTCGTTTTCTTGTCGATTTAAGTGGAGGGGAAAAAAAGAAAAAACCTGGATCCCAAAATCGCTTGGATGTCTCCATTTCTTTTTTTTAATTTTTTATTACAGTCCAATATTTCGGTTCTTCTTCTTCTTCTTCTTCTTCTCTCTCTCTCTCTCTCTCTCTCTCTCTCTCTCTCTCTCTCTCTCTCTCTCTCTCTCTCTCCCTCCCCCCCCCACTCTTCCTCCTCCTCCTCTTTCTCCTTCTTGTTCTCCGTGTCCTTGTTCTCGTTCTGATTGTTCTTGAGCTTCATCTTGTTCTTGTCAATTTTCTTTCTCTTCTTCTTCTTCCTATTATTACTATCATGATAAGTAATTACTCATTTGATTGATGCATTGATGTATATTTATGCATTACAACATGATGCAATAGAATGGGTGTAGTACAAGGCATGTGCAGTTTCATGCATATATGTAATGATGATAAGATTGTTTTGCTACCTCATTTCCCTAATCCAAAACTAGCAAGATAGAACGACACAGTGCTATTTCAATCAAAAGTATTTAAAACGTATTGAGTAATCTGATTGTGTCCACCAATTTGGCTGAATATCTATTATTTGTATATAATTGTCTAAGTACAGAGTAATCGTTATTATATTTGTCAGATACCAGAATCTGCAAGGTTTCTTTAGATATTCATGAACCGATACATGTGAGGATTTCCCCACCATCCAACAATCTCTCCCGCCCTCCCCCACCCACCCCCTCCCCCATCCCCCCTCCACCCTGTTCCCGCTACGTTCCCTTACAACCCACCTTTCCACCTCTCCTTCCCCTTCCCCGCCACCCCACCTTTTTGTCACATTTTATTCTCACATCTTTTTCCCCTCCAACCCCACCCACCCAACCCCTCTTCTCCTCCCCCCTCCCCCTCTTTCCCAACCCTCACTCTCTTACCTGTCCACTAACACTCTTTCCCTTTCTACCTCCACTCCTCTTTTTGTACAACCCCTCCTTTCCCTCCCCCTTGCACCCCCCTCCTTTTCTTCCCTTCTTACTCTCCTCCCAACCCCCTCCCCCAACCAGCCCCCCCCCCCCCCGTCCATTTTACTTTCTTTATCCCCTCCTCCTCCTCCCCCTCCCTCCCTCCTCGCCCGTCCACCGCCAATTTCCTTATTCTTTTCTGTGTTTTAATACGCTGAATTTGACATCTGAAACAGTAGAATTCTAGCTCAGATGTTAGGAACAAAGCTCCTTTGAAATACCTTTTTGATACGTCTGTAGCTTTTTACACAAGAAAAACTCAATCTTGTGAAACTGAATTCTTAATAACAACCCCCGCACCAACATCCGCACCCACACACATCCGTAGTCTGCTCCTCACCCCCTTGGTTATATTTATTCCCACCCCCACCCCCTCCCCCTCCCCCTCCTCAACTCAATTCCGTCTGCTCCTCTCTCACTCTTTTTTTCTATTTTTTTTCTATCTCTCTCTCTCTCTCTCTCTCTCTCTCTCTCTCTCTCTCTCTCTCACACACACACACACACACACACACACACACACACACACACACTCTCTCTCTCTCTCTCTCTCTTTCCGTCTCTATTCCATGTGTGTGGATGTATGAATATGCTAACTCTTCCTATAATTCCCTTGTCCTCCCCCCCACCCTTCCATATATACCGTCACCCACCTCTCCCACCTTCCCTCCTTTGTTTTTTTGTTTTCCTACTTAACCCTCCCCCCCCCCCCCCCACTTCCACCCGTTTCGCTGTCCCCCTTGTTACCAATACTCCCATCTCAACCCTACTCCCTCCTCATGTGCTCTGTTCTGTCCTCCTAATCTCTCTCTCTCTCTCTCTCTCTCTCTCTCTCTCTCTCTCTCTCTCTCTCCTCTCTTTCCCTCTCTCTCTCTCTCTCTCTCTCTCTCTCTCTCTCTCTCTCTCTCTCCTTTACGATCTCAGTATCTTGCCCGTCACAAATGACCAGTGACTGTCACTCCCCTTACACTGGATATTCCCTTCACTTTGGACCCTCCACCCTCCCCTTCCACTAATCCCCTACCCAGTTTCAATCAATAGCAAAGTTTATTTGATAGTATAAAACTTTGATTTTATGCGTTAGTTGGATGACATGGTACATATTTGTCTGCAGCTCTCCTGTCTCAGAAGAAGCTCCCTTTCAGGACCGAAATATTGGACTATAATAGAAAAAAATAGAAATAACAAGATGCAAAGCATATAAACGTACTCCCAGTTTATCTTGAATACACGTCAGATATTCAATAAAGAGGAAAAACCGTTTTGGGCCGTTATAGCCGTTAGTAAGGGCTACTCTGGTAAACATCGGCCATCGTATGTGACCCATAATGAACATACCTACAAATTTTGAGAAAGATCGGCCAAGTATTTTCTGAGATATTCCATTAAAAAAATAAAAACCGTCGTGGGCCGTTACGGCCGTTAGTAACGGATATAACGGTAACATAAAACATCGGGCATCATCCGTGACCCATAATGAACATACCTACAAATTTTGAGCAAGATCGGCCTAGTACTTTCTGAGATATTCCATAAAGAAGAAACACCGTTATGGGCCGTAAAAGCCGTTAGTAACGGATATAACAGTAAAATAAAACATCGGGCATTATCCGTGACCCATTATGAACATACCTACAAATTTTCAGAAAGATCAAACGTGGTGACAGTCCTGAGATAACCTCTGCTGTTGACGGGACTATAATTTTAATCTTAATCTTAATCTTTCAGAAAGATCGACCCAGTAGTTTTGTCTGGATCGAGCGGAACACATTTTGACCTCGGACGGACACACACACACACACACACACACACACACACACACACACACACACACACACACACACAGAGGATTTCTTCGTTCCCATTGTAAAGTACTCCTTGTTCTATAAGAACTGGGAGTACAAAAACGAACGGATGAATGAAACAAAATCCAACTCAGACAATTTAGAAACAAAACAATCCCATTCACTTTCCAGTGTAGGGAATAGAACGATTGTGTTTTAATACATGTATTATCATGTACAAAATCTTCAAAAATTGGGGTTTTATGTACAGTTTCCACATCAACTGTGTCACGCCCTCGTTCACACATCTCTTCCACATGATGCAGCTCGCCGCACGCACTGTCCACTCCGCTCCAACCACAACCCACGCACACATCGGCATTTTCACGTGCGGCCTCACTGTCAGTTGGACCGTGTTGTGACAGGGATGACACCGGTGACGTGCCCACATCTGAGTCCCCACACAAAACACCCGATGCACAGGACGATACAGGGACTGACCGACACCCTGGTTCAGCTCAACAGTCTGTCTTCAGCATCCACAGAAAACTTGTTGCCGTCGATCAACAGATGGCTGAAGATCATCGTGGCTCTCTTGCCGACCTGCCTGGCTTGTTTCAGGTGTTGTGTCAGTCTCCGTCTCAGGTCTCTAACTCGTCGGGAGAAGTCTTCGCCTATGAAGATGTTGGACCCTTGCAGTCTACGCTTTGTTTGTGGAATCTTCATCTTCTGCTTGTAGAAGACGCACCGGGCGATGCTGGGCGAGTCATGTCTGGCGTTCAGACTGTAGACTCTGTCCAACTCTACGTCCTCTGTCAGTTCCAGCTTCTCGGTGAAAAATTTTTGGAGTAAACCTTCACATTCTGCGCCTGTTTCGTTTTCTTTCCTGGGTAAACCGTAAAATATCAGATTATTGCGCTTAGAGTGACGCTCCAAGTTATCTATTTTTTGCGTCACATTCTTCAAGTCTGGCACACAAATCATTGTTTGTTTTTTCCTGAGATGTAAGTTCTGGTTGTGTAGATCACTGAGTTCATCTTTAAAGGTTCGTACCTCAGTCTGACGAGTGACATAACCCTCACGTAGATCATGGACCTCCTTCCTAAGCTCCTCCAGTTTGGCGTTGGTCTGGTCACCGGTAGATTGGATGGTAGCCATGTAGTGTGGCACTGGTCTGGTCATCGGTAGATTGGACGACAGCCATGAAGTTTGGCGCTGGTCTGGTCACCGGTAGATTGAATGGTAGCCATGTAGTGTTGCGTTGGTCTGGTCACTGGTAGATTGGATGGTAGCCATGATTTCGGTCAGTGTGAACTATGAACTTGATGACGTTGAAGAGCGACGATCGCCAGGCCTCTCCAAGCTCGCCTTGCTGGAACTCCTTACACTGCTGAAACGTGTCTGCTTGGAACTCCCTACACTGCTGAAACGTGTCTGCCTGCTTGTATCCCTGGAACTCGATACACTGCTGATACATGTCTGCCTGCTTGTGTCCCTGGATTCCCCACACTGCTGAAACGTGTCTGCCTGCTTGTATCCCTGGATCTCCCTACACTGCTGAAACGTGTCTGCCTGCTTGTATCACTGGATCTCCCCACACTGCTGAAACGTGTCTGCCTGCATGTATCCATGGATCTCCCTGCGCTGCTGAAACGGGTCTGCCTGCATGTATCCCTGGATCACCCTGCACTGCTGAAACGGGTCTGCCTGCATGTATCCCTGGATCACCCTACACTGCTGAAACGGTCTGCCTGCTTGTATCCCTGGATCTCCCTACACTGCTGAAACGTGTTTGCCTGCATGTATCCCTGGATCTCCCTACACTGCCGAAACGTGTCTGCCTGCATGTAACCCTGGATCTCCCTACACTGCTGAAACGTGTCTGCCTGCTTGTATCCCTGGATCTCCCCACACTGCTGAAACGTGTCTGCCTGCATGTATCCCTGGATCTCCCTACACTGCTGAAATGTGTCTGCCTGCATGTACCCTGGATCTTCCTACACTGCTGAAACGTTGTTGTTCTTCGATTTAACGTCTTTTCACTTTAAAGTGATATTAGACAGGAAGTGAGTGTTTACTTGTATATGTGTATGAGTGTGTAGTATGCATGCGTGCTTGCGTGTGTGTGTGTGTGTGTGTGTGTGTGTGTGTGTGTGTGTGTGTGCGCGCGCGCGCGCGCGTGTGTGTGTGCGCGCGCTTGTGTGTGTGTGTGCGCCTGTGTGTGTGTTAAATATTAGTGGAAATACTACATAAGAACAATCCTTAGCAAAAATCAACATTAACAAATCAAACTGCAACAGTCAAAACAAAACAATCTAAAATACGCAGAAATCATAAACACGAGCCGACTGGACTTATCATTAAGTTCTGAACAAAGTTCAAAAGAAATACAGGTTCTTGGAAAATGTATTTAGATTCATCTTTTCTGAATTTTGATAGAGCTGATTCAAAATAAGGACAAAAGTACAAAATATGTGTTGTTGTACAATTATCAACAGCCCCGCATACACATTGGACGTTTTTTATTAACTTGGTTTCGAAAGCGTTTAACCTAAGTCTGTAAAACAGTGAAACAATTTTTTTTGCGGTGTTTTGGGTGTTTATTGACATTTTTTTTATAAAATGTATAATTTATTAATGAATTCTGTTTTGAAAAATTTTGTGATCGAGCGTTTAAACAACACTGTATTGAAGAATTAGGCTTATGTACTTTGGGAAGCATGTAGTCTTTATATATCTTTCAAAATTTTCAAAAGAAGCTTTTTGTAATAAAGAGTAACCCTCTTGTAAACTTAAAAGAATGGGAATATCCTTGGATTTAAAAGATTTTTTTTGCACCTGCCCGAGCTGTACGATCAGCCCAGTTCAGTTCAGTGGTTTATTTAATGTCTTTTCATCGCCAGATGCTATTAGACACTTTTATAATAAAACAAAAAACACCTCCACACTTAACTTATCACCCACATTAGTACTTTCAAACCTACATCTGATATATGCATATTGACATGAGTGAAATACCCTAGCGGTACACAAAATTGTTGATCTTCATGAAAATTTTGCAACCTGTGACTGCGAAATAACCATGGCAATTTCAGCAACATATGAACCATATAAGACAGTATTAACATTATCAAAGTTATTCATCTGAATACCTTTCTCCTCATACAGTGGGGTCAACACTGAGCATTCAAACAAAAGATGATGCACAGAAATGTTTTCTCTGCATACACAAGAAATACCATGAGAATATTTAGTGTTCCAAGTATTCAGCCTTAATTTATGAATTAATCTAACAATGTGCCTTGGGCACGACGGTAAAGTAGCCATTTTTTTGACTAGAATTCTGCTTATGCATACATTTTTCCATAATTTGGATCAGTTCACAAGAGGATAGATCTAAGGGATTGTTTAGTAAATTTTCCGTCTTTCTGTTTGCTCCTTCTTTTGCAAGACTGTCTGCTATTTCATTCCACTTTATACCACAGTGAGATGGGACCCAACAAAAATCAATTCTTATGCCTAGTGTAATGAAACAATGCAGTAGATGTTTTATTTCAAAAAGCAAATCTTTTCTAGCTTTGCAGTCCCAACGCTCTAGTGACTGTAAAACAGATTTGGAATCAACACAAAGTAAAATTTGATAGAAAGCAATTGATGTATCATATATGTACGTCAAAGCCTTCAGTATTGCATATAATTCTGAGGTATAGATTGAAAACCCCTTTCCTACATAATATGATTTCCTGACATTTAAGGTTGGTATTATAAAGCCTGAACCACTATCAGAGGATTCCATTACCGACCCATCTGTAAACACTTTTAAATGATTTGGATAGCTGTTTTCTAAATGTTCACGAACTTCAGTTGTTAAAAGATTTACATTATCACTTTTCTTTAACAAAGTGTATTTGTAATCAAAAGAAGCATTTAGGTGCTCCCAGGGAGGCATTGGAGGTACTGCAGGAAATTCTGGTATAGCAGTAATATCAATATTACAATGTGACATAAAGTCAGATGTGTAGTTTCTAATTGATTGAATGTAAGATGTGTTTTTAGAGCAGTTATGAAAATCTTTACTGGAATCAATCAGTATTTCTTCAGTTACTGAATTTTCAACAGAAAGACTTCTGACAATATATTTGGATACATCCAATATTCGCTTCTCATTTAGAGGTAATATATTTGTTTCTTTATAACATCTATGAGTGTGTGTGTGTACTGGGACTCCCAGAGCTAATTTCATGGCCTTACTATCCAAGCTTTGCAATTTCTTTAAAAGATAATTAGGCGCAGAGAAATACACTTCCTGCCCATAAGTCAATTTCAGTCGGACTAAAGAGATGTATAGATGTAAAAGGGTATGACAGTCCTGACCCCATGGTTGATAACGTATAATTTTAAGAATGTTTAATCTTTTTCTTGTTTTATCAATTAAGTTTTCAATATGTGTTTTCCAGTTCAGCTTAGGAGTTAGAAATACCCCCAGGAACTTAACTTTTTGTTTATATTCCAGAATATGACCATCTAGCAAAAGCGAGGGTAGAGTTTTTGGGTTCTCACCATTGTTAAACAACATAAGACATGTTTTTTCTCCAGATATTTCTAATCCGTTGTTCTTCATATATGAAGATAATTTATCCAATTCCTTTTGGTACATCTTCCGTACAAAATTCATTGTTCTTTTACTGGAATGTTTCCTTAATGTACAATTAATCCAAATAGCAATATCATCTGCATATTGAACTACATGCATTGCTTTTGACATAGATTTGGGAAGATCATGGATTAGGATTGTGAACAACATGGGAGCAATAACTGATCCCTGAGGAATACCCATATCTACATTCCTGAAAGATGAATAAGTTCCTCCAATCCGCGTACATATGCTTCTTTCTGTTAGGAAGCTTTTAATGTAATCAAACATTCTCCTAGAAATGCCAACATTTTTTAAATTTGTACAATAGCCTTGCATGCCATACGCAGTCATACGCTTTTTTAACGTCAAAAACGATCAGCCCATTCATTTCCAGATATTGAACAATGAGAATCAACTGCAATACCCCTTGATATAAGAATATGAATAAGTACTTTAATTTCTGTGATGACTTCAGCCCGGTTTTTTGGATTTGTTGATTCTAAAGCTTGGAGAATTGATTTAGAGTCTACACAAAAGAGTGCACCATAGAAATTGAATGGTGTATCAATGACATACTGAACAGCCATTAAAATTGCTATTAATTCAGCTGTGAAAATGGAGAAGTCCTTACCAAGGTAAAAAGATTTCTCAATTTTTAAAGTGGGGATGACAAAATCACAGCCTGCCTGATTGTCTAATAAAGAACCATCAGTGAAGATTTTTAGATGATTGGGTTAAAAATCATTCATATGGGATCTAGCTTCATATGCAAGAACATTGATGTTATCAAACTTGGACAATTGTGTATAGTTATAATCAAACTTTGCCTTACAAAGCTCCCAGTTTGGGATGGGACTTATTGGAAAACGCACAGCTAATTTCTTTTGATTAGTGTTTAATTTGTCAATAGTTTAGAAGAAAAATGTAAGAATAGTTTTATTAGATCGGATACGTTTTGCACGCTTAGGAAAATGAATATCGGACCTAATTTCAAGTTCCATTTGGTTTGAATTTTGAATGGTAGAGCATCTTAAAATGTATTTAGCACAGGCTAATTTTCGCTGATCATCAAGAGAAACGTGTCTGCCTACTTGTGTCCCTGGAACTGCCTACACTGCTGAAACGTGTCTGCCTGCATGTATCCCTGGATCTCCCTACACTGCTGAAACGTTTTTGCCTGGTTGTATCCCTGGAACTGCCTACACTGCTGAAACTGTCTGCCTGGTTGTATCCCTGGAACTGCCTACACTGCTGAAACGTGTCTGCCTGCTTGTATCCCTGGATCTCCCCACACTGTTGAAACGTGTCTGCCTGGTTGTATCCCTGCTTGGATGAGAATTGGGTCCAGGGCTACTCTCAGTGTCTCCGCACTGTAATAAAAAGATCCCCCCAGAACAGGTAGGTGTGGAGCAATCCAACCACGACACCGTCTACGCCGCGAGAAAGAGTCAACATGGCGATGCGTGCGGCCAGCTTACGTGTTGCTCTTTTGTGCATGAAGCCGATGTACACAGGCGAGAAGCGGCTACACACTGCACAGGATTGGGTTGCTCCAGACGGCATGACAGTTAACCAGTGACTCAGCCGAACATGGAATGGTAGGGCGGTCCAAGTCAACGGCAATTAGTACTTCACTAAGACAGCTCGTAAAAATGTGCGTCTCCTTATCAAAGCAGTTAGCGTTCCCCCACAGAGAGAGACAGAGAGAACTCTCTCGTTTACATAACACGCAGGCGCGCATGCACACACACACACACACACACTCTCTCTCTCTCTCTCTCTCTCACACACACACACACACACACACACACACCACATACACGCGCGCGCATACACTCACATACACTCTCTCTCTCTCTCTCACACACACACACACACACACACCACCTCCTTCGGCTTGTGTGTGAACGACAACGCAGTGCATTTCAAACATGTCTTTCACACCTTCTGAGCAACTCACGGTCTTTGTCCGTGCTGCTCGTGCCCCTGATGTGTCCAGCCTGCTGTGTGGGCAGCCAGTTCGCGCATAGTCCCCGGATGTGGAGGCATCGGGGCAGAACAACATGGAGGAGAAGAATCGTCTCCATCTCCACACTAAAAAACGAATAAGTCTATCGTCAGTGGTCTTCGCAGAATTTTGTGTGTGTGTGTGTGTTGCGACATTGATGTTAGGCTTCGTCTACATTCATCCACGTGTGCTTTTTCAGTTTTTGAAGTTTGAAGAAGTAACTTGGTGAAACTTGCTTGGGAAGCTGTACTGTTTGGAGAAAGCAGCTGACAACACCAGGGCCAGTGTCAATTTCGCCTTGGTCGACTGCCGCCTGTGTTGACAGTGATTGACAGCTACCCTATTCTGCGATTGACAGTTGTCCCATTCTGTGATTGACAGCTGTCCCATTCTGTGATTGACAGTTATCGCATTCTGTAATTGACAGTTGTCGCGTTCTCTAATCAAGACAATGAAGACATCCGCATGGATTGTTGACAGGAGAGGAAGTAGTAGGTAAGTTATTATTCACGCACGCGCGCGCGCGCGCGTTTGTGTGTTTGTATGTGTGTGCAGGCACGCGCGAGTGTGTGCGTGTGTGTAGTTCTGTTTAATATCTTGTCACACGTACTCTGAAGGCAACTAGTGATTATAATTTTCATAAATTATATCGGAATACAGTCACTGAGCACACACACACACACACACACACACACACACACACACACACACACACACACACGTAAAGGCGGGGAGGGGGGAGGGTTGATATCTGTCGATCGACCATCATCCTATTTGTTTCTTTATCAAACGGTTAATTTTTTTATTCTAGGGTGTTGAACGGTGAGAAATGAAATTATTAAAAAAGGGGGATACCCCCCTGTACATATACATACACATACCGGGGATGGGGGGGGGGGTGTAAGTGGAATTAGGCTGGAGAGGAGAGGTGCTGTTGGATAGTGTGGAGGTGTGTTTGTGTGTGTGGTGTGTGTCTGTGTGTGTGTGTGGTGAGAGAGTGTGTGTATGTGTGTGTGTGTTTGCGCGCGCGTGTATGTTCGTGTGCGTGTGTTTGCTGTGTTGTATTGATATGTGTCCTGTTCTGTTTGCTGTGTGTGTTGTGCCTGTTGTGTATTAGTGTGTGTGTGTGTGTGTGTGTGTGTGTGTGTGTGTGTGTGTGTGTGTGTGTGTTTATGCGCGCGCGTGGGTGTGGGTGTGTTGTATGCACGCACATGTGTGCTTGTAGCTTGCGATTCCTTTGAACTTGCTTTGGCGATTCCAGTGCAAGATTAGTAATCGATTATTTCCTTGGTTTAAGGAAAACTGTCAATCCAATCCAAAAAAACAAACATTTATAGATAACAAATATGTACATAAAAAAAATCAATCGATCAGTCTGTCAGTCGAACAGTTCAGTGATCAGTCGCTTGCGTACTCGTTCATTCGCCCTTTAATGTAATATAAAGTCTGTTCATAGTTTTCTCTTGCAGCCACTTCAAGCAGTTCATATTGTCCTTACCGGCGAGAACTTTTTAAGGATGGCACTTCATTTATGAGCAGCCACTTGTAATGAACAAAAAGGCTGGCAAACTGTAAGATCCCTTTGGGCAAGATTTCTGCCCTTTCCCCTCTGTCTCACTTATTTTCTCCAAAGGTAGGAAAGTGATATCTTTATCATTGATTATGTCCACAACCATGTTTCCTTTCTTAATGTGTCCTCATCCATCTTTACGTTTTCATGATGTCCTCACCCATCATTCATTTCTCAGGATGTCCACACCTATCTTCCCCTTCTCTCGATGTCTATACCCTTCTTTCTTTCCTCATGATGTCTGCTTCCATCTGTCCTTTCTCACAATATCCACTACCATCTTTGCTTGTTATGATGTCCACACCCATCTTCTGTATGTTAATTTCTCTGTAAGAAGTACATTCGGGTTTTTTTTTTCCTTTTCTTTCTTATGATGTCATGATCAGTCTTTCCATACTCACACCCATCTTTCCTGTTGTCATGGTTTCTTAATCCAGTTGCCCTTGTTTGTGGTTTCCTTATCGGTCTTTCGTTTCTCCCCTTGGCCTTATCAATTATTTTTCATGGTGTCCTCATCCTCCTTACTTTGTTTCAACTCTTGATGTTGCAGTTTGTCATTGCCTTCCTCATGTTGTTGTCATTGGTCTTCCTTGCAGCTGTCGACTGTGTATACTTGTTTGGATAGTTGCACTGGCCTATTCAGACCTGTCTGTTTTTCATAGCTGTTGAGATAGGTACATTGGTTATGTTAGGGCTATCTATTTATCATAATTGTTTGGATAGGTACATTCAGGCGTGTTCACAGGCACCATAACTTACGTGACAGATTAACCCTTTCAGACTGCCTGCGTGTGGGCGGGGAAGGTGGAGCACGGGAAGCAGGAGAACAGCGCATTAAGATGGGCAGTGGAAATGACAATTTTTATGTAAATTGGAATTTCAAACTGCGAACGAGATACGTCGCTCCTGTGTCAACCAGGCACGATGTTATTTTTGGTGTGGGATGTCCGTTTATATCTGGCGTCATGTTATTTTCGGTGTAGGGTATCCGTTCATATCTGGCACCATGTTATCTTTGATGTAGGATATCCGTTTGTAACTGACATCAAGTTTTTTTTTTCAGTGTAGGATATCCGTTCATACCTAGCACCATGTTTTTTTTTCGGTGTGGGATATCCGTTCATATCTGTACCATATTACCTTCGATGTAGGATATCCGTTGATAACATGCACCATGTTAATTTGGGTGTAGGTTATCCGTTCATATCTGGCACCATGTTATCTTCGGTGTAGGGTATCAAGGACCATGTTATCTTCGGTGTAGGGTATCAAGGACCATGTTATCTTCGGTGTAGGGTATCAAGGACCATGTTATATTCGGTGTAGGGTATCAAGGACCATGTTATCTTCGGTGTAGGGTATCAAGGACCATGTTATCTTCGGTGTAGGGTATCAAGAACCATGTTATCTTCGGTGTAGGGTATCAAGGACCATGTTATCTTCGGTGTAGGGTATCAAGGACCATGTTATATTCGGTGTAGGGTATCAAGGACCATGTTATATTCGGTGTAGGGTATCAAGGACCATGTTATATTCGGTGTAGGGTATCAAGGACCATGTTATCTTCGGTGTAGGGTATCAAGGACCATGTTATCTTCGGTGTAGGGTAGCAGAAGAGCACACACAGAGTATTGCGCATGTTGATGTCTGTACTGTTTTGTGTGTGTGTGTGTGTGTTTTTTTTGTCGCTGAGGAAGGCATATTGCCGAAAATTTCTTGTCCTGTTTTGTGTCGTGCATTAAAACTGCGTTACTTCACACTTTGTTTTGTGTGCTCTTCTGCTTTTTTGTCGTGTTCCAGTAACGCTGCAGTTTGTTTCATTTGCCTTTCGATGTAGGATATTTTTTCGTATCAAGCACCATGTTATTTTGGGTGTAGAATATCTAGGCATGTTATTTTTGGTGTAAGATATCCATTCATATCTCTCACCATGTTATCTTTCGTGTAGGATATCCGTTTATATCTTGGATCATGTTATCATCGGTTTAGGATATTCGTTCATCTCTCGTACCATGTTAACTTCGGTGTAGGATATCCGTTCATCGCTCGCACTGTTATTTTCAGTGTAGGATATCCGTTCATATCTCGCATCATGTTATTTTCGGTGCAGGATTTCTGTTCACATTTGGCACCATGCTACTTTCAACGTAACATATAGGCTATCCGTGCACACCGAGCACAATGTTTCTTTCGGTGTAAAGTGTGCACTGGTATCCATAGCTTTTTTGCCCTAAAAGGAAAGATATAATGCATTCCTTGCAAGATGTTAGTAAATCTATGATGTGTATGATATTTGTGCGCACGTGGCTCATGTTACTATCGCCGTAAGATGTGTGATACCCATTTCACCCCAGGCATTGTTACTTTCTCTGTAAGATGGTGAATACCTGAAGCACGCCCAGCACTGTGTTACTTTCACCTTAAAGTGTAGGATATTCGGTGCACGCCTGACATGTTACGGTGTAAAATATCTTTGCACACCTGGCACCAGCATCATGTCCTCTCTGATGTTGCAGGCAACCAAAATGTGACAGCATCTGTTTTCTCCGTCAGCTTAGAACCATGCAATACCTTGGGGAAGTAAACCCCAGATCAGCTGTCTGTGATGTTGATTCAGTCACTGTCATGAGCCATGCAATACCTTGGGGAAATAAACCCCAGACCAGCTGTCTGTGATGTTGATTCAGTCACTGTCATGAGCCATGCAATACCTTGGGGAAATAAACCCCAGACCAGCTGTCTGTGATGTTGATTCAGTCACTGTCATGAGCCATGCAATACCTTGGGGAAATAAACCCCAGACCAGCTGTCTGTGATGTTGATTCAGTCACTGTCATGAGCCATGCAATACCTTGGGGAAATAAACCCCAGACCAGCTGTCTGTGATGTTGATTCAGTCACTGTCATGAGCCATGCAATACCTTGGGAATAAACCCAGACAGCTGTTTGGATGTGATTCAGTCACTGTCATGAGCCATGCAATACCTTGGGGAAATAAACCCCAGACCAGCTGTCTGTGATGTTGATTCAGTCACTGGCATTGTGTTGTTGTGCAACCGACCGACCACCTGGAGCCATTTCAGGGCTGTCACCACGCAAAGGACAGAAAGTTCTATACAGAACACACACACACACATACACACACACACACATACACACACACACACACACACACACACACACGTGCGGGAGCGCACGCACGCACACACAAACGCACATGCAGGCAGGCACACACACACACACACACACACACACACACACACACACACGCACACGCACACACAAAGAGAGATGGGGGGGGGGGGGGCGTGCGTGCAAATAGTCCTGTAAACCCATGCATGTTATACAAACTGGACGATTGGCATCTCAGGACATATAAAACTAAGCCTTGCTTAGTACATCAGCCATTGAATCTTGCCATAAGTAAACTTTAACTTCAACATTGGCTTGACGATTGCTGTCTTATCTCCCTGTTTTTTTTTGGGGGGGTCGGGGGTGGTTTAAGCAGCGGTTTAGGTTATTTTCTTTTCAATCTGCTGTACATATTCTTCACATTTTTTCATTTTATTCTTTTTTTATGTATATCGGTTGATGTAAATAATTGAATTATTGCTCGTTGAGACTATCAGGATCATAAGTTGTGACAGTTATTGTACGCGGAAAGAAAGATAAGAAAGAAAAAGAAAGGAAATTAAGAAAGAAAGAAAGAAAGATACATTTTTCTGTGAAAACTCTTCCATGCGAAACCTGGCAGTCAACTTGGGACAGCTCTTTGTTCCAATACATGACAGCTCCTTGTTCCAAGACACACACAGCTTTTCCCCTCTCTTTCTTTCTTTTTCTTTCTTTCTTTCATAGATCTGTTCTCTCGTTAGCATGCGAACAAGGCAAGTCAAAAATTAGATTTTGTCAATGAGTGAGAATCTGGACATATTGGTTGACCAAACTCTCGTTTCAACAACTCTCTTCACCTTGCATTAGTCGCACCTTCCACGTCGAGCGCAGAAGAAGCGGTTCCTTCCGTCCCTATCATAATGAAGAAGCTGTTTCTACTTGTATGCGCTCCTTTGTCAATTGTACACCAGATAACGGACTGTTTTTTCTAGTCCTGGGGATCTAGCCTCAGTAAAATCCAGAACACTGGTGCACGATATGTTTTCGGATCTTTTTACCATGCTTGTGTTGCACTTGTCTCTGTTGTTCCCCTTCGCCGGTCGCACGTTGCCCAAAGGATATTTTCCACTCTCTCTCTTCCCTCGTTTCAGTCGTTTGAAGATCAGACTCCAGCGTATCACTCTGAACCCTTCAGTCCGTCCTCACCTCTTCATCTTCGTTCTGCTGCTGACATCTACATCTACAGACCCTTCTTTTAGACCAGAACCATACGGCCAACGTTCTTCTTTCTGACATCCACATGCACAGTCTTCCTTCTTTTAGGTCTAGCTCCTACGGCCAACGTTTTCCTTTCATACTGGGGTCCCTCCACCTATAGCCAGCGCCTTTTCTCTGTTCGCCAAGCAGACTGACCACAAGTTTCACAACTTTCCTAAAATTGTTTCTTCGAAGAAGCGTTCTGACCCTTACCCATTACTCTTTTGTTTAGTCTATGACTTCCCTGGCTGTTAGGCATGGTGTGCGTGTATGCGTGCGCGCGCGCGCGTGTTTGTGTGTGTATGTATGTGTGTGTGTGTGTGTGTGTGTGTGTGTGTGTGTGTGTGTGTGTGTGTGTGTGTGTGTGTGTATTTGAAATGTACGTACTCAAAATCTTTGTTAGATCGTCTTGTCATGACTTCCGTGATGTACTGGGCAAGTAGCGGCAGCGGCAGCAGCAGCAGTAGTAATAGAAGTCGTAGTAAGAGTCGTAGCGAAACACCACCAGCAATCAGTACTCCTTGTAAGCGACAAATGATATTGATCATTGCGATAGGTATAGTGACGCTAGTAATTACTGCCACTGTAGTCAGTTTCAATTTCTTTTCGTGTCACTTTTTTTTTAATGAATCCTCTTCCCCCTCCCTCCCCCACCCTCCCATTCTCTCCTTTTTCTGCCCTCGTCCTCCTTTTGAATAGAACAGCGCTAAGTGGGGAAACGTTTAGTCTGTCTCTTTGTCTTTTTCACAAAATACACAGCAGTTATGGGGGTATGGAATGGGTTATTCAGCAGTGTAAATAAGCATATGTAATCGTTTTGCATCCAACACAAAATAGTAAGGTCGATTTTACAGTTAATTTTAACCATTTCTGTTCGTTGAAGAGTTTCAGATTTTATTCTGAGAGTGTTTGATCTGATTTACATGAAAGGAGCTTTGAAGGGAGGTCAGTAAAATTAGATTGTGACTACATTCTAACAGGTATATACTGCCGTTTTTACTGGTTGTTCCGTGCGATTCTAAGGCAATATTTTCAT
>CM065731.1:63847149-63862149 GCA_033310375.1 Conus canariensis
CTTCAGCATACACCCCTATACAGAGTATATAGTAGAGAGTGAGACACGACAGACCGTGATATAGCGAAAGGCATATCGCACTTACATTGTAAGAGTTATACAGACTGACTTTCCCCCTCTTCCTACCCTCCCCCTCCATTCACCCTACACCCCCACCCAACCATCCTTTTCCTTCCCGTCCGCTAAGCGCGCGCGCGCGCACGCACACACACACACACACACACACACACACACACACACACACACACACACACACAGAGTGACAAAATTGCAGGACCAGCATTTGCGACGGTGAATCAGGCGACACCTTTCTAATCTCCGCTAGCTTGCTACCCTCCCTCGCTTCACTTCATTTAGTCTGTATATTATTAATAAATTCAATGATAAAGCAACTCCCTCTTCAAACCCCCCCCCCCCCCAAATCCATCAACCTACCCCCCCTCCCCCCCCCTCCCTCCCCTCCGCTTCAAATTTTGTTTTAAGTTTGAACAACTTGAACTCTTTATGCACGAGTGGCCAAATCATTGTTAGTTTTACAGGGTTTTTTTTCATCTATAGTACTTGTCCGCTGCTTGAGATATGGTTGGTTTTGCCGATGAATGATTTTTTTGCGTTCACCGAGGACGGAGGGGGCGAGGTTGGGGGTGGGGTCGTGCGTTGGGTGGGATGTAAGATAATTTGATCCGAAAGTTTCTTTCAAGGTGTAAAAGTGTGCAGAGTAGAGGTCGTATGGTCAAAAATTCTTGATTGTTGTTTCAATATTTCCGTTAGACTACGAAAGCCACGTCAGCGCTATCTCATAACCATGTGCCCTACATCTGATTGAACCATCTGGTTCGTATTTTCTTTCTTTTTTTTTTTTTTTTTTTTTTTTTTTTTGGAAAAACGTGAATACCCATCTTCCTCAGCACGTTCTGTTTAACTGTTGCACAGTCGGTGGAGACTAAAGAATCAGGCGAGGATGGCGTCAGAGGGGTCATGGACAGATGACTAAAGAAACTCTAATAAAATACGACTACCACTACTATTACTACTGCTATTGTTGGTGATGATAATATCAATAGTGTATTATAATGAAGATGATAATAATAATAACAATGAAGTTGTGTCCGTAGCGCCAGCAGCCAAGGTGATAAAGAACCAAATTATTATCTGTTGACAATTTCATTGGAGACTGTTGCCACCACCTCTCCCTCCCCTTACTACTACTTCATTCCCTGTCCACCCCACCCTCTCCCCCTTCCACCCGCCGTGCCTTTTCAGAAAGTGGAGAGGTCACGTGGCTTTCCTCCCCTTTCCTGCTCCCCCGCATCATCTCCACCCCCGTCTTCTCTCTCTCTCTCTCTCTCTCTCTCTCTCTCTCTCTCTCTCTCTCTCTCTCCTTCTTCACACACACACACACACACACACACACACACACACACACACACACACACACACGTGCGCTTGCGCGCGCTGATCACAATGTTATGTCATGTGGAACGTCTTCGTCCGTCGTCTTCGTCCTGCCTACTGTTTAACTGATGCTACTGGCATTTATCTCTCATTATCTAAGAGCCCATTTAATCCCTTCCGAAAGTCTGTTCCCTCCTTCCTCCCTTCCCCTCAGTGCCTTCATGGTTTCTTATTCACTGGTTTACCCCCACTTCCTTTCTTTCTGTGAGTGAAACGGAAGTTCACAACATCCTAGAGGAAAGGACATCAGAGGTTCCACGAAACTCCTTGCACTAGCTTACATTCTCTGAGTATTCTAAAACAACTTTCCCATGTTGCCAACATGTGAACAGAGCTGTTCTGAAGGGATTTTCTGTATGATACTTTTGTGACCCTGCTTGACCGTCCCATTAATGTGTTTATTTTTCACCTCTGCCATCTTGGTCATCCTGTGAGCCAATCTGCAGCACACCTCTCCCCTAGAACTCACCTTGCACAGTGGAAACTCCATGCCAAAAGAAGGGGTGGGTGGGGTGGGGGTAGGGCTCTTTTAGTTTAAACTGTGTTCCAGTCTTCTTGAGATATTGTGCTCGCAATTTTCATCTTTTTTTCTTTCAAAAAAAAAACACAACCTTTTTTGTCTGTTTCTTCACTCTCTTTTTTTCTGCCTCTGTGGCCCAATTTTTTACTCTGTGTGTTGAAAGCTCTGCTGACTGTTTTAATTCGCCCCGTAGGAATGCAGGGAAGAGAGGGGGTGGGTAGGCTGGGTGAGGATCTTTCCATGGAAATAGTGCCCCTATCTTCTAGAAAACCGGTGCTACTAATTGTTTCTTTTGTGCTCATTTATTTGACGTTGCTTTCCTTTTAAATTTGGGTTTCATGGTGTGGCTTTTTTCTCTCTAAACTGTTGCCAACACAGTTTTCTGTATTTGTGGTCTGTTCCTCTTCCTGTGGTCTGGAAAGCATTTTCTTCTTTTTTTCTTGATAAACTTTGTAAGATGCAAGTTCTTTCTTGTAATCTGGCTGGCTACTAGAGCCTAACCACTGGAACAGGCACTTGCTGTCCATTCTGCGGTGCTGTCCAACAATTAGGAACATCTTTCTTGACCAGAATGACCTCGAAGGGATTTTTAATCTGTTATTAAAGAAAAATCGGAGCAAAGTGATCGGAGTGATCGGTGCACTTCACATGGCTGTTTTTATCCGACTGAAGGACTGCAGCATATCAACGTTATGAGGAAGTGTACCTGTATCCCATACGCTATTGCTTGTTGCTGGTGGTTCAGTTTAATAATTATTGATCAAGAAAAAATGCCTAAAAAGAAAAAAACGTTTACCTGTAAACCGCGTGTAAATCTGAGTTTTCCCTTGACGGGAGTGACTTCTCAGTTTTGCTGTTTGTTTGTGTTTCACTTGTTTGTTTGCTTGCGTTTTATTTGCTTGCTTTTTGGGGTAGGCGTTGGCAGCCCTGGAAATGCTCTTTGTGGTCTGTTCGAGCTGTACTGAAACAGACATTGTCCGTGCCCATCTCCGATTTTGCCGTTTCAGTTTTGTTTCTGATAATGCTGACAGTAATTTAGTTCTCCTCTAAGCACGAATATTCTTCCCTTGCTAACTGTGGAGCTGACATGCCAGGACTTGTTTTTCACCGAATATCCGGACTGGCTGGATGTGACAACATCTTCCTTCGTTTGTCTCCAGCCATCCGAAGTCCGATGACGTCTGGAGCTGTTCATTAACGTTTGTAAAAGACGCTTTCCTCTCAAACTGAAATTCATCTCGCGCGCGCACACACACACACCACACACACACACACACACACACACACACACACACACACACACACACACACAGTGTGCTGACCGTTTTCTCCTTTGTGCGTTCTGCGTGCTATATTCATTCTTGCCAGACGTTTTTGCTTTAGGGTTAACTTCCGTTCAGCTCCCAGTACTATAGGTCAACAAACAGGCTGCCATATAGGTGCCCCCTGATTCACCGTGTCCTGTCTGGAGGCAGTCAGTATATTTTTCTTTTCTTTGACCATGACCGCGTTTCTGCATCTGGTTGAGTTAGCCTATGTTTCTGAGTTCTCCAGGCTGTATGCTGTTCACACTTTCTGAGTGTAACCAAAACTGCAGCTCAAAGGGATTTCATGGCCGTTCTGTGAAACACTTTGCTTTTGATACCACTCATAGTATTCGACAGTGCGTCTTTGCTGCGATTTATTTTGTCATACCGCTGGTAGTATTCAACAATACTTCGTCGCTGAGATTTCTTGCGCATCCGTCAAACTAGCATTACAGCTGATTCAGTATAGACCCGGTGCAGAGAAGTGACACTCGAGCCAGGTTCGGTGTGAGGTCATGTTCAGCTTGAGCATCAACACTCACAAGGTGGTAGGGCAGACGGAACAACCGCAACAGGAAGGCCGGTCGTGGGGGTGGGGTGGGGTGGGGGATGGAGGGGAAGAGAAGGATGGCAGAAGGTTTGTGCAACACTACACCGATACCATCAGATCAACAATACATCAGTATGTACTTTCGTCTTACAACGGCCTGGGTGCTTTACCTTGAGCTTATGATTTAATGGGGTAGATATGGGTATTAATGGGAAAAGGTGGGGGTGGGATTCCTGAAGCAACTACGTTGAATCACGTTGGTTAAAGAAACCTCGGTTTTGTGTGTGTGTGTGTGTGTGTGTGTGTGTGTGTGTGTGTGTGTGTGTGTGTGTGTGTGTTTAATGTTGATCTATGCGTCTTTTGATTCTCAGTCTGGTGACTCGATATTTACTGACATTGTTTTATTAATGCTTACGGCCCTGATACGGTTTACGTCAGATCACTCAAAATACACAGTTCAGATAGATGCTGCGTATGACAATATAAATATCCAATTTTCCCCTCAATTCCTATTCACAGAGGATTTTCTGATGCTCATCACAACACCTTCTTTTACTTCCTTTCATATGCTTCTCACTTGCATTCTTTCACACCAGGGTATTGTACTTTTCATTCCAGTTTATTCTCCGCTCCGTACTTTTCAAGTTCACTCCTTCACTTTCTGGTATCAACATGTTGTGCACATACTGAAAGGGTCGGACAAACCACCGCCTGTTTCCATCTTCGTCCGGTGGCGATTTATCATTTTTCCCACTGCATTTGTCTTCTTTTGGTATTTCATGGATTTTCACTTAAGGCCCTTCACTCCCCTCCCCCCCCCCCCCCCCAACTTTAATTCTTTAGCCTTTCCATTACCGCCCATACCCGCTGTTGTGCATTATTCATGTTTCCATATTCCCAGTTCTCTTATGTCATATTTGGTCTTTTCCAAACACATCAGCCTTTGAAGTCCTACAGTCTCACCTCCCTTTTATTCTTCTCTGCTACAATCAGATCCTTTCTACGCTGCTGACCTAGTAGTCCGCATTGCTACGCTCTTATGATAGTCATTTCCATCGCTACCCCTTTAAATGATTAAATGAAATGTTCTCACCCAATTCTCACAGAGGCTTTCCTGTCTACACTGTCCTCTCCTTTCACTTTGACAACGGGCATATGGCTTGAAACGTCAGTGTTCTCACTAATGGATTCTACTACCACCAAAAGGTTTTTATAAACTTTATTATTTTTTCATTTTACAACGAATCCTGCAGTCAACTTTTGTTTCTTCCTTGTTTTCACCTGCTACCCCTTTACTTTTCTTTAGGCGGCATTGAACAACAGGATGGGAGTACCAGATTCAATTCCATCCACTTCTCCCCTTCCTACCCCGCCCGTCATAATCATTCTTCTGTTCTTCTCCCATCCATCATTCATCAGTCCTCACGTTGTCTTCTCCTCACATCTGTTGATCTCCGTTCTTCTTTTCTTCACTTGTCCATCATTCATTCATCCTCACGTTCCCCAGTTACCGTTCCGTCTCTATGTTACCAATCTCATGTTCTCTGCTTCTCATCTTGTTCTGCGTTTACTGTTGTCATGTTCTGCCCCCGGACACACTCAGCATTTTTATGTCCTCTTCGTTTCATTGCGTAAATGATTCATTATTATCACGTTCCCGTCCTCTCAGTTCGTTTCATTCTGTGCTGATTGTGGCCACTGCTACTCTGTCGCTGTCCTGTTTTCATCATTCTGTGCTGATTGTGGCCACTGCTACTCTGTCACTGTCCTGTTTTCATCATTCTGTGCTGATTGTGGCCACTGCTACTCTGTCACTGTCCTGTTTTCATCATTCTGTGCTGATTGTGCCCACTACTACTCTGTCACTGTCCTGTTTTCATCATTCTGTGCTGATTGTGCCCACCACTACTCTGTGGCTATCCTGTTTTCATCATTATGTGCTGATTGTGCCCACTACTACTCTGTGGCTATCCTGTTTTCATCATTCTGTGCTGATTGTGCCCACTGCTACTCTGTGGCTATCATGTTTTCATCATTTTGACGCTCTTTTCTTTCCTTTGCTGTCCTCATCTCTCATTCGTTCATCAGCGTCACACCACCGTTTCATCTGTTATTCATCTTTACTACGTTCTTCTTCCTCCTCCCCTGCCCCCCCCCCCCCCTCTCTGTCCAACATTCATCTTTCTGTCAGTTTCCTCCCATCAAGCATTCAAAATTCTCGCGTTTCACTCCCCCCTCCCCCCCCCCCCCCCCCCCCCCCCCCCCCCCCCCCCACCATCCTCAAGACACCCGATATGAGTCCAACATTCATCATTCTTTCCTTTTCCCCCAGTCGAATATTCCTTCATTCACCCTTCTCACCTTTTCGTGCAGTCCAATTTTCGTAAGTCTTACTGTTCCTGTGTCCATCATTATTCATTGTCACGTCCACCCCCCACCCCCACCCTTCCATCCCCCTGTTCACCATTCATGTTGTACCCTGTTCAAACATTCATCATTCTTATATCCCCCCCCCCCCCACGCTACTCCAACATTCATCATTCTCATCATTCTCCCGTTTTCCGCCACTCCAAAATGTTTCATTTTTACGTTTCCTCCATCCAACATTCATTATTCTCACGTTTGCATTGGTCCATTCATCATTTTTACCCTTTTCCCCATCCAACATTCATCATTTTCTCAATCAAACATTCATATTCTCACAATTCCCTTGGTTAAGCGTTCACTATTATTACGTTTTTCCCCGACACACATTCATCATACTCACGTTTCCTCCTCTCCAAAATGCTTTATTCTCATGTTTTTCCTGTACGATATTCATCAAGTACAAATCTCCCGCAAATCCAGCATTCATCATTATCACGTTTCCCTTCGTCCAACATTCATCATTTTCGCGTCGTTCTCTTCATCACGTTCGTCATTCACCATTCCCACTTTCTCTTCTCAAATTTGGTCTGTCATTTTTCATTCTCTCGTTCGTCTTTTCTGATCATGTCCAGCATTCGTTTTTCTTTCGTTCCCTTCTCATTCCATTCATCATTGGGTTACTCTGACGATGTCCGATTTCTATGTTCTCCATGATTCCCACGTTCTTCCCTCTTACCTCCCTTCTCTCGCCCATGTTCCCATTCGTCATTTTCACCTTTTGCTTTTCTCTGTTTGCAAACACTCCTCATCCCTTTGTTTCCTTTGTTTTCTTCTGGCCATCACTGCACCATTTCAACGCTGTCCAGTGTTCATTCATCCATTGGTCTCACACTCCTCTCTTCAACGCTGTCCAGTGGTCAGTAATCCATTGGTCTCACACTCCTCTCTTCAACGCTGTCCAGTGGTCAGTAATCCATTGGTCTCACTCCTCTCTTCAACGCTGTCCAGTGTTCATTGATCCATTGGTCTCACACTCCTCTCTTCAACGCTGTCCAGTGTTCATTGATCCATTGGTCTCACACTCCTCTCTCCTTTTCCTTCTTATCCCGTCTTTCATCGTTCTCATGTTATATTCCTATTCACAGTTCTGTCCGTCATCTTTCATATCATCATATATCATTCCCACATTCTTTTTTTCACCTCTCGTTTGTAGATATCATTTTCTCTTTTCATTCCACCCCTCATTCATGATTCTGACGCTTGAATCAATTCGATCATTGTTCGACTCTTTCTCCTTTCGTCCATCTTTGTTGTCATATTGGCGTTGGCCTGTTTTCTTCCCATCGGGGTCATATGCGCCATCCTCAGTTTCTTGCCGTCCCATCCGATCTGCCCTTCATCACTCACACGTTACACTCCCATTACTTTTCCATCATTTTCACGTTCTTCTCCGATCTGTCTGTCATCATTGTCACGTTCTTCTCCGATCTGTCTGTCATCATTGTCACGTTCTTCTCCGATCTGTCTGTCATCATTTTCACGTTCTTCTCCGATCTGTCTTTCATCATTCTCACGTTCTTCTCCCGTCTGTCTTTCATCATTATCACGTTCTTCTCCCATCTGTCTTTCATCATTGTCACGTTCTTCTTCCATCTGTCTTTCATCATTCTCACGTTCTTCTCCCATCTGTCTGTCATCATTGTCACGTTCTTCTCCCATCTGTCTTTCATCATTATCACGTTCTTCTCCCATCTGTCTTTCATCATTGTCACGTTCTTCTCCCATCTGTCTTTCATCATTGTCACGTTCTTCTCCCATCTGTCTTTCATCATTGTCACGTTCTTCTCCCATCTGTCTTTCATCATTCTCACGTTCTTCTCCCATCTGTCTTTCATCATTGTCACGTTCTTCTCCCATCTGTCTTTCATCATTCTCACGTTCTTCTCCCATCTGTCTGTCATCATTGTCACGTTCTTCTCCCATCTGTCTTTCATCATTGTCACGTTCTTCTCCCATCTGTCTTTCATCATTATCACGTTCTTCTCCCATGTGTCTTTCATCATTGTCACGTTCTTCTCCCATCTGTCTTTCATCATTGTCACGTTCTTCTCCCATCTGTCTGTCATCATTGTCACGTTCTTCTCCCATCTGTCTTTCATCATTGTCACGTTCTTCTCCCATCTGTCTTTCATCATTATCACGTTCTTCTCCCATCTGTCTTTCATCATTCTCACGTTCTTCTCCCATCTGTCTTTCATCATTCTCACGTTCTTCTCCCATCTGTCTTTCATCATTGTCACGTTCTTCTCCCATGTGTCTTTCATCATTGTCACGTTCTTCTCCCATCTGTCTTTCATCATTGTCACGTTCTTCTCCCATCTGTCTTTCATCATTATCACGTCTTCTCCCATTGTCTTTCATCATTGTCACGTTCTTCTCCACTGTCTTTCATCATTGTCACGTTCTTCTCCCATCTGTCTTTCATCATTGTCACGTTCTTCTCCCATCTGTCTTTCATCATTGTCACGTTCTTCTCCCATCTGTCTTTCATCATTGTCACGTTCTTCTCCCATCTGTCTTTCATCATTGTCACGTTCTTCTCCCATCTGTCTTTCATCATTGTCACGTTCTTCTCCCATCTGTCTTTCATCATTGTCACGTTCTTCTCCCATCTGTCTTTCATCATTGTCACGTTCTTCTCCCATCTGTCTTTCATCATTGTCACGTTCTTCTCCCATCTGTCTTTCATCATTGTCACGTTCTTCTCCCATCTGTCTTTCATCATTGTCACGTTCTTCTCCCATGTGTCTTTCATCATTGTCACGTTTCTTCTCCCATGTGTCTTTCATCATTGTCACGTTCTTCTCCCATCATGTGTCCTTTCTCATTGTCACGTTCTTCTCCCATCTGTCTTTCATCATTGTCACGTTCTTCTCCCATCTGTCTTTCATCATTGTCACGTTCTTCTCCCATCTGTCTTTCATCATTGTCACGTTCTTCTCCCATCTGTCTTTCATCATTGTCACGTTCTTCTCCCATCTGTCTTTCATCATTGTCACGTTCTTCTCCCATCTGTCTTTCATCATTGTCACGTTCTTCTCCCATCTGTCTTTCATCATTGTCACGTTCTTCTCCCATCTGTCTTTCTCATTGTCACGTTCTTCTCCCATCTGTCTTTCATCATTATCACGTTCTTCTCCCATCTGTCTTTCATCATTGTCACGTTCTTCTCCCATCTGTCACTTATCATCTTTCCACGTTCTCTCCCATCTTCGTTCTTTCATCTTTCATCACGTTTCCTTTCTTTCCATTTTCATCATTTCACGTTCTTCTCCATCTGTCTTTCATCATTATCACGTTCTTTCCCATCTGTCTTTCATCATTATCACGTTCTTCTGCCATCTGTCTTTCATCATTGTCACGTTCTTCTCCATCTGTCTTCATCATTGTCACGTCTTCTCCATTGTCTTTCATCATTGTCACGTTCTTCTCCCATCTGTCTTTCATCATTGTCACGTTCTTCTCCATCTGTCTTTCATCATTTCACGTTCTTCTCCCATGTGTCTTTCATCATTATCACGTTCTTCTCCCATCTGTCTTTCATCATTATCACGTTCTTCTCCCATCTGTCTTTCATCATTGTCACGTTCTTCTCCCATCTGTCTTTCATCATTTCACGTTCTTCTCCCATCTGTCTTTCATCATTTCACGTTCTTCTCCCATCTGTCTTTCATCATTGTCACGTTCTTCTCCCGTCTGTCTTTCATCATTGTCACGTTCTTCTCCCATGTGTCTTTCATCATTGTCACGTTCTTCTCCCATCTGTCTTTCATCATTGTCACGTTCTTCTCCCGTCTGTCTTTCATCATTGTCACGTTCTTCTCCCATTGTCTTTCATCATTGTCACGTTCTTCTCCCATCTGTCTTTCATCATTGTCACGTTCTTCTCCATCTGTCTTTCATCATTGTCACGTTCTTCTCCCATCTGTCTTTCATCATTGTCACGTTCTTCTCCCATCTGTCTTTCATCATTGTCACGTTCTTCTCCCATCTGTCTGTCATCATTGTCACGTTCTTCTCCCATCTGTCTTTCATCATTGTCACGTTCTTCTCCCATCTGTCTTTCATCATTGTCACGTTCTTCTCCCATCTGTCTTTCATCATTATCACGTTCTTCTCCCATCTGTCTTTCATCATTGTCACGTTCTTCTCCATCTGTCTTTCATCATTGTCACGTTCTTCTCCCATCTGTCTTTCATCATTATCACGTTCTTCTCCCATCTGTCTTTCGTTATTCTCATGTTCTCCTTTTCTCCTGTCTTACACCATTCTTTAGTTTTTTTCTTCCGTCCGGTATTCATACCTTTTCCTTCCCCTGTTGTCTCTCAGTCGTCTTTCTGGCGCTCTTTTCTCACTCCCTTCATACTTATCGTGTTCTGGTCCCGTCGATCATTCACCATGATCTCGTTCTGGTCATTTAGTCATAGCCTTCACTGTTTCTTGTTATTGTGTCTGCATTCACGTTCCTTCCTTCTTTCCTTCCTTCATCATATCTACGTTTTCCTGATCTTGGCCTTCATAAACCATCCTTTCCGTTTACGTCTTCTCGTTGTTCTAATCCCACCTGTCATTCGCTACTTCTAGTCCAATCCATCACTGACATTTCTCACGATCTTCCCCCGTCCATTCTACACCATTTTCACGTTCTTGTTGATTCATCTCGTCCATTTCGCGTTTTTATTTGCTCACTGCGTCCATCAAACATCAATCTCGTCATAGCTGCATCTATTTCTTCCTTTATTGAAGCATTCTGACCGTATCTCACTTTTATGTAGTCCATCAATTTGACGCTCTTTTCTGTTTTCCTCTTTTCTTGTCCCGTCCCCTGTTCTTCGTTTTCACCTCTCTTCTTTTCACCTCGCGAAAGATGTGTTGTTCTCTTGTGTCATTTTCCCCCAGTTTGTCTATCGTTCTCACGTTGTTTTATGTAATTTATCATTATGCTGTTCTGGCCTCGTGCCTCTCATAAACCCTTCTTTTGTCAGTCACATGCTACTCCCCTGTCCACCGTGCGTCATTGTCACATTCTTCTCTTCGCCTCTCCTTGATGGATATAATGTCATCTCATCTCACCTATCCTTTGTAATTGTCGTTTATTCATCATTCACGTTTAGCCTTTCATACTTCCTTCACTATTCTTACTTTCCGTGTTTATCCCGCCTTTATACGTTATTCTTACGTTTTTATTGTCTCGTCCGGACGATGTTTCATCATTCTCTCGTTCTTCTCCTATCCCACTTTCTTCTCCTTTTCCGTCATTTATTCATCATTTTCCCTTTTCTGGTCATTCTCACATGGTCTTCATGTCCCCTTCATCCTTCTGTATTATCACTCTCTAGTTCCATCAGTCATATAGTGTGTTCACATTCTCCTCCAGTCAGTCATTTTCACCTTCCTCTGACATCACTCATCCATGGCTTTCACGTTCTTCACCAGTCAGTATTTCATTGTTTTTTAAGTTCTTCCCAGTCAGTCATTCGTCTTTTCAGATTCTTCTCCAGTCGGTCATTCATCATATCCAGGTTCTTCTTCAGTTAGTCGCTCGTCATTTTAACACTCTTCTCCAGTCAGTCATTCATCGTTTTCAAGTTCTTCTCAGTCAGTCATTCGTGATTTTCAGGTTCTTATCTTGTCGGTTTTTCATCCTTTTCATGTTCTTCTCCAGTTAGCCACTTATCATGTTCACACTCTTCTCCAGTCAGTCACTATCATTTTAACACTTCTCCAGTCAATCATTATCCTTTTCATGTTCTTCTCCAGTCACAGAGTCATCGTTTCCTCATTCTTCTCCTGCCAGTCATTCATCATTTTCACGTTCCTCTGTCATCAATCATTCTTCCTTTTCACGCTCATCTCCTTTCAGTTATTCATTATTTTCACATTCTTCCCTTTTTTTGTCATTCATCAGTTTCACGTTAATTCATAGCAACAGAGTTGTTGCTGAAACCAGAATTGTCTTATTTTCTGACTTTCGTCATTTTGAAACATCCGAATCCAAAATTGTGCACAACGTGTGAAAAATATGAAAGAAATTAAGCGTAATTATAAACTATCATTGTATCCTGTTAAATTAGGAATCATTGTTGTGATGAAATCTTTTCACAAAGCACAGGCGTTTGAAACACATTCTTGGAGAACAATCTATCATCAAGCCTCACTTCTCATATCAATAGTTTAAGAGAGAAAGACGAGACTATATCTGCCAGTTAAAAGCAAGTTCTTCCATTACATACAAGGAATTTCATGAATATTTGAAATATTTCTTTTCGCGTAAAATATTCGTGGAATTTGATTTGTTGCTAGAAAATGCCAGAAGATTGTTTTTAAAGGCCTCTGAAAAAAAGATAGTCATAATACATCAGTGCTGTTGAAGAAAAAGGTTGATGCACATAAAATAATAAGCATAAAGAAAAAAGTTAGCAATAACTTTTTTCAACTTCATGAAGTCCGATCAATTAAAATCATGCTGCAAGACTTGAGCCAAGAGCAAGCGGTGATGTGCCAGTGAACTGCTTAACTCTCTGTGCCGGCTTCCACTGAGGGCACGCGCGTGTGTGTGTAAGTGTGTGTGTGCATGTGTGTGTGTGTGTAAGTGTGTGTGTGTGTGTACGAGAGCGCGCGCACGGGTGTGTGTGTAGTATGTATGTATGTTGTCGGACACAACGCGCGTGTGTGTTTGTGTGCCCGCGCGCGTTGTGTTTTGTGTGTGCGTGTGTTTGTGTGTGTGTGTGTGTATGTGTGAGATGTGTTTTGGGTGGGGGCGCTCATGGTTATACAAGTTAGTGTGTGCGCGCGCGCATAGCTATGTATGTGTGCGTACGTGCGCAAGCGCTTGTGTATGTATGCTCCCCAAGGGGTTGAGCACTCTCAAAATCGTTTTAGGAATTTTAATCACATTGATCTTAATCGCTCCTCACGTTGAGCACTGTGACCTAAAAGATTGTAAAATGGAAGAAATCAATTTTAGACAGTCAACAAAAAACATACCATTTTCCAATCCACAATCCTACCTAAAAAAAAATAATAGAACAAACTGAAAAGTTCATACACAATATGAGATGGAAAGCATTCTTTTTTCTGACTCCAAACGCAAAAAAAAGAGGACAAAAACACCTATGACTTCAAAACATGGCGATCACCACCAGCCATAGACGAAATGAAACCGTTTGAGGATAAAATGAAAAGAATGATAGCCAACATTCAATTCAAAAAATCTAACAACGATTTCCAAACAACATTAAAAAAAAACAACAACAAAAAAAAACCAAATACAAAACGACAAAAAGATATTTGTGAAGGCTGACAAAACCAGTAACTACTACAAAATGGAACCAAAAGAATATTCCCAACTCCTTGACAAAAATATTCAGAAAAACTACAAAAAAGCTGACAAAAATACACATGACAATATCCGAACTAAAGAAAAAGAACTTGCACATCGCATGGACCTAAGTGACAGGGTAGAAGCGACAGCAACAAAAGAAGCGTTCATAACACTCAAGGACCACAAACCTAACTTTCACAACAACCCAACATGTAGACTAATAAATCCATCTAAATCTGAACTAGGCAAAATAAGTAAGAAAATCCTAGAAAAAAAACAATAAAGAACGTAAAATCAAACTCTGAATACAACCTCTGGAAGAACACAAATGAAGTTATTCAATGGTTAAAAAAACTCAATAAACAAAGCAATACAGTATTCATCACATTCGACATAGTGGATTTCTACCCATCCATAGATGAGGAACTACTCACCAAAGCTCTGAAATTTGCTAGTAACCATACAGACATGACAGGGTCAGAAATGGAAATCATATTCCACACCAAGAAAACGTTACTGTACAGCAAAAATGAAACATGGATCAAGAAAACGAACAAAAACTCAACATTTGGTGTAACTATGGGATCATATGACGGTGCAGAAACATGCGAACTGGTCGGACTATTCATGCTATTCAGCATCAAGAAACAACTTGGAAAACAAGTTGGATTATACCGAGACGACGGCCTTGCTGCACTAACCAACAACCCAAGAACCATTGAAAACAAGAAAAAAGAACTATGTAAAATCTTCCAAAGCCACAACTTAAAAATCACCATTGAAGCAAACAAAAAGGTAGTAAACTACTTAGACATAACACTTGATCTCAACAACCACATATACAAACCATACAAGAAGCCCAATGACACACCTATCTATGTAAGCATCAAAAGCAACCACCCACCATCTGTATTAAAAGCCATACCCAATGGCATAAACAAGAGACTGTCAAACCTGTCATGCAACGAAAGAGTTTTTCAACATAGCAGCAGTAGAATACCAAGAAGCACTGCAAAAAAGTGGGTACAACTACAAACTACAATACAACCCAGACAACAACACAAATAGAAACAAGAAAAACAGGAAGAGAAAAATTATATGGTACAATCCACCATACGAAGGGAAACTCAAAACAAACATAGGGAAAGAATTCTTTAAAATTTTAACAACTTCCTTCCCAAAAGAACACAAACTACATAAAATATTCAACAAAAACACCGTCAAACTATCGTATTCATGTATGCCCAACCTCAAAAATTTAATTGACGCATCTAACAAAATGAAAACCAACACAGCAAAGAAGGGTGAAGAAAGGAAATCTTGCAATTGCATCAAAAAGGAGCAGTGCCCCCTAAGCAATAAATGCCTTTACAACAACATTGTATACCAAGCCACTGTGACATCAGAAAATGAAAAC
>CM065731.1:63864649-63879649 GCA_033310375.1 Conus canariensis
GTGAGCAAAACACATCACCCACACGCACGCGCGCGCACGCACACATACACACGCACACACACACACACACACACACACACACACACACACACCGAGGAAGGCAACAATAAGCCGAAATATTGGTACAAAATCAAAGACTGCTTTTGTGTCCTTTTTTAATCTTTGAACAGTTATACACACACACACACACACACACACACGCATATATATATATCTGTGAGTGTGTGTATGTGTGTGTGTGTGCGCGCGTGTGTGCATGTGTGTGTGTGCACGTGCGTGTGTTGTGTTGTGTGTGTGTGTCTGTCTGTCTGAGACGTGTTTTGCTTACGGGTGCGCATTGTTCTTTAAGTATATATTAGTGCTTGCGCATGCGCATGGTTGTGTATGTGTGCATGCATGCGCTAGCGCGCCCTTGCGCCTGTGAATATGTGTGTGCGCATGCGTGCATATGTGTGTGTTTGTGTGCCCGTGCGCATTGTTTGGTGTGTGTGTATGTGCATATGCGCTTGCATATTTGCGTGTGTGTGTGTGCTACGTATGTCTTGTATACATGCATATTTGGATATGTGTATGTTTGCATGTGCGAACGGTTGTATATGTTATATATGTGCAGACGCGTGTGAGTGTGTGTTTGTGTGCGCGCGTGCATTGTGTGTGTCTGTGTACGAGATATGCGAATTGCCTGCAGGCTCGCATGGTTGTATATGTATATATTAGTGCATGCGCGTGCATAATTGTGTATGTGTAAGTGCATGGGCTAGCGCACGCTTGCGATTATGTATATGTGTGTGTGTGTGTTTGTGTGCCCGCACGCGTTGTGTGGTGTATGTGAGTGTGTGTGTGTGTGTGTGTGTGCGCTGCTTGTGTGTGTGTGTGTGTGTGTGCGCGCGTGTTGTGTATATCTGCACGCTAGGTTTTTGTGTGTTACTGTGCGCGGGGAAGGGGGAGGGGTTGGCATATGGGTCAGCTTTTTCGTGGCACCATATAAATTGATGTGTTTGTGGAGGAGCCAGAGGACAGGGGACAAGATGGGGATGGAGAGGTGTGGAATTAAATACGTGTTGTTTTAATGAATAGTTCTGGTGTGGATTGACTTCGCCAAACTGTCTTGATGACTTTTTTTTGTAGTTTTTAGCACAATGCTGGGAATACGGCTTCACTTGGTGTTAGTCGTTGTGCTCTCTCTCTCTCTCTCTCTCGCTCTCGCTCTCGCTCTCTCCCTCTCTCTCTCCACCCATTTCTAAGACATTCAGCGCACAACGTCTATCCAGAATCAAAACTCGAGCCTCAGGCAATCACAGATGACCATACCTGGGTACTTTTTGAAGTCGAACTTGCTCATGATGTTATAGGGGATAATGGCTTTATTGTTTCCGTGGCAATAGCGACAGCATCGCTGCATGCTGAAGTGGCACAGGCGGCTGTTAAATTATCATCAAGATGATCGGTATTGAACTGTGGCGAGCTCGAGTGGTCGTTTTCACCTGGCCAGAAAATTGACATTGTTTACACCTGGGAAAACACAGACGTGTGAAGTCGATTTAACTTTAAGTCGTCACACCACCCACGGAGTCTAACCATGGGAGCCTGTGAGCAAAACACATCACACACACACACGCGCGCGCGCGCACGCACGCACGCATGCACACATACACACACAAACACACACACACACACACACACACACACACACACACACACACACAGAGGAAGGCAACAATAAGCCGAAATATTCGTACAAAATCAAAGACTGCTTTTGTGTCCTTTTTTTAATCTTTGAACAGTTATATACACACACACACCACACACACACACACACACACACACACACACGCGCGCGCGCGCACACGCGCGCACGTATGTATATGTGTGAGTGTGTGTGTGTGTGTGTGTGTGCACGTGTGCGTGCATGTGTGTGTGTGTGCGCGCACGTTATATTGTGTGTCTGTCTCTCTGAGACGTGTTTTGCTTACAGGTGCACATTGTTCTTTAAGTATATATTAGTGCTTGCATGCGCGCATGGTTGTGTATGATGTATGTGCTGCGCTAGCGTGCCCTTGCGCCTGTGAATATGTGTGTGGCATGCGTGCATATGTGTGTTTGTGTGCCCGCTGCGCATTGTTTGGTGTGTGTGTATGTGCGTATGCGTACGCGCTTGCATATTTGTGTGTGTGTGTGTGTGTGTGTGTGTGCTACGTATGTCTTGTACGCGTGCATGTTTGGATATGTGTATGTTTGCGCGCGCAAATGGTTGTATATCTTATATGTGCGGACGCGTGTGTGTTTGTGTGCGCGCACGCATTGTGTGTGTCTGTGTACGAGATGTGCAAATTGCCTGTGGGCTCGCATGGTTGTACATGTATATATTAGTGCGTGCGCGCGCGCATAATTGTGTATGTGTACGTGCATGGGCTAGCGCGCGCTTGTATATATATATGTGTGTGTGTGTTTGTGTGCCCGCGCGCGTTGTGTGGTGTGTGTGAGTGTGTATGTGTGTGTGCACGCTGCTTGTGGTGTGTGTGTGTGTGCGCGCGCGCGCGTTTTGTGGATATCTGCGCTAGATTTTTGTGTGTTACTGTGCGCGGGGAAGGGGGAGGGGTTGGAAACATGAAATTAAGACAAGTATATTACAAATATGAAAACTCTTCACTAGCTGCATAAGGGAACCAGTTTCTCCATCTTCAAACTCCCCCCCCCCCCCCCCCCCCCCCCCTTAAGTCCAAATCTTTGCCAAGTCATTACTATGAAGACAGTTCAGTTGTTGGCCTGCGCTTGTTTTTTCCCCCACTATTAGATTGTTCGTCTATGTATTTGTCTGACTTTATTCAAGTTTAAAAGGCTGTGCCAGTCTTGAATAAAAGTTACTCTGTGTTAGGTTTTCTTATGGGAGCAAAAGTTACCCCACTTGTTTACTGTTTATTGTTTACTGTTCCCTGCCTCATTTCATTTCCAATTTTGTTCCGATTAAATTGAGGTTATTTGTATTTGTTTCTATCCGTCTGTGTGTTTTGTCTTTTGATCTCCCTTGCATCTTTGGGTGGATCCTCAAGCGTAGGCTCAAAGATTGCCCCCTACATTTTATACTATTTGCATAATGTCTTTAGTTTTTCAGCAACTTTTTTCCTCCCCACTCTTTCCTTTGGTTTCATTTACTACCCTTCACTGGCTGCTTTGGGGGTGCTATTGGATTCTTTTTTGCACCCTTGGTGGTGAGAACACCACAGTATTATGGACTGTGGTGTGTCTCTATTTGACGCCAGGAGCGCAGACACAACCAGCCGTGTCTCCCGATGAGTTCCGACCCAGCGGACGAAAGGCCTTGGAGCAGGCAATACAAATATATCTACCTTAAAAAGGGATTGCGATGGTTCTCTTATGCAGCTAGTGAAGAGTTTTCATGTTTGTAATATACTTTCTTAATTTCATGTTCCAGTTTCTCCATCTTCAAACTCCCCCCCCCCCCCCACCCCCCACCTTAAGTCCAAATCTTTGCCAAGTCATTACTATGAACACAGTTCAGTTGTTGGCCAGCGCTTGTTTTTTCCCCCACTATTAGATTGTTCGTCAATGTATTTGTCCGACTTTATTCAAGTTTAAAAGGCTGTGCCAGTCTTGAATAAAAGTTACTGTGTTAAGTTTTCTTATGGGAGCAAAAGTTATCCCACTTGTTTACTGGTGACCGTTCAAACACGTAAATCAGATACTGACAGACAGTTTGGGGAAAGAAATGATGTTGTTCGTGATGTGCCTGTACCTAAGCCCACCACCCACCCCAAACCCAAACCCTACCCTTTCCTCGTCCACCATCAAAATCAACCCACTCTCCCGTCGCGTCCCTCCCCCCCCTCCACTCACAGGTTGCTGATGAAGCCACGTTGGAGACCCCGCCCACGTTGGAGACCCCGCAGACAGGTGACCAGAGGGGGAGGGTGGAGAGCGTGCATCACCAGCCCCTCTCTCTCCCTCCACAACAGAAGGGGGTGACAGGAGGACGACACGCAGTACGGCGAACAGGTCTGGTTCAGGCACACCAGGCCAGGTCACTGGTACGCAGCGTGCAGGCAACACGGGAAACTCGCGAAATCGAAGGCAGTCACTGGGGCCGCGTTCATATGCTGGCTCCCTTGCGGGTGATAATGCACGGCAGACAGGGATGGGCAATTACCTTGGCGGGCAAAACAGTAACTTGAACAAGTCTCGCTGACGGTCCTTCCTCACGTCCTCCTTGCAGCTCCACCCCCCCCCCCCCTCCCCAAATATTTCGTCATTTCTTCTTCATCGTAAGGATGGCGTTTCCGGGGAACTGGCAGGTGCGAGACTACTTATAATTGTAGTACAACATAATTTATTAATCCTTTTGTTCCATGTTCGCTCGTTCCTTCGGTCATTCTGGGATGTTTTGTTCCAAGGAGGGCTTTCGGGGAACGTTTGGACGCACGGGAGAGAACGGAGGAGGCGAAAGGAAATCTTTGTTGTATTCAGTCTATTCAACCTGGTCACAATTAGGCCGGAAGATTATCGTGTTTCACATTTGTTTACAGCTGTATATTTATTTTATATTTCGTTTGTTTTTACACAGCAACGAATTCTTTTTCGTTTTTGTCTTCTTTCCTTCTTCCTCTTCTTCCTTTCTTCCTTCCTTTCTTTCCTTCTTTTTCTCTGTCTGTCCGGGTTTTTTTTTTTTTTTTTTTTTTTGGGGGGGGGGGTTGTTTTTTTATTTGTTTTTATGTATAAGCAGACATGATCAGAGTGAGTGTGCCAGTACACCACACATTAGAACATTAACAAACCCAGACACTTTGTATCAAATGCCAAAACACTAAAATCAGCAAAAGTTTGTCCATTTTGAGAGAGAACATACAGACTATGCATGGTGTGTAAGAGACTGGTTGTAAAAAATAAAAAAAAATTTAAGGAAAAAAAAAGCTAGTCGTGGAAATTGATTTTGTTCCCGCTTTTTTTTTTTTTTTTTTTTTTTTGGCAGATGAAGAGGACAGTGTGAAGCACCAAAAAATGAAGAGGTGGATTTGCTAGGAGGAAAACAAAAAAAAAGTCGCCGCCTTAGGTGCTCCATTGATCCGACAACTGATGCAAAAAAAAAAAAAAGTAACTTGAACAAAGCTAGCTCACAAAGAGGGGGACGTACGTCACGCTCGAGTACCAGCAATAATAAATAACATAAGGCCGATCATCAAACGTCAAGACTTAATTTCCTAAATTACAATGTTGAAAATTTGAAAAATAAACTCGCTGACATTTCTTTCCTTGATTTTGTTACCAAATATGATATAATTTGTTTAACAGAAACGTTCATCGATCATGCTTTTGATTCCAGTTTTCACTTAAAAAATTTGTTGCGTTTAGTGCTCGTGCTAAGAAACTGTGTGCATGGACGCGTTTCTGGAGGAGTTATTGTTCTTGTTAAAAAAGACTTAGCAAACTTTATACAAAAAATTGAAATTGATTGTGAGAATGTTGTCGTGATTCAAATTGATAAATGTGTGTTTGGTTTAGATAAAGACGTTGTGTTTGTGGGGTGCTATGTTGTCCCTGAAGGAGGGCCCCTATATAGACAAACTAATCTCACAAATGGTACACTTATGCTTGAAGATAGTCTGCTGCAGTCTCTTTCTGATAGTAATGTTTATTATATTATGTGTGGTGATATGAACGCCAGAACGGGTTGTGAGCAGACAAAGGAGGAAGAAATGTATAATTATGTGTTTGATGTACAAAATGATGATGATAACGATAATGATGAAATTGTTTCTGTGAAAAGATGTTCAAAAGATAAAATTGTAAACAAGTTTGGTCGTTCCTTGTTGGACCTTTGCTTTTTGTTTGATTTGTGTATTCTGAATGGTTCGTGTGACACTGATGCTGATGGAGAATTTACTTTTGTTGCTCCTCAGGGTTGTAGTGTAATTGATTATTTCCTAGTATCTAGTGAACTATGTTCATGTTGTGCTTTAAAGGTGGGGGATACTCTGTTTTCTTGGCATTCGCCAGTTCAGTTTACATGGAATTATTGTCCTGTTAAAAAACGATGTACCGTTAGTTGACGGATGAGTGAGGAGCGAGTGGTGTGGACAGAGGAAAATGTACAAACGTTTAAGAATGAATTGTATTCTGATGATTTTAAACAGTGTTTAGTTACAGCTATGAGCAACATGATAGTTGATGTAAATAAGTGTGTGGATGTTTTTGTTAATGCTTTATATGGAGCTGCGGCATGTATGGTAAGGAAAGTAGGAGGGAAGAAAAAAAACAAATGAATTTGGTTTGACGATGAATGTGAGAAAAAGAAGAGGGAAGTAAAGAGATTACTACAAAATTTAGAAGGGCTAAATCAAAAGAGACAAAAGAAGAAGAAGGGTAATTTATATACAAAAGAAAGAAGAGAATGTATTGATTTAGAAAAGAAAAGAAAAGGAAATTTGATGAAAACAGAATACTAAAGCTTAAGCAATCAGTAAATGACTCCAAATTGTTTTGGAGTACAATACGATCAGTTAACAGGAAATCCTCCATTTACAATGAAATAACATCACAGCAATGGTTTGAGCATTTCTATAGTGTATTCAACTCTCTTTGTAATGGTCAAAGTGATCCAGCAGTAGAAGAAATAGAAGATAGCAAATGATGAGCTCTTGTTTGATGACCCTTTAACTGCAGATGAAGTACGAGCAAGTATTAGAAATTTGAAAACTGGTAAAAGCCCGGGACCAGATATAATAATAAGTGAAATGATAAAACATGCCAATGACTATGTGATTGATTGCTGTGTTTCTTTATTCAACCATTTGTTTAATCATGGATTGTTTCCCCTGTCGTGGTCAACGTCCATTATTGTACCCATCCATAAAAAAGCAGACCCAAATAACCCAGACAATTATAGAGGTGTAGCTCTCACAAGTATAATTAGTAAAGTACTCATGTTTTGAATAGAAGATTGACACATGGGCTGAAAAGGAGAGGAAAACTGGGGAAGACAGGCGGGGTTCAGGACAGGGTATAGTACAGTGATCATATTTTCACATTATATGCTTTAGTCCAAAAGTGCCTAAAGAAAAATACTAAACTGTATGTTGCTTTTGTTGATTTTAAAAAGGCTTTTGATTCTGTTAATAGAAATGTGTTGTGGCAAGTTCTTAGAAAAACAGGGGTTAAAGGGAAATTGTACTATGCTCTTCGTGGTGTATATAATTCAGTTTTAGCATGTGTTCGTGAGAAAGGATTGGACAGTGACTTATTCAATTGTCCTAGAGGAGTGACGCAAGGTTGTCTGTTGAGCCCTCAGATGTTTGCGTTTTTTTATAAATGAGATAGCTTTAGAAATCTCACATAAAGGCAAACATGGTATACAGTTGTTTGCAGGTGCTGTTGAACTGTTTATGCTTTTATTTGCAGATGATGTAATTTTGATCTCTAGTACTGTTGTTGGGTTGCAAAATCAAATGTTTTTAAAAATGAAGCAATTAAGTGTTAATCTAGAGAAAACAAACATTATTGTCTTTCGTATGGGTGGTTATTTATCCCAACATGAAAAGTGGTGGTATGGAGATGTAGAAGTAAAAGTAACCAATAGTTACAAATATTTGGGGATGTTATTTACAACTCGTTTAAGTCTAAATGCAGGGTGGCGTGAAATCGGCAGAGACGGTAAGAAGGGGGTTGTAGAAATTCTAAGATGCATGAAAAGACTTAATAGCATTGACCCTTCTTTGTTCTGGAAGTTATTTGACTCACAAATAGCGCCTATGCTGACTTATGCTGCAGAAGTTTGGGGATTAGAAGAAAATTTGGAAATGGAGAAGGTACATACTATGGCTAGCAAAAGATTCATGAACATACCACTGCATTCATCAAACACAATGGCTTATGGTGATTCTGGAAGATATACTTTATTTATTCAAACGTTTTCAGAATCTGTTAAGTATTGGTTAAAATTGACACAACTTCCATCAAGGCTATGTAGACAAGTATATGATATGCTATATTTACAAATGGAGAGCGGACACTGTAACTGGGTTAGTAAAGTAAAACGTGTTAACTATTAACGGGTTTGGTATTGTGTGGCTTAGCAAAGAGGTAGGGAACGAAAGGGCATTTATGTCAGAATTTAAGGATCGCTTGATAGCCTGCTACAAACAGAATTGGCATTCAAAAATGGAAGAAAATGACAAGTATTCATGGTTTTATTCCTTTAAAAGTATTCTTCAGCCGGAGATGTTTTTGAAATCTGTTACTAATAAATGTCATAGAAGCATATTGGCCAGATTTAGAAGTCAGACCCTTGGTTTTAAAGCGAATAAGAAATGGTTTTGCAATTAAGTTTCTATTGATGATGTTTGTGTGTTGTGTCCAGATAACAGTAAGGAAGATGAAGAGCACTTTTTATTTCAATGTAAGGCATATGAAGATAAAAGGAAAAAAATCAAAACTGTTTAATTTGATGCCAGAAAAACCACATACTTTGAACTATTATCTTCTGATGATGGAAATATTGTTCGTCTGTTTGCTAAATATATTGCTGAATGTTATGATATCAGAGAGAAAAAAATGTCTGTTGCTGTTTCCCTGTGAGACAGTGCTTTGGTTCTATGTATGTCATAGCTGGCCATTTAGGCCCACGTTTGGTGATCTTTTGTTTGTTGTTAACTTTATTATTCCCAGATAGATCAATACCGGGAATCATGTTTGTAATGTATTATACATTTTTCGTTTCATAAATTCTTGACGCTGCATTAATGATAGCCCCCTTGACATGAAGACTGTATTTTGTCATTGTCGAGTAAAAAACGATTCTGAAGCGTCTCTCTCTCTCTCTCTCTCTCTCTCTCTCTCTCTCTCTCTCTCTCTCTCTCTCTCTCTCGATCGCTCGCCAGATTATTCCGGTGCCATTTATGTGTTACTTCACTGAGATATTTCTCCGGTTTGAATATGTCTTTAAAAGAGCTGTGCCAAGCATATTTCTCTGTCTCTGTTATATGAGCATGCCAGTTCTGTTGAAGACAATCAATAAGCCGTTGTTATATGAGCATGCCAATTCTGTTGAAGACAATCAATAAGCCGTCGTCGGAATTCCGACAAAAACGCTTTTTCATTACCTACCATCTGGGTGACCCAAACTATTTCAAATCCATTTTTATCAGAATACTCTTTATGTCAGACACCCAACTGCAGTATCCAACTTCATCTTATCTGAAGAGCATTTCATATGCCTGTCTACATAAACGTTTTTCAGAAAATCGAGTTAGTTTTAACCAGTACCTAATACATTTAACGTAGCTTGTAATAAAGGTGTAGAACTAGAACCCTAGGATTTTATGCGAACAGAAGATGGTTTGATGCAAATCTTTCCAGCATGTGCCCTCTTATGTTCAAACGGTGTAGAAGACGAAGGCCATTACCTGTTTGACTGTAGGGAATATGAAGCTTTACGTTTGACGTCAATTGTTTTTCAGCAGTATAATATGAAAAGACATAACTTAGTTCGAATAATTTCATCAGCGGATGGAGATACTAGCTAATCTTTTGCGAAGTTTATCGCTGAAGCATATGAACGAAGGAAGAAAATTATTTCCACTTGAAGCAGTTTCCACATTACGAACTAGAACCTGCGAACAATTCTAAGTGTTTCAAATTGTTATTATTTCAATATATCTGACGATTTCGTGATTGTCGTCGGATGGTCCATGATTATCTTTTACTTCGATTTAGTACTGACGTATGTTTCGTCTGTAATACGTTAAGTTAGATTATTTTGACTGTAGATAGAATGCTGTGGTGCAATTTCCTTTTTGACCGCTTTCTTTCCTTCATATGTATGTGCGTGTGTGTTATATGTTTGTGTGCCCTTTGCAAGAACACTGTTCATTGCTCCTGTTGGCATGAAGGCCAGTTAGGGTATTGTCCATCAAACTGTCAATTGTCAACTGTCTCTGTCTCTCTCTCTCTTTCGCTCTCGCACTGTCTCTCTCTCTCTCTCTCTCTCTCTCTCTCTCTCTCTCTCTCTCTCTCTCTCTCGCTCTCTGTACTTATACCCCCTCTTTCTCTGTCTGTCTGTCTTTCTCTCGCCCCCTCCCTCCCACCCTCTCTCTCTCTCTCTCTCTCTCTCTCTCTCTCTCTCTCTCTCTCTCTCTCTCTCTCTCCGAATTCATGTTAGTTATCTGTGTTTAGTTCTTATGGTACTTCTATGATTGTATTTTCTTGCACCCCTTCATGAGGGGCAAAGGCCTAAAATGAACAGATTATCTTGAGTCTTGAGTCTCTCAGAAGAAAAAACACTGAAAAATGCGTTTTTAACGTGGATAATCCGACATCATTGCTACAACATCAAGTATTACATGACTTTACAATGTTCATTAAGTCGAAGTTTTTGGATACTAACTTGACTGGAACTTCATTGGCAATTTCACACTGACATTCGATAATGACAGCAAGGAAAAAGTCAAAAAATTTGACAGCAGTTGATGCTTAACCATGGTATCAAGATACAAACAACAACAATTACCGCAGTCACAAACCTCGTCCGATCAAAACTGATTTAGGAGGAACAAGAAGTATATTTGTTCATCCTGCAGAGCTTGTTGTCTGTTAAATAAGCTCTTGACAATCCGGTACATACAAATATATTGAATTCATACCATAAAGCTGGCTTACTATCTTTTTTAGAATAAGGTAATTTGTCAACAGCTAATCGTTTGTATTCAAAGTTTTTTTTTTATCTTAAATTCAGAAACAAACGAAACATTCTTAGACTCCGACAACGAGTGCCTGAAAAGAGCTGGACACACGCTGTCTCTCTCCAGACAGTTAGAAATTATAGAAATTAATTGTACAAAAAATGCAACGTTGTTCTTTCATCTGTTTCATCAAGTCAAATAGTGCCTGTCATGCATCACGAAGAGAACTGACAGGTCAAATTTGGTAATGATGATATTGTTCTGATGGTTGGTGAAAACGTTCACAATTTATCATCTGGGAAAGAGGAAAAGTAAACATTTTATTTTCTGAGACTCGAGAACATATTAAAACCGTGGATCCAAATCATTTTTTTTAACGTTAACAGATTGCTCAATCCTAGAATCACGCACACGTTCTGCATTAAAAATATTTTAAAATAGAAAAGTCATTTTGTCTTGGTATCACTAATATCAACTTCTTTTTCTTAGGTCCGTGTGAAGTCATCAGGGCATCGCACTGAAGAACTGTTCACCAGACTCCTCCAGTTCTGTCGGTTGTGTTCCGAGGCCTTGGGCTCTACAGTTGTTTCCCTTTCCATTCTGCAATGTTGTCAGTCCATGTGTTTCGGTCTTCCCCTTGATCTCGCTCCTTGAACACTCTGCTGGATGATTATTTCAGCGGGGCCGTTGGATCCTCATGGCAATGCCAGCTTAGTTTCTTTGCTTTGCTGGTGTCAGCAAATCTTCGTATGGCCCGACGTGCTTTTTGATGGTCTGGCGCACTTTGTTCAATGGTCATATAATCAGTATTTCTGATTTATAGTATCTTGCAGTGACATCTTATTTCTATGATAGGGTTTTTTTTTCTACCAGGTCCTTGTCGCGTATGCATATAGGAAAATGAAATACACTCGTGCATGTAGGAGCCAGATTTGTATTTCAGAAAGATTTTCTTGTTTTACTGTGCAGGGTTGAACTGGACGAACTGATTTCTTTGCTGCTCTTGAGAGTATAGTTGATTTAAATCCCCATCGCTGAAAACAGAGCCCAGATATCTGAACCGTTTAACAGTTCCTAGCTTCTATCCATAGTCATATCAGTACTGGAGGTGGTGTTGTGGCTGGCCATTAGCTTGGTCTTCTCGGTGTTGATGTCCAAACTATGTCTCATAGATCTTTCATCCAGTGTTTTAACGAGCTTAGTGAGTTCTTGTTCAGTGCCCGCTAGGCCATCAAAGTTATCTGCAAAAGTGAAGGTTCGAGATAGCTCTTCTTGCAGGGCTGATTATGTTGACTGATCTTCAAGTGGATCATTCATGATGCATTCCAGGACTATGTTGAAAAGTAGTGGAGAGTGAAGGGACCCTGACGAATACTCACTGATATGTGGACCACTTTCCAGTCGCGCCCTTTGTGAGCACTGCACTGGTCACTTTGGCGTATACTGCTGGATGTTGGTTACTAACTTTGACCCGATATCAAATTTCTTCATAACGGCCTATAGCACCTTTGGACAGACTCTATCAAACACATCTTTTAAGTCTGTGAAGACATACTAGAACTCCTGGTGTTGCAGGTGTTTTTGGCGAAGGGTTATAGATCTGTTCGATGATACTTCAGCCTTTCAGATACAGCGGTATCTGTTTGCAGCTGTAATCTATTCATAATGATTTTGAACATTACGTTGCTTACATTGCTGATCTAACTGATCTTGCGGTTGTTTTGGCACTGTTGAGGATTTCCTCTCTTGGAAGTGGGACGAATAGAGATCGAGTCTCTTTGGCATTAGCCACTCGCTGGTGTGCCAGATTTTGTTGCAGATGGCAGTTTATACATCAGTCAGTGCCTTTCCGCCATATCATATTCTGCAGGGATGTTGTCAATGATTGCAGCCTTGCCATGTTTCAGCGACCTCACTGCTACTACAACTTCTCCGACAGAGTGTTGGAAAGTCTTTTCCATTTGATGAATGTTGTACTATTAGGATGCCTGGATCTCCTTTGCTCTGTTTGTTGTAGAGCTCAAAGCAAAGTTCCGCTATCTTCTTATGTTTTCCTTCTGCATGTGACAGTGAACGTCTTTGTCCTGAGTGGTGCTGACTTTAATTTGTGGTGGTCAGTTGTTCACAGATGTAAAGGCTTTTTGGTGTGTCATCGTTATCCAGGTCTTTCCCAAAGTTTTCACACTCTCACTTTCATCCCTTGTAACATTCACCATTAGCATGCTCTTCTCTCCTCATTCCGTCCATGATTCATTTTCATCATATTTCCACTCTTCATCCCTCATCATCATTCATCACACTTACGTTCTCCTTTTCTATCCTGCCTGCCATTCACAATCACCACGTTCTCCTATTCTCATTCCGTCTGTCATTTGTCATGCTTAAAGTTCTGCCGCTAACCATTCATCGTTCTCGAGATCTCCATCAGTCATCAGTCTCACGATCTTTTCTTTTCTCCCATCATCCATTCATCGCCGTGGAGTTCTCTTTTTCCCCTCCAGTCCATCATTGATTCTTCTCCAGTCGTTGTCGTCGTCTCCTCTTGACCGTCATTGTTCATGACCACGTTCTCCTCTTTTTCTCCAGTCGACCGTTCATCGGTTTTACGATCTGCACATCCGTTCCTGTCATTCATCCTTCTCACGTTCTGCTCATACCGTCTCGTCTATCATTCATCACCATTAAGGTGTCTTCCTCTCGTTCATTCTTCTCCTCCTTCTCCTCCTCATCACTATCATCATCACCATCGTCATCATCATCGTCATCGTCATCATCATCATCACTCTCTCTCTCTCTCTCTCTCTCTCTCTCTCTCTCTCTCTCTCTGTCTCTCGAGAGAGAGAGACAGAGACAGACAGATAGACTGACAGACAGACAGAGACAGAGAGAGAATGAATGAATGACGTTTAATGCAATTAAACTGTGCAGCCCATTTAGCAAATCGGCGAGATGTACAAAGACAAAACGCGACTCGATTTCGATTTTCATTGACATGGAAACCATAGCAATGTCTTTATCTTTCGCTTTACATGACAAAACGTGGCGAACGAGAAAATGTCATTGGTATACATTCACTGTCAGTTCTGTAGACGACGGTCACCCCAGGTAAAACTGGATCAATCCTTGGAGAGCGTGCAGCCGCCGTAGAGCACGTGCTTGCGTCTGCATGCTTCGTGTTGCCAACACGTCGTCCTTTCCGAAGGCTGGCCAGTTCAACACATTTCTCCGATGACATGCGTCTTTCTTCTTGCTTAACGTACCAAAATAAACAATCGTCCTCCGCGCACGGATCGCAGGAATACTCCAGAACGACATCATCTGATTCACATAGCAGCACACCCACATCATCCGTTTGATGAAACACGACCTTTCTAAATGCGTTGTTTCTGTGGGAATCTCGCAATCGTCTCTGCACCAGTCGATCTGTCAGAGTAGCGACATAATACTTTACCACTCCCGTGTCAAAGCCGGCGACTATTTTGTCGATCGCTTGTTCTGGACTTACGTCGATGTGTGACGGGTGGATTTCTGGATCGCTGATGTTACGCTCCGACAGATCAGAGCGCAAAGACATCCTGAGTATGCGACGTGTCACCATCATCGCGAATCTGCTTGATGTGTTCTTCTGCAAAGTGCTGTGTACTGTGCGCGTCCGATTCGGTGTTAGGCTCGGCTAGTTCATTGGCATCACTAGTGGTACCGAGACCAGCACCAACCTGTTCAGGTCGTCTGTTCTGCTGCTTGGCTCTCTCTTGATCCCGTCGCACCTGGCTGGGGGGGCTTCTTCCTATAATACTGAACTTGCGTTCTCCGGTTCAGGACAGGATCCGCCATTGTTGTTGACACTGGGCTGACTGGCTTCAGTTGTAGAACGACAACTGTGTTGTTGCCTTCTCCCGTACTTTTCCAACTCGACACAGCGTTTTCAGTCAGCAGGGCGTTTAGGGCCGTCTCCGCAGTCGCTGGAAGTCCAGTAACTGGCATAGTCACAAGAAAAATGAAAACAATTCCCGCAGCTGAAATAAATGGCGCCCTGTCGCTTCGTGTCAAACCACGTGACCCCCAAGAGAGAGAGAGAGAGAGAGAGAGAGAGAGAGAGAGAATAATTATATTAAGGAGGCATTTTCAACACATACTTAAAATCTACTTACACTTATTTCGTATTGGGGAAATGTTTTCAACACATACTTAAAATCATTCTTGTACTTATTTCACGTATTGGGGAAGTGCTTTCAACACACACTTAAAGTTATTTTTATACTTATTTCACGTATTAGGGAAGTGCTTTCAACACATAATTCAAATCATCTCT
>CM065731.1:63882149-63912149 GCA_033310375.1 Conus canariensis
ACGTGGAAGCAGGCTATGACATGTGGGTATATGTGGGACGTGGAAACAGGCTATGACATGTGGGACATGGAAACAGGGTATGACATGTGGGACGTGGAAACAGGCTATGACATGTGGGACGTGGAAGCACGGTATGACATGTGGGACGTGGAAGCAGGGTATGACATGTGGGACGTGGAAGCAGGGTATGACATGTGGGACGTGGAAGTAGGGTATGACATGTGGGACGTGGAAGTAGGGTATGACATGTGGGACGTGGAAACAGGCTATGACATGTGGGACGTGGAAGCAGGGTATGACATGTGGGACGTGGAAGCAGGGTATGACAAGTGGGACGTGGAAGCAGGGTATGACATGTGGGACGTGGAAGCAGGGTATGACAAGTGGGACGTGGAAGTAGGGTATGACATGTGGGACGTGGAAGCAGGGTATGGCATGTGGGACGTGGAAGCAGGGTATGACATGTGGGACGTGGAAGCAGGGTATGACATTTGGGACGTGGAAGCAGGGTATGACATGTGGGACGTGGAAGCAGGGTATGACATGTGGGACGTGGAAGCAGGGTATGACATGTGGGACGTGGAAGCAGGGTATGACATGTGGGACGTGGAAGCAGGGTATGACATGTGGGACGTGGAAGCAGGGTATGACATGTGGGACGTGGAAGCAGAGTATGACATGTGGGACGTGGAAGCAGGGTATGACATGTGGGACGTGGAAGTAAGGTATGACATGTGGGATGTGGAACCAGGGTAAGCAGAGTATGACATGTGGGACGTGGAAGCAGGGTATGACATGTTGGACGTGGAAGTAAGGTATGACATGTGGGATGTGGAACCAGGGTATGACATGTGGGACGTGGAAGCAAGGTATGCCAAGAGTACGGGATGGCGGATGCAGTGTACAACATGGTAGCGGATATAAAGGACGGGAATGCAGCGTCCAACATGGTAGCGGGTATAAAGGACGGGAATGCAACGTACAACATGGTAGCGGGTATAAAGGACGGGAATGCAGCGTCCAACATGGTAGAGGGTATAAAGGACGGGAATGCAGCGTACAACATGGTAGCGGGTATAAAGGACGGGAATGCAGCGTCCAACATGGTAGCGGGTATAAAGGACGGGAATGCAGCGTCCAACATGGTAGAGGGTATAAAGGACGGGAATGCAGCGTCCAACATGGTAGAGGGTATAAAGGACGGGAATGCAGCGTCCAACATGGTAGAGGGTATAAAGGACGGGAATGCAGCGTCCAACATGGTAGCGGGTATAAAGGACGGGAATAAAGCGTACAACATGGTAGCGGATATAAAGGAAGGCAATGCAGCGTACAACATAGTAGCGGGTATAAAGGACGGGAATAAAGCGTACAACATGGTAGTGGGTATAAAGGACGTGAATGCAGTGTACAACATGGTAGCGGATATAAAGGACGGGAATAAAGCGTACAACATGGTAGAGGGTATAAAGGGCGGGAATGCAGCGTCCACCATGGTAGAGGGTATAAAGGACGGGAATGCAGCGTACAACATGGTAGCGGGTATAAAGGACGGGAATGCAGCGTCCAACATGGTAGAGGCTATAAAGGACGGGAATGCAGCGTACAACATGGTAGGGGATATAAAGGACGGGAATGCAGCGTACAACATGGTAGCGGGTATAAAGGACGGGAATGCAGTGTACAACATGGTAGCGGATATAAAGGACGGGAATGCAGCGTTCAACATGGTGGAGGGTATAAAGGACGGGATGCAGAGTCCAACATGGTAGTCGGTATAAAGGACGGGAATGCGGCATACAACATGGTAGCGGGTATAAAGGACAGGAATGCAGCGTACAACACAATAGACGGTATAGAGGACGGGAATGCAGCGTACAACATGGTAGCGGGTATAAAGGACGGGAATGCAGCGTACAACACAATAGACGGTATAGAGGACGGGAATGCAGCGTACAACATGGTAGCGGGTATAAAGGACGGGAATGCAGCGTACAACACAATAGACGGTATAGAGGACGGGAATGCAGCGTACAACATGGTAGCGGGTATAAAGGACAGGAATGCAGCGTACAACACAGTAGACGGTATAGAGGACGGGAATGCAGCGTACAATATGCTAGCGGGTATAAAGGACGGGAAGGCAGCGTACAACATGGTAGCGGGTATAAAGGACGGGAATGCAGCGTACAACATGGTAGCGGGTATAAAGGACGGGAAGGCAGCGTACAACATGGTAGCGGGTATAAAGGACGGGAAGGCAGCGTACAACATGGTAGCGGGTATAAAGGACGGGAAGGCAGCGTACAACATGGTAGAGGGTATAAAGGACGGGAAGGCAGCGTGCAATATGCTAGAGGGTATAAAGGACGGGAATGCAGCGTACCACATGTTGGCATGTATAAAGGACGGGAATTTAGCGTTTGACATGGTAGTGAATGTACGGGAATGCAGCGTACAACATGGTAGTCGGTATAAATGACGGGCATGCAGCGTACAACATGGTAGCGGATATGAAGGACGGAAATGCAGCGTGCAACATGGTACCGGGTATAAAGGACGGGAATACAACGTACAACATGTTGGCAGGTTTAAAGGACGGGAATTTAGCATTTGACATGGTAGTGGATGTACGGGAATGCAGCGTACAACATGGTAGAGGGTATAAAGGACGGGAATGCAGCGTGCAACATGGTAGTGGGTATAAAGGACGGGAATGCAGCGTACAACATGGTAGAGGGTATAAAGGACGGGAATGCAGCGTACAACATGATAGAGGGTATAAAGGACGGGAATGCAGTGTAGAATATGGTAGCGGGTATAAAGGACGGGAATGCAGCGTACAACATGGTAGCGGATATAAAGGACGGGAATAAAGCGTACAACAGGGTAGCGGGTATAAAGGACGGGAATGCAGTGTCCACCATGGTAGAGGGTATAAAGGACGGGAATACAGCGTACAACATGGTAGTGGGTATAAGGGAAGGGAATGCAGCGTACAACATGGTAGGGTGTATAAAGGACGGGAATACAGCGTACAACATGGTAGCGTGTATAAAGGACGGGAATACAGCGTTCAAAATGGTTGAGGGTATAAAGGACGGGAATACAGCGTCCAACATGGTAGTTTGGTATAAAGGACGGGGATGCAGCGTACAACATGGTTGTGGGTATAAGGGACGGGAATACAGCGTACAACATGGTAGCGTGTATAAAGGACGGGAATACAGCGTTCAAAATGGTTGAGGGTATAAAGGACGGGAATACAGCGTCCAACATGGTAGTTTGGTATAAAGGACGGGGATGCAGCGTACAACATGGTTGTGGGTATAAGGGACGGGAATGCAGCGTACAACATGGTAGCGTGTATAAAGGACGGGAATGCAGCGTTCAAAATGGTTGAGGGTATAAAGGACGGGAATGCAGCGTCCAACATGGTAGTGGGTATAAAGGACGGGGATGCAGCGTACAACATGGTAGAGGGTATAAAGGACGGGAATGCAGCGTCCAACATGGTAGCGGGTATAAAGGACGGGAATGCAGCGTACAACATGGTAGCGGGAATAAAGGACGGGAATGCAGTGTACAACATGGTACTGAGAATAAAGGACGGGAATGCAGCGTACAACATGGTAGAGGTTATAAACGACGGGAATGCAGCGTTCAACATGGTAGGTGGAATAAAGGACGGGAATGCAGCGTACGACGTGGTAGAGGGTATAAAGGACAGGAATGCAGCGTCCAACATGGTAGAGGGTATAAAGGACAGGAATTCAGCGTGCAACATGGTAGCGGGTATAAAGGACGGGAATGCAGCGTATGACATGGTAGCGGGTGTAAAGGACGGGAATGCAGCGTACAACATGGTAGCCAGTATAAAGAACGGGAATGCAGCGTCCAACATGGTAGTGGGTATAAAGGACGGCAATGCAGTGTCCAACATCCTAGCGGGTATAAAGGACTGTAATGTGGCGTATGACATGGTACCGGATGTACGGCAATGCAGCGTACAACATGGTTGCAGGTATAAAGGACGGGAATGCAGCGTCCAACATGGTAGCGGGTATAATGGACGGGAATGCAGTGTACAACATGGTAGCGGGTATAAAGGACGGCAATGCAGCGTCCAACATCCTAGCGGGAATAAAGGACGGGAATGTGGCGTTTGACATGGTAGCGGATGTACGGGAATGCAGCGTACAACATGCTAGAGGGTATAAAAAACAGGAATGCAGCGTACAACATGGTAGCGGGTATAAAGGACGGTAATGCAGCGTATTACTTGCAGCTTACAACATGGTAGCAGATGTAGACGATCGAAATGCAGTGTACAACATATAAAGTCTGGAATGCAGCGTACACAATGTTGGCAGATATAAAGGACGGGAATGCAGCGTTTGACATGGTAGTGGATGTACAGAATTCCAGCGTACAACATGGTAGCGGGAATAAAGGACGGGAATGCAGCGTACAACATGGTAGCGTGTATAAAGGACGGGAATGCAGCGTACAACATGGTAGCGTGTATTAGGGACGGGAATGCAGCGTACAACATGGTATCGGGTATAACGGACGGGAATGCAGCGTCCAACATGGTAGCGGGTATAAAGGACGGGAATGCAGCGTACAACATGGTAGCGGGTATAAAGGACGGGAATGCAGCGTCAAACATGGTTGCGGGTTTAAAGGACGGGAATGCAGCGTACAACATGGTAGCGGGTATAAAGGACGGGAACGCAACGTACAACATGGTAGCGGGTATAAAGGACGGGAATGCAGCGTCCAACATGGTAGAGGGTATAAAGGACGGGAATGCAGCGTCCAACATGGTAGAGGGTATACAGGACGGGAATGCAGCGTACAACATGGTAGCGGGTATAAAGGACGGGAATGCAGCGTCCAACATGGTAGAGGGTATACAGGACGGGAATGCAGTGTACAACATGGTAGCGGATATAAAGGAAGACAATTCAGCGTACAACATGGTAGAGGCTATAAAGGACGGGAATGCAGCGTACAACATGGTAGAGGCTATAAAGGACGGGAATGCAGCGTGCAACATGGTAGTGGGTAAAAAGGAAGGGAATGCAGCGTCCAACATCCTAGCGGGCATAAAGGATAGGAATGTGGCGTATGACATGGTAGCGGATGTACGGCAATGCAGCGTCCAACATGGTAGCGGGTATAAAGGACGGCAATGCAGCATACAACATGGTAGCGGGTATAAAGGACGGCAATGCAGCGTCCAACATCCTAGCGGGAATAGAGGACTGGAATGTGGCGTAGAATAGAATAGAATAAATTTTATTGTCATGAAACATCGGGGTTTATGAGACACAATATCATAGAAGAACAAAACAATCATATGACATGGTAGCAGATGTACCGGAATGCAGCGTACAACATGGTAGACGGTATAAATGACGGGAATGCAGCGTACAACATGGTAGCGGGTATAAAGGACGGTAATGTAGCGTACAACATGGAAGTGGGTATAAAGGACGGTAATGCAGCGTATGACTTGCAGCTTACAACATGGTAGCAGGTGTAGAGGATTGAAATGCAGTGTACAACATGGTAGCGGGTATAAAGGACGTGAATACAGCGTACAACATGTTGGCAGGTTATAAAGGACACGAATTTAGCGTTTGACATGGTAGTGAATGTACGGGATTACAGCGTACAACATGGTAGTGGGTATAAAGGACGGGAATGCAGCGTACAACATGGTAGCGGGTATAAAGGACGGGAATGCAGCGTACGACATGTTAGCGGGTATAAAGGACGGGAATGCAGCGTACAACATGGTAACGGGTATAAAGGACGGGAATGCAGCGTACAACATGGTAGTGGGTATAAAGGACGGGAATGCAGCGTACGACATGCTAGCGGGTATAAAGGACGGGAATGCAGCGTACAACATGGTAGCGGGAATAAAGGACTGGAACGCAACGTACAACATGGTAGCGGGTATAATGGACGGGAATGCAGCGTACGACATGGAAGCGGGTATAAGGACGGGAATGCAGCGTACAACATGGTAGCGGGTACAAAGGACGGGAATGCAGCGTCCAATATGGTAGCGGGTTTAAAGGATGGGAATGCAGCGTATGACATGGGTGAAGGTAACGGCGGTCGCGGTACCTATACGTGACATGGGTGGGGCTACAGGCAACGCGGATTTCAGCGCTTGACATGGATAGTTGGGGGGGGGGGGGGGGGGGGGCGAGATGGGGGGGGGGGTGAAGATTTAAGCAATAACATGGGTGGCAGTAGAGGGAGTGCAGATTTCAGAGCTCGACATGGATAGTGGTAGGGGGCTTGGATTTCAAATCATGACGTAGGTTGTTGGAGGGGGGGGGGGGGGCGTAGAATTCAGATCATGACATAGGTGTGTGTGTGGGGAGGGAGGGAGGCATAGATTTCAGATCATGACATAGGGGTGTGTGGGGCGGGAGGCGTAGAATTCAATTCATCACATAGGTAGGGGGAAGGGGGGGGGAGGCGTAGAATTCAGATCATGACATAGGTGGGGGAGGCGTATAAATCAGATCATGACGTAGGTGTGGGGTGAGGGAAGGGAGGCGTAGAATTCAGATAATGATGTAGGTGTGGGGGGGGGGGGAGGAGAGGGGTAGAATTCAGATCATGACATCGATGTGTGTGGGGGGGGGGGGGTGTAGATGTGTAGAATTCAGATCATGACGTAGGTAGCAGGTATAAAGTACAGGGAGGAGGGGGGGGGGGGGGGCGTAGAATTCAGATCATGACATAGGTGTGTATGTGGGGAGGAGAGGGGTAGAATTCAAATCATGACATCGATGTGCGGGGAGGGTAGAGGCGTAGAATTCAGATCATGACGTAGGTAGCGGGTATATAAAGGACAGGGGGGGGGGGGGGTAGAATTTAGATCATGACGTAGGTGTAGGGGGGTGGAAGAGCTGTACAATTCAGATAATGAAGTAGGTGTGGGGGGGGGGGGGGGCGTAGAATTCAGATCATAGTGTAGGTGAGGGGGGAAAGGCGTACAATTCAGATCATGACATAGGTGTGGGGGCGAAGCATAGAATTCAGATCATGACATAGGTATGGGGGGAGGCGTAGAATTCAGATCATGACGTAGGTGTGTGGGGGGGGGGGGGAGGGGGTGTAGAGGCGTAGAATTCAGATCATGACATAGGTGTGTGTGTGTTGGGGGGGGGGGAGGCGTAGAATTCAGTTCATGACATAATGGGGGGGGGGGGTGGAGGGAGAGGCGTAGAATTCAGATCATGACAAAGGTGTGTGGGGGGGGGGGGAGGAGGGGGGAGAGGCGTAGAATTCAGATCATGACAGGTGTGTGTGGGGGGGGGGGGGGGGAGAGGCGTAGATTTCAAATCATGACATAGGTAGGGGTGGGAGGAGGCGTAGATTTCTAAGATCACTGTTAGGTGGATAGACGTTAAATTAAAGAACGAACGAGGAGGCGTAGAATTCAGATCATGATATAGGTGGGAGGAGGCGTAGATTTCAAATCATGATATACGTGTGGGGCAGGAGAGGCGTAGAATTCAGATCATGACATAGGTGGGGGGTGGGAGGAGGTGTAGAATTCAGATCATGACATAGGTGTAGGGGGGGGGGGGGGGGTAGGCGTAGAATTCATATAATGACATCGGTGTGGAGGAGGGGGGAGGCGTAGAATTCAGATAATGACATCGGTGTGGGGGAGGGGGGAGGCGTAGAATTCAGATAATGACATACGTGTGGGGGAGGGGGGAGGCGTAGAATTCAGATCATGACATACGTGTGGGGGAGGGGAGGCGGAGAATTCAAATCATGACATAGGTGTGGGGGAGGGGAGGCGGAGAATTCAAATCATGACATAGGTGTGTGTGTGTGTGTGGGGGGGGGGGGGGGGGAGGCGGAGAATTCAGATCATGACATAGGGGAGGGGAGGGGGGAGGTGTAGAATTCAGATCATGACATAGGTGCGGGAGGGGAGAAGCGTAGAATCAGATCATGACATAGGGGAGGGGAGGGGGGAGGCGTAGAATTCAGATCATGACATAAGGGAGGGGAGGGGGGAGGCGTAGAATTCAGATCATGACATAGGTGAGGGGGAGAGGGGAGGCGGAGAATTCAGATCATGACATAGGTGTGGGTGGATGGGGGAATGCATAGAATTCAGATCATGACATAGGTGAGGGGGAGAGGGGAGGCGGAGAATTCGGATCATGACATAGGTGTGGGTGGATGGGGAAGGCATAGAATTCAGACTGACATAAGGGAGGGAGGGGGGAGGCGGAGAATTCAGATCATGATACAGGTGTGGGTGGATGGGGGAGGCATAGAATTCAGATCATGACATAGGGGAGGTGGAGAATTCAGATCATGACATGGGGGAGGGGAGGGGGGCGGAGAATTCAGATTATGACATAGGTGTGGGGGGAGGGAGGTGGCGAAGAATTCAGATCATGATATAGGTGTGAGGGAGGGGAGGGGGGAGGCGTAGAATTCAGATCATGACATAGGTGTGGGAAAGGGGAGGGGGGAGGCGAAGAATTCAGATCATGATATAGGTGTGAGGGAGGGGGGAGGCGTAGAATTCAGATGACATGGGTGTAGGGGAAGAGAGGCGCAGAATTCAGATAATGACATAGGTGTGTGGGGTAGGGGGGAGGCGTTGAATTGAGATCATGACCTAGTTGTGGGGGGTAGATGTAGAATTCAGGTCATGACATAGGTGTGGGTGGGTGGATGGGGGAGACGTAGAATTCAGATCATGACATAGGTGAGGGGGAGGCGTAGAATTCAGATCATGACATAGGTGTGTGGGGGAGAGGGGGAGGCGTAGAATTCAGGGCATGACATGATCGGGAAAGGAAGAAAGGTTGTGTGTGCGGGCGTGTGTGCGTGAGCGAGTGTGTATGTGCACAATTCAACAAAACAAATCGTGTAAAAACAAGGCACGTTGATCGCTTGGCTGAAATGAGTTTAGCAGGCTTAGTTTGAAAGCACGCAAGCAATGTTCGCTCGCGCTCAAGCACGCATGCACGCACGCACGCACGCACACACACACACACACATACACACACACACACATACACACACACACACACACACACACACACACACACACACACACACACACGCACACGCCTTTCTTTCGTCACATCTGCATTGTTACCCATGCACCACCCATTCTCTCCTTCATTAATTATTCTCTCTTTCTTGATTCTTGTCCCTCCCACCCCTACCCCTCCACTACCTCGATCTCTTTCTTTCCAAGTCGCCCTTTGTTTCGTCACTGTCTTCTTGTTTACCTTTGAAGAACATTAAAATCAATAGTGTTCAGATGCGTAAGATCCTAACTCGTCAGGTTTTGACGTGTGGTTTCAGTTACAGAATGAATGTCTTTACTGCTGCTGGTGTGTTCACAGTTGTAGAGTACTGAAGCTTTGCAGTTTGATTGTTATTATTTTCTGCAACACCAGGGCATGGGTTGTCGCCTGCGGGACATGTCAGCTGATGGCAGTACGAGCGATAGAGATTGAAAATAAAGATGCTGAACGAAGGCACCAAACTGGGTATCGGTGGCTCTGCTGTCGTGTTGTCATGGGAACAGTCATGGTTGTCGATTCATCCGTTTCAAAAAAAAAAAAAAAGAAAAAGTCCGAAGATGTCGGTACTCTCCATATGTGACATTAGCATCTTGTGATCTCTCTCTCTCTCTCTCTCTCTCTCTCTCTCTCTCTCTCTCTGTGTGTGTGTGTGTGTGTGTGTGTGTGTGTGTGTGTGTGTTTGCGTGAGTATGTATATGTAAAAGAGAGAGAGAGAGAGAGGCAGGCTAGGAATAAGTTTGAGGGGAGTAATTATATTTTTATGTCCCAATAGACTATGTACAGCAGCGTAGAAATTCTAAAACCGGATCAGAACGATAGGAGATGAGAGAGGAAGAACAAAAAGGATGGGGGAGGAGGGGGTTAGTAGAAACGCAGAAAGAGAAAGATGAAGAAGACGCCATGGAGAAGGGGGGGGGGTAGCAAGGGAAGACAGGGAGAAACAGGAAGACAAAAAAGGACAGGGACAAGGCTGAAGAAATAGTAAAAGGGGACAAGAAAGAAGAAGGAGGAGGAGGAGAACAAATGATGTTAATAATGAAAATAAGATAAGAAGGAAGAGGCTGAGGAAAATAAGGATAATGTGAAGGGGGAGGGGGGAGAATGAAACAGGGGATGATGGAGAAAAGGAAGACGACCAGAACACGACAAAAGGAAGGGCGGGGGTTGGGGGGGGGGGGGGGGGAGAGGGAGGAGAAAACAAAATGAGGAGAGGATTAAAACAAAGGAGAAAGAAGAAAAGGAAGAGGCACAGAGGATTAAAACAAAGGAGAAAGAAGAAAAGGAAGAGGCACAGAGGATTAAAACAAAGGAGAAAGAAGAAAAGGAAGAGGCACAGAGCATTAAAACAAAGGAGAAAGAAGAAAAGGAAGAGGCACAGAGCATTAAAACAAAGGAGAAAGAAGAAAAGGAAGAGGCACAGAGCATTAAAACAAAGGAGAAAGAAGAAAAGGAAGAGGCACAGAGCATTAAAACAAAGGAGAAAGAAGAAAAGGAAGGGGCACAGAGCATTACAACAAAGGAGAAAGAAGAAAAGGAAGAGGCACAGAGGATTAAAACAAAGGAGAAAGAAGGAAAGGAAGAGGCACAGAGCATTAAAACAAAGGAGAAAGAAGAAAAGGAAGAGGCACAGAGCATTAAAACAAAGGAGAAAGAAGAAAAGGAAGAGGCACAGAGGATTAAAACAAAGGAGAAAGAAGAAAAGGAAGAGGCACAGAGCATTTAAACAAAGGAGAAGAAGAAAAGGAAGAGGCACAGAGGATTAAACAAGGAGAAAGAAGAAAGGAGAGGCACAGAGCATTAAAACAAAGGAGAAAGAAGAAAAGGAAGAGGCACAGAGCATTAAACAAAGGAGAAAGAAGAAAAGGAAGAGGCACAGAGCATTAAAACAAAGGAGAAAGAAGAAAAGGAAGAGGCACAGAGGATTAACACAAAGAAAGATAACGAGAAGGAAGAACAGGGGGGAGGAAAAAAGGAGAAGATTGCCGGAAGAAAAAAACTATGAATAGAAGAAGAAGACAAGAAAAAGGTCAACCAACCAACCAAAAAGCAAACACACACACACACACACACACACACACACACACACACACACACACACACCACACACACACACACCCGAATGAAATGGGGATGTGGGTGGAGGTCCTTACAATTCCCCTGGGAAGGGGGGGGTTGTCAAAGAACCCATTGGCACCAGAACGTGACATTGTCCGCCGCTATCATCATCCCTGTCCAACATTGCTCCCACAGTGCACGGTGGGCGTCGGAGTGCTCCGTGGTTACCGTTTTCACCTAGCTGGCCTCACAAGGTTCTCCGTTCGATTCCCGTTGTTCAACAGTGGGAAAAAAAAGTTTAAAAAAAAACACACACAGAGAGAAAGAGGTACATAGTTAGATAGGCAGAGAGAGAGAGAGAGAGAGAGAGAGAGAGAGAGAGGTGTCATAGTTGTGCTGCCTATTTCAACGTGTTTAGTTTTGGTGATGTGAGTATAATCTTCGTCAGCCACCCGCCCACGCCCACCCCGTCTCCCCTCCTTCTCCCCTCCCCCTCCCCTACTCTTCTTGGATGCTATCCCCGTCTGTCATTGTTTGGTGTGTGCCTTCCTCCTTTGTTCTATGAAATAGGCCGTTTTGACACTCTATTCTTTGGTGTGTGCCTTCCTCCTTTGTTCTATGGAATAGGTCGTTTTTACACACTCTATTCTCTGCAGTGTACCTTCCTCCTTTGTTCTATGAAATAGGCCGTTTTGACACTCTATACTTTGGTGTGTACCTTCCTCCTTTGTTCTATGAAATAGGTCGTTTTTACACTCTATTCTTTGTGTGTACCTTCCTCCTTTGTTCTATGAAATAGGTCGTTTTTACACTCTATTCTTTGGTGTGTACCTTCTCCTTGTTCTATGAAATAGGTCGTTTTTACACTCTATTCTTTGGTGTGTACCTTCCTCCTTTGTTCTATGAAATAGGTCGTTTTGACACTCTATTCTTTGGTGTGTACCTTCTCCTTTGTTCTATGAAATAGGTCGTTTTTACACTCTATTCTTTGAGTGTTCCTTCTTCCTTTGTTCTATGAAATAGGTCGTTTTTACACTGTATTCTGTGGTGTGTGCCTTCTTCCTATGTTCTATGAAATAGGCCGTTTTTACACTCTATTCTGTGGTGTATGCCTTCTGCCTTTGTTCTATGAAATAGGCCGTTTTTTACACTCTATTCTTGGTGTATGCCTTCTGCCTTTGTTCTATGAAATAGGCCGTTTTTACACTCTATTCTTTGGTGTGTGTCTTCTGCCTTTGTTCTATGAAATCGGCCGTTTTTACACTCTATTCTTTGGTGTGTACTTCCTCCTTTGTTTCATGAAATAGGTCGTTTTTACACTCTATTCTTTGATGTGTGTCTGCTTCCTTTGTTCTATGAAATAGGCCGTTTTGACACTCTATTCTTTGGTGTGCCTTCTTCCTTTGTTCTATGAAATAGGCCGTTTTTACACTGTATTCTGTGGTGTGTGCCTTCTGCCTTTGTTCTATGAAAAGGCCGTTTTTACACTCTATTCTGTGGTGTGTGCCTTCCTCCTTTGTTCTGTGAAATAGGCCGTTTTTACACTTATTCTTTGGTGTGTGTCTTCTGCCTTTGTTCTATGAAATAGGCCGTTTTGACACTCTATTCTTTGGTGTGTACCTTCCTCCTTTGTTTTATGAAATAGGTCGTTTTTACACTCTATTCTTTGGTGTGTGTCTGCTTCCTTTGTTCTATGAAATAGGCCGTTTTTACACTCTATTCTTTGGTGTGTACCTTCTTCCTTTGTTTTATGAAATAGGCCGTTTTGACACTCTATTCTTTGACGTGTGCCTTCTTCCTTTGTTCTATGAAATAGGCCGTTTTTACACTGTATTCTGTGGTGTGTGCCTTCCTCCTTTGTTCTATGAAACAGGCCGTTTTACACTCTATTCTGTGGTGTGTGCCTTCCTCCTTTGTTCTGTGAAATAGGCCGTTTTGACACTGTATTCTGTGGTGTGTGCCTTCTTCCTTTGTTCTGTGAAATAGGCCGTTTTGACACTCTATTCTGTGGTGTGTGCCTTCTGCCTTTGTTCTATGAAATAGGCTGTTTTGACACTGTATTCTGTGGTGTGTGCCTTCTGCCTTTGTTCTGTGAAATAGGCCGTTTTGACACTCTATTCTGTGGTGTGTGCCTTCTTCCCTTGTTCTATGAAATAGGCCGTTTTGACACTCTATTCTTTGGTGTGTGCCTTCTTCCTCTGTGTGTGTGTGTGTGTGTGTGTGTGTGTGTGTGTGTGTGTGTGTGTGTGTGTGTGTGTAGAAAAAAATCATCTTTATTGAGGTTTAAAGAAAATGCTTTCCACCTGTTTTACATCCTGCCCACATAAAAGAAAAAAAGAAACAAGTACAGCCTATAACCACGCGCGCGCGTGTGTGTGTGTGTGTGTGTGTGTGTGTGTGTGTGTGTGTGTGTGTGTGTGTGTGTGTGTGTGTGTGTGGTGTGTGTGTGTGTGTGTGTGTTGAGAACTCTGTACTTGCTTGGGGCTATTTTAGATTAAACGCTATGAATATCCACTATTATTATTACTGTTGTTGTTGTTGTTGCACATTGTAACTAACATTCCGTGATTATAGGAAGCTTTGTCTGGTCCAGTGACACCGATTTCGCAGTCTGATATTGTTGTCAGTAGTTTGAATAACTCTGGAACCCAATATATATCAATGGCTATTTCCTCTGTCGATATTTATATGCTGTCGTCCTGGGGGTATGGGTGTGGTGTGGTGTTAGAAAGGCCCTCCACCCCTCCCCCCCCCCCCTCCATCACCAGCTGTCCCCACCCTCTCACTCTCCCGCGCCGATCAAGACTCGCTTGTCGTTCCCCCTTTGGTGAGTTTGCATATAAAACCTAGAATGCAGGCCCGTCTAAGTAACCAGTATAGTGTGGCTCAAGCAGAACACTTTGTCTTCATACTGGAAACATTCTTTATTTCATACCCCAACCCCTGCCACCCCCTCCGTGTCCTGACTACTTTTCTATGGTAGATTAAACAAATATGAAAAGGCATGGGGGAAAATGGTGGAGAAAATTGTTACATTCATTTACTTGGGTGAAAAAAAATTGAAGGCGAACACAAAGAGTTGAGTAGGACGGTGGGGGAGGGGGGGGGGGGAGAGAGATTTCTTTATTTGCGAGGACATTAGATAAGAACCATTGTGCGTTTTTACATCCAGTCCTGGCCCTGAATAGGAAATACAATACGTAATGAAACAATAGTTGAAATAAATCGATCGCGCAATGATAATGCTATGTCAATAAGTGGGGGAGAGAGAGAGAGAGAGAGAGAGAGAGAGAGAGAAAGAGAGAGAGAGACTTTTGACACTTTGATATTTCATTGTCATTATCAACTTTGGAGGTCTTTGTGTGTGTGTGTGTGTGTGTGAGAGAGAGAGAGAGAGAGAGAGAGAGAGAGAGAGAGAGAGAGAGACTTTTGACACTTTGATATTTCATTGTCATTATCAACTTTGGAGGTCTTTGTGTGTGTGTGTGTGTGTGTGTGAGAGAGAGAGAAGAGAGAGAGAGAGAGAGAGACTTTTGACACTTTGATATTTCATTGTCATTATCAACTTTGGAGGTCTTTGTGTGTGAGAGAGAGAGAGAGAGAGAGAGAGAGAGAGAGAGAGAGAGAGAGAGACTCTTGACACTTTGATATTTCATTGTCATTATCAACTTTGGAGGTCTTTGTGTGTGTGTGTGTGTGGTGAGAGAGAGAGAGAGAGAGAGAGAGAGAGAGAGAGAGAGAGAGAGACTTGACACTTTGATATTTCATTGTCATTATCAACTTTGGAGGTCTTTGTGTGTGTGTGTGTGTGAGAGAGAGAGAGAGAGAGAGAGAGAGAGAGAGAGAGAGAGAGAGAGAGAGAGAGAGGTAATGAAAAGGGAAAAAGACAATAAAACAAAACAGGAAGTAACGAACAACAAAAAGAAAAAACAAAAATCAAATGCAAAGTAAACTTTTTTTCGAACTGTAACATCTTTATTACACTTTTAGAAGAAAATTCCGCCACCAACAAAACAATGAGAAAACAAAAAGACGTGAATGCGGTCAGTTCTCATACCTTCCTGTGTCACGCACGGACATTCAAGGGACATAATTTCGCATATTGTAATGCGGAGTTATTGCAGCGGTCAGTTCTTTCTTTTTCCCGTGTCGATGTTTGGGAGTTACGATGCGTGTTTTATTTTTTGTGTGTGTGTTTTGGTCGAGTCATTGTTGGTAGGTGATCGACCAAAGAGGGTGAAGTTTGTGCCTATGTTTGGCTGTATCCATTCTTGTGATTTTGTGGTCTGTTGCCTTGGTGATTTATGGGTGATTGGTTGACCAACTATTGAGGTTGTGTCCACATTTGGTCTTGTGTACAAGCTGTTGGTGGTTAGCGATTGATGATTGGAGGGATTTATAATCTAGAGTCTGTGCCGATACACAGTTGTTCTCATATTGGGAAGTGTGGTCTCGTCACCCAAGGTGACTTATTGCTGATTGGTTTCTGGCAGGTTGGTGTTTCGAGTCTGTGTACGACTGCCTCTATCTATGCCCCTATCTGGAGTTTTGTCGTGCCGTTCCCTGGACAACCTATTGATGATTGGTCGAAGTCAGGGTGTGGCCTTGTCAGTTTCATGATGTCTGTCAACTCTAGTGTCGTCTGTGTTTTGACTGTCTGATTCAGTTGTTTGCGACTCCTGACTCGAGACGGTCTTCTGATCCAGCGTTCGGTGAGGCGGTTTTGCCACTTTCTTTAGTGGGCTGCCAGGAAACCCATCGGTGTGTCCTTGTGACAGCTCGGGATTCCTAGAAGAAGTTATCGGTGTGTGCCACCAGTGTCCACGCCTTCAAGGGAGCGAGGGTTTCCCCGGTCTGGAGCTGCTCTGGCGGGTGTTTGTCCTGTATTGTCTTCGTTGATCATCGTAACTCCAGGTGAGAAGTGTTGGGCAGGTTGAAGAAGGGAGTTGGAGGTAGATGATCCTGGATCGAAACGCGTCGTTTGTACATAGGCGAAATGTGAGAAGCGCGATTCAGTTTAGTATGAAAAACAGAGGATCTACGGGGCCGTAAATCGCGCCGGCTTGTAGACAAGGGGGGAAGGAGTGAGAGGGAGGTGTCATATGCTTGACGCGCGCTACTGTTTCGGGCGAGAGGTTATCGTCATGCGCGCGCGCGCCGAATGTCGGTATGTGCGGCGGTTGTTGTTTTCACTGCATTGTGTTTCCGTCGTTTGTTGAAAATGATTTTTTTTTTAATGTGTTGTTTTAAATTCTTATAATTATCGGGTCAAACCATAAGTTCGTATATATGCAAATTGATGAGGATTATAATAGATTTTTGTTTATTCTTATTTTTCTTTTGATTGGAGAAGAAAATTATTTCGTATGCCCCTCTTTTCATATGAAGGATGGCTGTTGCGCCGAAGCGATAATGGGAGGGGGGATGGTGGTGTGATTTGACCTCGAGTAGGGGAAAGAGGGAGTGTGAAGGTGGTTATTGCAGTTGGAAAGAAAATGGTATATGGTTGTTTGTGTGAAGTTGGTGAATTATATGAAATTGGTGGTTTGAATTGATGAATATTTGCGGTGTTATGCATTGATATATTTAATGCATTGTGGTTTTTTTGTGATTATGATTGAAAGTTGGAATAGGTAGTTTTTAAATTTGTTGTGTTATTCTTAAGGTAGTGCAGTGATTTGGTTGCAAGTTGAAATTGATTAGGCTTATGCCTAGTCACGTACAACCCAGCAGGGGGGCGCCGTCCTGCCGCTCCGCTTTTGTTAGTATGTCTGGGTCTTCGTTACTATATATGGCCTCGCCGGTCATTTGTTTTCGATCGCTATCGGTTTTGGTGATACTGCACTGTTTGAGTTCAGGGCAGTGACAGTGGTCATTCATTTTATTATTGGATTATGATATCATATCGGGGTTAACCCAATATTGTCTCTTATTCAGCAGCGGCGAGCGCTTCCGCTCTCCGGTGTTGTTGTTGTTGAATCGTTTGGCATTCATTATATGCCGTTGAAGAAAACATTAATTCTTTATTATTAAAACTTCCCTGGGGATAATTTCGTTGATTGATTTATGGCGTCATCCTCTCCCACTTGGGTACATACCGTTGGAGGTGTGTTGATTGAGATATGGAATAATATGGTATTGATAGTGTGGTATGTGAAAGGATGGTTGTTAATAATTTTTGTCATATTGACAGTATTATTAATTGACTTTGTTGACTTCAATATCCCAGAATATGGAGAAAGCCAGGGTGTTCATAATCGGAAGTTAACAACTGTTTATTTGTGAACTCTGTTTTTTTTAATGGATATTGTAGGCTGATTTATGTCCCGTTTAGTAGAATTGTGAGTGCCAGATTGGGTTGTTGGTATATGTGTTACACTTAGTTTGATGGCTCAAATGCCTTGGCCGCCATTGAAGTCGCATAGACAATGGGTTGTAGTTCTGCTGAGCCCGAAGTTCTGTGATCAGTTGCGGGCCAGGGTAGTCATGAAACTATTTTATGTCCAGGTGTCGACAGGGTTTGACCGCTCTGCTGCTGCAACCTCTGTGTGAGGCATCTTACCTGGTACTGCCCTGTTCCGACCTTTTTCTGGCCGACCTCTAGGTCATCGCTACGAACGATAGGGAGGGCGCGAGCTCATCCTTCTGCGAGCGTTGGAGCTCCCCCTCCTGCTGCTGAGCTGCTGGGCTCTTCATTTTCTTCAATGTGTGTCACAGTGTACTTTGAATCAGTGACTCCGTGTTGAACCTTGCGACATCGTCGATTCTTCATCGTTCGGCGCTTCGTCTGCTGAAGCATCAGGACCTCAGTGACAGTGTGGTCACCAGTGCATAAACCGTGAAAGTCCGTGAAGGAAGGGGAAGTGGGAGTGTGGAAATTGATTGTGAAAAAAAAAGATGGTTCGAGTGTGCGAAGGGTGAATGGTATTGTGCGTGAGTTGTTTATAATTATATATAACATATATATAGATTTAGATATATTTGTATGTATTGTGCGGAGGGGGAATTGTAAAGAATTTTTGTTGTTGTTTTTTGTTGTTGTTGTTTTGTTGTTTTTTTTTTGGGGGGGGGTGTCGTTGTGTCCCCTTTGTGGTTCGTATCGCGCGGGCACTTTGGGTTCGGTGGGCCATCCTACCTCTGGTTGACCCGGCCCCAAGTTACCACGTGATAGTCTCTGGAGTATCCCTGGTCCGGTATTAACCCTGTGTGGGTTGGGGTCCCTTGAGGCTTCCTGGATTTGAAGGTGGGGTGTCGGGGCATTTTGTTTTTATTGTGCATTGCTGATTTTGGTGGTGGTGTTTTTTTTTGTATTATAGATTGAAGATTTTTTTTGTTGTTGTTGATAGTGTGTGGGTGAGTGTGAATTTGAATAAAATTTGATTGTTTATTGCACCTATTAATTGGTGTTTTGTATTTTTGTTCTGTGGTGTCGGTAGTTTTAGAGTGTGGGCGGGGTGGATTAAAAGGGGGTACCCTTCTACATTCGGGTATCCCTGTCACCGCACTAGGCGTAGTGACAACATCCTGAAATGAGCTAGCTACGGGAAGGAGAGTAACATTCAAATGTTCATATGGGCCTCACACAGAGAGAAGAAGAAACCCTCACAAACTTGTATTGAGATAAGAGAGAATGAACTCTCACAGCAATTTGGCATAGGACTAGAATACAACAAGCTGGCAGATATCAATATGGAGAATTAAAGGGGAATCAGCTCTTGGATGTATGAATTAGAAGTGAAACAACTGTCAGTTCCTGATATGAGGATGGGAGCAAAACCAACTCTCGGGTGTACAAATCTGAAGGGAACCAACTCTCATGGAGTTATAGGTACAAAGAGGAAATTATGCAACACTCAAAAGATGTACATTAAAAGGGGACTAACTTTTGGGTCTTGAAAATGAGGACAAAGAAGAATCAACTCTTAATTTACAGAGTGAACGTACCCTCAGATATTGGTATGTATAGCAAGGGAAACAATCCATTCAAGGTGGACGACAGCAGAATGAACTCTACAAATGGTGAGAGGGGAAAGAACTCTCAGGCCTGAACGTGGGCATTACACGGTAGGAGGAAAACCAAGACGAATTATAGTCGAGAATGGACAGAAGTTAAAAAAAAAAAAAAAAAAAAAAAAAAAAAAACCACGAAAAGTGGACAAGCGAGCAAAGCAATTATCAGACGTTAATAAAGGCTAGAGGGGCAGCAACCCTCAAAGGTCGATGCGGACTCGCCCCCCTTTGGCCTGGTCGTTCTTGTCTTTGATGAAGGCGATGCCCCTCATCTGCAGGTCGGTGGAGTCGGTGTCGCTGCCGTCAGCGTTGGCGTGCCAGCTCCAGGCGCCGGCGTAGCCGTAGTAGTAGGCGTAGTTGAAGAGCTGTTCTATCGTCTGTCCCGCCCCCCTCTGCTGGTTGAACTCGGCGATCACCAGGGGCTTATCCAGGTGGTAATCGTTGGCATGGTGCTGTGAGTGAGTGAATGAATGAATGAGTGAGTGAATGAATGAATGAGTGAGTGAATGAATGCGTGAATGAATGAATGATTGAATGTATGAAGAAAGGGAGGAAGAAAGGAAGGAATGGTTGGAAGACTGTTAGAAAAAAATGAGTGAACAAAAGATTGGTGTGTACGTGGAAGATTTGTTTTTAGAAAAACGAATATGGGGCTGATTGAATTGATCAATTAACTACTTGATTGTGGAAGACTGTAGGAAAGATGTGCAAAAGAACGAATAACAATTGAATGAATAGTACTTGACTGAAAACTCTTGGGAAGAAGAGAACGGATGAATAAAGAAATGCATCAATAAATTAATGAGCGGATAGGTAAATACATCAATGTAAAACCAAATGATTGTGTAAATCAGTGTATGAATTCAATGGCAAAAGGATAAAAACAAACTTAGGAATAGGTATGTGAATAAACAGGTGTATTTACTGTTTAGTTCGTTCGTTCTTTTCTTCGTTCGAAAGTTCGTTTGTTTGTTCGTTCGTTCTTCGTCAGCTAGTCAGTTTGTTTACTTTTATGTTTGTCTGTTCAATAGTCAGTCTGTCAGTTAGTTAGTTAGTCAGTTTATATAGTTGGTTCGTTGGTTATTGATTGGTTAGCTCATTAATTAATTGATTTGTTGGTTGGTTAGTTGGTGAATGAATGAATGAATCCTGAATAAATGGATCCACAAGCATAGGCTCAAAGATTGTCCCCTACATTTTATACTGTTTGCATAATGTTTTTCAGCAACTTTTTTCCTCTCCACACTTTCGTTTTGTTTTATTTACTACCTTTCGCTGGCTGCTTTAGGGGTGCTGTTTGATTCCTTTTTGAACCCTTGGTGGTGACGACAACACAGAATTATGGACTGTGGTGTGTCTCTATTTGACGCCAAGAGCACTGACACAATCAGCCGTGTCTCCCTGATGAGTCCGATCCAGCGGACGAAAGGCCTAGGAGCAGGCAAATACATATAAATCAGCCTTCAAGAGGGATTGCGATGGTTCCCTCATGCAGCTAGTGAAGGGTTTTCATATCTATAATATATGTTTTCCCATTTTCTTCATCTTCAATTTTTTTTTAATTCCAAATCTTTGCCAAGTCATTACTATAACGATGGAAGAATTGTTAACCTGCACGTGTTTTCCCCCACTACTTAATTGTTCAGCAATGAATGAATGAATGAATTGATGATCTTGTAGAAGAGTAGATAAATGAATATATAAATGAGTAATGCAGTAGTTAAAGACGAAGAGAAAGAAAGATAGACAGATGCACAGAAAGAGAGGCAAGAGAAAAATTGAAAGGAAAACCAAAAGAATGACAAAGACAAGGGGAGAAAGAACAGAAAATGTGAAAAAGATGAAAAGCGGTTAAAACCATCAACTGGCATAGCTATTTACATAGTAAGCTACTTTCGTCAACACCTTTTTTTCAGCAGAGACCAATTAGCAGAAATGCACCCCTTCTAAAATACCACCGGTTGTTGACTTCTCCAGTAATGTGTTTCGTGGTGACGTGCTCTTAATCTTCTTTTTACCACATCATACTGAGACTGTCGTCATCTTCGTAAGCTTGGACAAAGCTAGGAACACGTCGTCATCTTCTAAACTTGGACAAAGCTGAACCTGTCGCCATCCATCTTAAGCCTTGGCAAGCTAGGACACTGTCGTCATCCTTTTAAGCTTGGCAAGCAGGACACTGTCGTCATCCTTCTTAAAGCCTTGGACAAAGCTAGGAACACTGTCGTCATCCTTTTAAAGCCTTGACAAGCTAGGACACTGTCGTCATCTTCTTAAAGCCTTGGACAAAGCTAGGAACGCTGTCGTCATCCTTCTTAAAGCCTTGGACAAAGCTAGGACACTGTCGTATCCTCCAAGCCTTGGACAATAACCCGACATTTATCTAGGGTGCTTTTTAGAACTTGTTTTGTTTTATTTTGTTTTTTCACCTCCTCATCCTCTTGTTGTTGTTTTTCTATTATTATCTTATTCTTCATGTAGTTATCGCTTCTTATTCTCCTCTCTCCTCTTCTTCCCTCCTTTTCTTTCTCTCACTGCTACTTACTCTCTTTTTCTTCTTCTTCTCCTCCTCCTCCTCCTCCTGCTACCAGTGTAACAGTAGACACAGTAGCGGTAGTAGTAGGCAGTAGTAATGTTCGCAGCAGCATCCCTTTTACTGTTGCTTCAATAGCAACTACTACTTCTACTACACACCAACTACTACTACTACAACTACTGCTACGACGACGACGACTTCTACTACTACTACTACTGCTACTACCAGAACTACTGCTACCACCACCGCTTACTACTACTGGTAGGTAAGTAAAATACCATTCCCACTACTACTCCTACTACAACCATTGTTAATACTACAAACAGAACTAGTTTCTGTTTTGTTTTGTTTTTCTCTCGTTTTTTCATCGTGCGTCATCATCGTCCCTCTCCTCCTCCTCCTCTCCATCTTCCATCCCCATCCCTCCATCCCCTTCCACCCCCACCTCACCACCCCTCCCCCCATCCCCCTTCACCCCATCCGCTTTCCGCTTCTAATTCTGAAACTTCCAGAGCTGTGGTTGAGGATGACGTGGGCGGGGCCTGGGGGGGGGGGGGTACCTTGAATGGCGAGTTACTGGCAAACTTCCCCTGCCAGTCGTACGTGTGGGTGGAGTAGAAGGTCAGCTTGCCCTGTTGACATTATGTTAGGTCAAGCTGTATGTACACTCAGGGTTTTTGGTGGATAGGGAGAGAGAGAGAGAGGAGGGGGAGGGACGGAGGGAGGGGAAAGAGAGGGGAAGAACGAGAGAGAGAGAGAGACAGAAGGATGAGATGGGGTAAAAGAAACGCATTAGCCCGTTCTTACACACCACAAACTTCGTCACCAACTTCCATCTCCACAACACAACACACACTCATGCACGCACGCACGCACGCAGCAGACACATACACACACGCGCGCGCGCGCGCACACACACACACACACACACACACACACACACCACGCACCACACACACACAGGAGAGACGGAGAGCACACACACACATGAGAGAGACACACACACACACACACATACGCGCGACAGGCACACACCGACAGACACACACACAGATAGAACAGCACAGACACACACACACACACTACCCGCTGAGACACGAACACACTGAACACACACACACACACACACACACACACACACACACACAACAACACACACACACAAGCTGAATACACACACCGCGCGCGCGCGCTTGCACCCCCACACACACACACACACACACACACACACACACACACACACACACACACACACACACACACATTCATTCACCCAACGTCAACAGACAGTCAGGCAGACTTACGAATTGGCTTGCACGTGCACGTAAACACACGCACACATGCACACACACACACACACACACACACACACACACACACACACACACACACACACACACACACACACACACACATCACATCACATCACATCATATCACACGCACATGGGATCTGCCGCCAGCCTTGACCAGGCAGTGGTCACTGTACAGGTTCCTGTCGCCCCACTGGTCAGACTGAGACTTCTGGCTCCACGAGCCAGCGGTCACCTGGGCCGAGGGGTCAGTGCGGCGAATGGCATCTGCCTGCCAGTTGATGAACCTGGCGGAGAGGAATAGACCACAAATGAACAAACGATGATGGAATGAAAGGGAAAAAAAAAAGGAACGAAAGTAGGAAGTAAAGAAAAAGGGACGAAAAAATTCCAGGGAAGGAAAAAAAAAAGACAGATAGCAAAGAAGGAAGGAAGGAAGGAAAGGAAGAGAAAGATAAAGGAAGAATGAGCAGAGGGAATGAAGAAAGAAAGAAGAAGAGAAGAAAGAGGTGGACGAACAAGGAAAACGGAGTGAGGACGGAAGGGAGAAAGAAAGGAATAAAGTTAGGATAAACGAAAGAAAGGTCGGACGGAAAGGAGGAAAGAGAAAAAAGAAAAGAGGAAATGAAGGGAAAAGAAGAAATGAAGGAAGAAAAGAGGAAGAAAGGTAGGGAAGACAGAAGAAAAAAACACCAAAAAAGAAAGAAAAATAGGAAGAAAGAAGTAAAATAGATTGATGAAATAATTTATAAGACAGGGACACAGAGGAAAGAATAAAGAGAAGGTTGAAAACAAAGACAAAATATACAGAAGCTTAGGAATGAAGGGTTATAAAAAAGAGAGGAAGAGGCAAGGACAAAGAAAGAGAAGTTTAAAAACAATGACAAAAGATACAGAAAATTATGAAGGAAGGAAGAAAAAAACAAGCGTAAATGAAAAACAGTGAAAGAGACAAGAAGAAAGAAAAAAAAGGGAGGAAAAGAAAAGAAAGAAATGAAAGAGAGAAATGAAAAGAAAGATGGGGTGACCGAAAAAGGAATGAAAAAGGAAAGAAAGAAGGAAGAAAAACAAGGAAGAAATCAAGATGAAAAGAAACAGAGGAGGGATGAACAGATAAACAAAGAAATAAAGTAATAAGGAAGGAAGGGAGGCGAAAAAAAAGAGGGAATAAGAGGCAAGGAAAGAAAGAAAGAAAGAAAGAAATAATCAAAGACGGACAGAAAGAAAGAAACGAAGGAAGGAAGGACGAAAGTAAAGACGGAAGAAACAAGAAAGGAGAGGCGAAGGAAGAGCACAATGGAAAGAAGAAAGTAAGAAGGAACGAAAGAAAGAAAGGGAAGGAAGGAAAATATGACGGCAGCTAGAAAAAGAGGGGAGCGAGAAACAAAAGAAAAAAGAAAGGGTGGGAAGCGGGGTGGGTGGGGGCAGAAAGAAATGGTGGAACTGTAAATGTGGTGCCAGAAATGGCACCTATATCATGTGTTTTGTTGAATGTGTGTGGCCAGAAACAGCACCTATATCATGTGTTTGTTGAATGTGGTGCCAGAAAATGGCACCTACATCATGTGTTTTGTTGAATGTGGTGCCAGAAAATGGCACCTATATCATGTGTTTGTTGAATGTGGTGCCAGAAATGGCACCTGTATCATGTGTTTGTTGAATGTGGTGCCAGAAATGGCACCTGTATCATGTGTTTGTTGAATGTGGTGCCAGAAATGGCACCTGTATCATGTGTTTGTTGAATGTGGTGCCACTTCACAGGCATTTCATCTCACGTTGCTCCTGCTCTCTTCATGCACGGCCACACCCATTCTCGTTCGGTCACGTCCCCTACCCCGCAGCCTACATGGAGCAAACTATTTTAGGTCGTCATGACTGAACAACTGTCGGGTCACTGCAGTGGGGTGCAGTTGTACCTGTTGTGGTCCAGGACACCAGTTGCTACGCCCACTACTGACGACAGTAAGTGCTAGGTACGGGGTCAACATCGACCTCAAGAGGGCGCCACCATGTCAAGCCAGCGACAGTCCCATGAACTTGCCATACTGAGCAAGCGCACCTCTACAAGTCTGAGAAGTACGCCAGTCTAGCAAGCAGCTTGAAGGAATCCGACTTTCAGGCCCGGGTCTTCGCCTTAGAAGTGGAAGCAAGGGGAGCTAAAGGCTCATCAGCCTATGACCTCATGAAACGGCTCAGGATTTCAGGAACGAAGAGGACCAGAACCCTGAAGGCAATGGTAGAGGCAGCCGAAAAGAGTTCCAGCTGGATCTGGTCGAGGAGGAACAAAAGTCAACTTCATGAGGCTTCAATTTCCCAACTTAGATCAGGTGTCCCGTTAGCAGTGGGGTAAAAACATCCATCTAAAAAAAAAAAATAAAGGCATGCCTTGAGACGCCCACCCATTCAAACGTTGCGGGTTCGAATCAGAGAAAAAAAAAGGAAGTTGGCAGTAAAAAGGCATCTGGAGGTCATAACCTGGATGCGGCCCGGCCGCTTGGAGTATAAGGAGTTTAGAGCTAAAACCCTTCTCTTAGAACCTTGTGCTTGCAAACTCTCCCTATAGTTTCTTCCTACTAGGTACGGGGTCAGCGTCACCACATCATGCCAATGTCAGTCCCATGAACTGCCATACCGAAGATTTGAACACGAACCCATCACGGACATGCATGCGGAGAGGAAATCCGAAATGAGGTTACCATGAGAGCAGGGCATGAAGGGTCACGTAATCCAATACTTTTTTTCATGAATGTAGGAATGGTACAGAAGATGATTTAGAGGTACATTCAGATCTGAAGGCTACATGACAGGATTACACTCTACGCTTTCTTTCATAATATATCCTGGCGTCAAGCAGGCCCGAGAGATACAGACACTTGCAGTGTCAGTTAGGAAATTATAGGAACACAGTCAGACACGCAGCAGTCTGTCATAAAGGGGATGAAACTCAACAGTCTTGCTATTTGAGTTCAAAGTACGCTTAACTGTGGGCGGCAGTTGGCCGAGGTCGAAAAATCCTACATCGAACTCACGTGTTCCCATCCCTGAGTCTGCGAAGCTATCCACTGCACCAGATCGGAACGTGTTCGTTTTAGTCGTTTGGTTAGTTGGTTGGTTGGTTGGTTAGTTGGTGGTTGGTTGGCTGGTTGATTGGTTGGTGGGTTGGTTGGCTGGTTGGTTAGTTGGTTGGTTAGTTCCTTGGTTGGGTGCTTGGCTGCTTGCATGGTTGGTGGTTTACTTGATTGGGAGGAGGGAGGCTACATAAAGTTAGTTGCAGGGCTTCATCTCGAATTTAACGAAGCTGCTCAGCCCACACACACGACGTTAGCTCACCTCTGCATCTGCTGGATGGTGAAGGCCTTTCCCGCCCAGCCGGCACCGGAGCCGGCCAGGTAGGAGGAGTCCTGGCAATGGTCGGAGCTGTGGTGATCCGTGCGGAGCAGGCCCTCCATCTCGTTGATGATGTCCCAGCCCCCCAGAGCCGGGTGGTCCTTCACGGCCCGCACCCAGGGGATCAGGGCGTTGTCGAGGTAGGACTGCAGCTTGGAGGTGTCGGTGATGAGACCCTCCAGGTGCCTGCAAGGCGTCAGAGCAAGGCAGCTAGAGGCTGCAAATAAGTCTATGACCTGGAAGACCCTTTACGGTGCTTCGGAAGACGATGTTCCCAAGAACATACCACTCTCTGTTGTTGTTGTTTCACTTATGTCATTGATTTTGCACTCTGGTAAAAACGCAGCTCGAAACATGCAAACTTATGACAAGTATTACAGCTTCGTTTATGTCATTAATTTCACACTCTTGAAAAAAAGTGCAACCCTAAACATGTAGACTTATGATCAAAAAAATAATTAATGAACATGTTTAAGATCGGGAAGGGTGTAGTATTTGGTTGAGCTTGGAGTATTTGCACCTGTTTGTTTTATTAGTGTTTTTCTTTTTTTTCTTTTTTCTTTTTTTTTTGATGTGGTCAATGCGTCAATTTCATAACAGCACACATATTCGAACTTTTTTCTTCTTTTTTTTTTCTAGGGGGAGGGGGGAGGTTAAGGAGGGGGTGGGGGAAGTTGGGCGGGAGATGGGGCGGGGATCTACTTCTTTGGTTACCACCATTTGATTCCTATCTGATCAATGCTTCACTTCAACTTGTTCATTGTGAAACAGTCCAGTTTGTTTCTATTGTACACCCCAGACCTCTAAAGAGACAAAGGGATTCAGCTTTTGAATTTTTTTCCCTTGAATATTAGATGTACACTAGCAACACCTGGTATAGGATACTCTTTCGTGTCGTACGGCCTTTTTTTTTTTACTTCACATGTAGGCTTCTGTAGGTGCTGAGTCGTGTCATGTCGTATTGTGTTGTGTTATATTGTTCTGTGTTTAGTTGTATTGTCTTCTGGTGCATTTTTGTATATGTTCCGCACTGCTTTATTTTTTGCTGTGTTTCGCATTGTTGGTTTGTGTTGTATTGTATGCATTGTCGCGTCGTATCGCGTCGTGTCGTATCGTGTCGTATCCTGCGGTGCGGTGCCGTGCCGTGCCGTGCGATGCGGTGTAGTGTAGTGTAGTGTAGTGTAGTGTAGGTGCAGTGCAGTGTCGTGTGATGTAGTATAGTGTAGTGCAATGCAATGCACTGTGGTGTAGTGTAGTGTAGTGCAGTGTGGTGTAGCGCAGTGTAGTGTAGTGTAGTGCAGAGTAGTGTAGTGTAGTGTAGTGTAGTGCAGTGCAGTGTCGTGTGATGTAGTATAGTGTAGTGCAATGCAATGCACTGTGGTGTAGTGTAGTGTAGTGCAGTGTGGTGTAGCACAGTGTAGTGTAGTGTAGTGTGGTGTGGTGTAGCGCAGTGTAATGTGTGGTGTAGTGTAGTGTAGTGTAGTGTGGTGTAGTGTAGTGTAGTGCAGTGTGGTGTAGTGCAGAGTAGTGTAGTGTAGTGTGGTGTGGTGTAGTGCAGTGTAATGTGTAGTGTAGTGTGTGTAGTGTAGTGTAGTGTGTGTATGTGTGTGGTGAGTGTAGTGTAGTGTGGTGTAGTGTAGTGTGGTGCAGTGTACTGTGGTGGTGTGAAGTGTGGTGTAGTGTAGTGTACTGTAGTGTGTGTAGTGGTGCAGTGTGGCGTTGTGTAGTGTAGTGTAGTGTGCGTTGTGTAGTGTAGAACAGTGTAGTGTAGTGTAGTGTAGTGTAGTGTGTGGTGCAGTGTAGTGTGTGCATTGTAGTGTGGTGTAGTGTAGAGTAGTATAGTGTAGTGTAGTGTACTGTAGTGTAGTGTAGTGTGGTGCAGTGTAGTGTGGTGCGATTGTAGTGTAGAGCAGTGTTGTGTGGTGCAGTGTAGTGTGGTGTAGTGTAGTGTAGTGTAGTGCAGTGTAGTGCAGTGTAGTGCAGTGTAGTGCGGTGTAGTGTAGTGTAGTGTAGTGTAGTGTAGTGTGGTGCAGTGTAGTGTGGTGTAGTGTAGTGTAGTGCAGTGTAGTGCAGTGTAGTGCGGTGTAGTGTAGTGTAGTGTAGTGCAGTGTAGTGCAGTGTAGTGCGGTGTAGTGTAGTGTAGTGTAGTGTAGTGTAGTGTAGTGTGGTGCAGTGTAGTGTGGTGTTGTGTAGAGTGGTGAAGTGTAGAGTAGTGCGGTGTAGTACATGTAGTGTGGTGTAGTGTAGTGTGTGTAGTGTGGTGCAGTGTAGTGTGGTGTGGTGTAGTGTCGTGTACTGTAGTGTAGTGTAGTGTAGTGTAGTGTAGTGTAGTGTCGTGTACTATAGTGTGGTGTAGTGTAGTGTAACGTGGTCTAGTGTGGTGCAGTGTAGTGTGGTGTGGTGCGGTATAGTGTGGTGTAGTGTAGAGTAGTGCCGTGTCGTGTCATATCGTGTCGTGTCGTGTCATATCGTGTCGTGTCATATCATTTCGTGTCATGTCGTGTCGTGTCGTGTCATATGGTGTCGTGTCCTATCGTGTTGTGTCGTGTTGTGTCATATCGTCTCGTGTGGTGTCATATCGTGTCGTGTGGTGTCATATAGTGTCGTGTCATATCGCGTCGTGTCATATCGTGTCGTGTCATATCGTGTCGTGTCGTGTCATATCGTGTCGTGTCATATCGTGTCGCGTCGTGTCATATCGTGTCGTGTCCGTGTCGTGTCATTCGTGTCGTGTCATATCGTGTCTGGTGTCATATCGTGTCGCTGTCATATCGTGTCGTGTCGTGTCGTGTCGTGTCATATCGTGTCGTGTGTCCTATTGTGTCGTGTCATATCGTGTCGTGTCGTGTCATATCGTGTCGTGTGCCATATCATGTCGTGTCATATCGTGTCGTGTCGTGTCGTGTCATATCGTGTCGTGTGTCATATTGTGTCGTGTCATATCGTGTCGAGTCGTGTCATTTCATGTCGTGTCATATCGTGTCGTGTCGTGTCGTGTCATATCGTGTCGTGTGTCATATCTTGTCCTGTCATATCGTGTCGTGTCGTGTCATATCGTGTCGTCGTGTCGTGTCGTGTCATATCGTCGTGTCGTGTCATATCGTGTCGTGTCATATCGTGTCGGTGTGTCGTGTCATATGTGTCGTGTCATGTTCGTGTCGTGTCGATGTGTGTCGTGTCATTCGTGTCGTGTCATGTGTCGTGTGTGTCAATCTGTCGTGTCATATCGTGTCGTGTCGTGTCGAGTCATTTATCGTGTCGTGTGTCATATCGTGTTGTCGTGTCATATCGTGTCGTGTCCGTGTCGTGTCGTGTCGTTATGGTGTCGTGTCATATCGTGTCGTGTCGTGTCATATTGTGTCGTGTCAAATCGTGTGTGTCGTGTCATATCGTGTCGTGTCATATCGTGTCGTGTCGTGTCACATCGTGTCCTGTCATATCGTGTCGTGTCATATCGTGTCGTGTGTCACATTGTGTCGTGTCCTATCGTGTTGTGTCATATCGTGTCGTGTCGTGTCATATCGTGTCGTGTCATATCGCGTCATATCGTGTCGTGTCATATCGTGTCGTGTCGTGTCGTGTCATATCGTGTCGTG
>CM065731.1:63919649-63934649 GCA_033310375.1 Conus canariensis
GACCTTAGCTTACTGACCCACCCATGCCCTTACACACCAGCATTCAAGATGCCTCCACCCACATTGTCCACAAATATACACCCTAACATGCACACCTACAGGCGTGCATTGGTCGCACATAGACATGAAAACATTTCTTATAAATCATGTAACCGTGACAAACATACATGTTTCTGCGTTTTTAGATTAACAGGAGTATCTAAAATTTCTTACAGTAAAAATTTTCTGACTCTGAAAAAAAAAGAAAGTAGAGTTGGTATAAGTATTGCTAGCAGCACCGTTCAATGTTGGAACGTGGAGTACGTAACGGAAGTAGAACGCCCAACAATAAAAGGGAGAGAATTCAAAAGGGGAGTACATAACGGAAGTAGAGGCCCAACAAGAAAAGGGAGAGAATTCAAAAGTGGAGTACATAACGGAAGCAGAGCGCCCAACAAGAAAAGGGAGAGAATTCACAAATGCTGACACTCATAAATGAGGAAGAGCGGCGAAATTAATGAGATTTACAAGTGAAGGGACATTGACCGAGAAATGGTATGTCGGTGGCGTAGCGGAGAGCGAGACAAAGAATGCAAATGGAAATGAGATGGGACAATTAAGGAGGTGCAGAGACAGGCATATTGATGTATCAAATGCATGTATGCAGCTCAGCACACTGGCTTGAACGTATCTGGGGAGGAGTGTGTGTGTGGGGCTGGGGGGGGGGGGGGGGGGGCTCCGGATGAACGGAGTATAAGGTATACGGCTTTTTTTTCAGTATCATATGTGCGGAATATAGTCTTTTTTCAGAGGTAATAACTTGGTGGGGGGAAAAAAAGAGAAAAGAAAGGAATGAAGAGATAATGAATTTACTCATGGGTTTCCATGTCTTTGTTTGAACAGGTCCATAGCCTCATGCGGCGAGTGATATTACCATTAGCTCATGAAAGACATATACGAAAGTTTGAGCAGTTTGCAATGGTACTGACTTACCTGCCGATAAACCGCTCACTGACAAAATCACCAACAGTGGCAGCGACCACATCTGCAAATGGCGATAATATCCATAGTTAAGCTATAATCATAGAGTCCGGTCATAATGTTTATAACCCACTAGGAGTTTCAGCAGTGCTATTGTATCTATAGTTATAACAGTGAATGTTGTCCAGTCATAAGGTTCATAGCCCAGTAGTAGTAGTCAGTAGAAGTTGTAGCTGTAGAAATAGTAGCAGTAGTAGCAGTAGCAATGGTGGTGGTGGTGGTGGTAGTGGCAGTAGTAGTAGTACTAATACGAGTAGTTTTGGTAATAGTAGTAGTAAAGGTGATAAAGGCAGTAAAGGTGGATGCAGCAGTAAAAGTAGAAGCAGAAGAGGAGGAGTTAGTAGACTTAATCTGTGTTATCCTGTTATTGTTTAAAAGCCCAGCCAGTTACATCCATCGACGTATCACAGATTCATAGCGACTTCCGTTTATACAGCGTGTGCAATAATTCTAGACTTGATATCGAATTAATTCTACACAACAAAAAAAACTGGGTAGAAACATCCAAAATAGAGCAACAGCCTTGAGAAGAAAGATTACACTTTCAGATCCTGTACATGGAAGAGTACTAAACATACTCCCCCCCCCCCACAACACACACACACACCGAATCTCCCCTTCCTCTCCTCACCCCCCTTTCCCCTCCCCTGCACCTCACTCCTTCTGCTCTCCCCCCACCCCCACCCCCTTCTCTAACAAAACGTGGTCATGTCAAAGAACTAACAGTAACCGAGTAAGGCTGTTCTAATCAATGTTGTCCAAAAAAAGCCGCTGCCATCGGCAACAATCGCTGCTCAGGAGTAGCAAGTATAAACTGCAAGATTGTGGCCCTACCTCCCAGCCACCCAACCCCTTTTCCCTTCAACACCGTACAAAAGGATAGTATTTAACAAGTATCATCAAAACCATGTCTTCATTTTAGCACAAACAATCGCATGTACGTTTTCGTACGGAAAGGAAAAAATGTAGGCAGACTAAAGCTTGCTGGCGAATGTTGTTGTTGCACTTTCCACGCAAAATGAACTTGAAGTGTATAGTAGCTCTGGAAATAAAAGCATTCGGGCGAATCTGTATTTGTAAGTCTTCATGGAAACGGATTGGTTCCCAGACAAACTGCAGTTAACGCGCTCACTGTCATTCACGGAACACTAACAATGTGTGTTCTTTTCTTGCTTTAAGAGGTAAACCAAAAGAACAAAGTTGTCTCTTATACATGTGTGTGTGCGCGTGCGTGCGTGCGTGTGAACGTGCGTGTGTATGTGTGTGTATGTACGTATGTATATATGTATGTATGCATATATAGATAGATAGATAGGTATTGAGAAAGAGAGAGAGAGACGAAGAGAGACAGAGATCCGTAGATACGCTCAGATGAACTGTTTTATTTACAGTACAAACAGCGAAAATGAAGGAATGAGGAAGCTATGAGGGTAAATAGGGTATGACGAAGACGGAAAGGGCGAGGAACAAGATGGTGTTCTGAAGGGGTAGGGAGCGCAGACGAATAGCCCGACAGATGCTGAAAGAGACAAACAGGGATGAACATGGCACATATGATTATAGTATGTATGACAAAAGGTACGTTTATCAGAGAGAGAGAAAAAAAAGAAAGAAAAAAACTGCACACATGAAGATGAAGAAGCCAAAGAAAGAAGGAAAAGAAAGAAAGAGAAAAGGAAAGAAAGAAAGAAGAAAAAATGATAAAGAATGAAACAGGTGAGGAAGAAGGTAAGGTAAGGTAATGTTGCTTATAGCCCAGCCGACCGCAAAGGGCTGCATCAAGGCTGTCACCACGTTAAAATCATCTCACAAGTCATCTAATAAAAAAAACAACTTTTCACACATCTCTTTAAAATGCATCTTCTAAAAACGCACCAGAAACTTCGTTAAAAATCTTTCTTCCGTAAAATCTGAAATCAGATGAAAAATGTTAAATCTCTCTCAAAAACTCAAAAGATCACGTCAGGTGGGACATCTCTGAACAGAGTTTTCATAGACTCTGCTGTAAAGTGTTTATGTCTCACATCGTGCAAGTCCCAACAATCTAAAAGAATATGTCTCACTGTGAGTGGAACATGACATGGAATACACCACGGAGCTTAGAACTTCACCTTTTAAAAGATAAGAATAGCTAGGAGGGGAGGGGGATTAAAAAAAAAAACACCTGTCTGACCTTCACGACACTGCCTGGGAACACACGAAGGAAGCTGTGTAGAGCGGTGGCCAGAGATCCCTCACAGATCTTCTGTCCGAGTGCTGGTCTGGGAGACCGTGGACGCTTTAAATACAGCCCACGCTGATAACGCCTGCTTTCCACTGTCTGTCATCGTCAAGACCAGTGTGTCGTGCGTGGAACGTCTCTCGGCTTCAGAGAAATGACATGGGGTGGTGAATGATCAATTAACTTTGCATGTTGTCTGTGCGTTGTGTGTGTGGTGGGGGGGGGGGGGGGGGGAGGAGGGGGGGGGGGGGGGGGAGAAAGGTGAGGTGAGGAGAAAAGAGATGCATGAGTGCATGTATGTGTGTGTGTGTGTGTGTGTGTGTGTGTGTGTGTGCGTAAGTGTGTGTGTGTGTGTGTGTGCGTGTGTGTGTGTGTTGTGTGTGTGTGTGTGTGTGTGTGTGTGCGTGTGTGTGTGCGTGTGTGTGTATGTGTGTGTGCGTGCGTGCGTGTGTGTGTGTGTTTGTGCGTGCGTGTGTGTGCGTGTGCGTGTGTGTGTGTGTGTGTGCGTGTGCGTGTGTGTGTGTGTGCCGCAAGGACAAAATGATGAGAGGGGTGAGAGGAGGAGGGTACGGGAGAAAAGAAAGAGGGGGGGGGGGAGGGGGAGTCCTTAAAGGCGAGGAACGTGGAGGGGCAGTAGGGAGGGAGGGCGGGGCGTTAAAGTATTCAAGATGGGGAACCCGATGCCCCATAAATCCCACTCCGTGGAGAGATACATCCTGTTCGCGTGGTTGCTAAAAAAAACTGTCTCTAACTTCTCTTTGGTTGTCAATTTCCCATTTGTTCTGACCGTGTGCAGGACGCATCTATTCATCTTCTTCATCTATAGACAGAAAACAGCGTCGCTAAAAACAATACAAATATAGAATCATCTAAAAACAGCTTGCCCCCCTCCCCTTCCCCCGCGATGCTCAAAGGAATAGTTTATGACTTACAGTGTCGCAGGGATAAGAAAAAATTGAACTTTGTGTGTGTATGTGTGTGTGTGTGTGTGTGTGTGTGTGTGTGTTGTGGTGTGTGTGTGTGTGTGTGTGTGTGTGTGTGTGATGTCTTGTAACTCGTTTGTCCACGTTTCTCTTGGCGGTTCGCTGACATTTATTTAAGATTTGTTTAGATTTCCGCCTGCAGTCGTCTCACTTTGCAACTAGAACTTTTTTTGTTTATACGTTTAAGAAGAAGAAGAAGGACTGCAATCATAATTACAAATAAGTCCAAAAATTAACTGTGCTTCAATTTACAACCTGCGACCCATCACTCTCCTTGGGTGTGATAAGCCTACACCCAAAAGCGACGCATGACGCATGAGCGCGCGAAACATATGTAACTGCAGGGACATTTGACCTGCTCCTGGTTTTGTTGTTGTTGTTTTTTAAAGAAGAAGAAGAAGAAGAAAAAGGTAACGCCCGTCTTTCAATTGCAAATAGAGTTACCTTTTTATCAGTTTATGGGTGAAGCAAATAAATCTACACAGTCTATTCTTTGATGTGAAGCGCTCGCCAAGATAACGATCAGAATATCAACTTTTTTTTTCTTTTGCTGTCCTATCTTCTGGCAATGCACCCACGCCACTCATTTTACTGACCCCCCCCCCCCCCCCCCCCCCCCCCCCGCCTTCTCCCCGTCCACGGCCACAGCAGGAATATTGACTGTTTGTATTACATACTCACCGTATCACACTCACGTACTGGCATTTTCTCTCTCTGATTGAACTATAAAGCAGAGAAATGAGGATAAATTGCTTTGCACGTACTCACTAGCGGGTTCTGTCGTCTGAAAAAGATAAGGTCACTCTCGCTGAACGCCAACTGTGATACGAATTACCTTCCCTTGTAGATTTCCGAACATTGTATGTATCCTTGCTTCGCGTAGACAACAGTGAAAACTCTGAGGTTTCACTTCTTCACCAGAGGGCGTGACTACTGTTTTTTCCTGTCCAGAGAAAACAAAAATGTAATGGCTGAGCAAAGCAAAGAGGATTTCCTGACTGCCCCACACTCATTAAAGACCACAGTCACCTTGTTTGTATTGACGATGAAGACAGTTTTAAACGGATGAAGGTGAAGTCGAAACTAGATGAATTTATTCTGTCTTTTTGTTTTAATTTTATTCTTAACTGTTGCTGATTTTGAGTTGTCGTTGATGTTCTTGTTGTTACTGTCGTTGTTTGTGTCTCCGTCTCTTTTATTCATAAATGTTATTGTACAAGTCGGCCAACCAACTTCGACCGATCACTGCAGGGGGACAGCAACGCCAACCAGCTGCACGCAGTGGTACTCAAGTGTGGAATACATTGTCCTTAGCCTTAAGGTCTTGCCTTAAGACTTGTCCTTGACCTTCAGGCAATTATGGGGTACATTTCGTGTCACTGTAGTTAGCTTCTGTCGCCAGGTAGTGACATCAACTCTACCTACCTTCCCTCCACGGCCATTGTGATTCACATCAGTCGTTAAACTCTCATGCGACTGTCATCAGATGTGCCGAGAAATCATGAAAATGTCCTCCTAAATCCCTATCGAACAATCTTCGAGAAAGAGGGGGAAAAAAACACCTTCCTGGATCCGTGATTTATTCCAGTCATGGACCAAAACTGAAGATTGATCGCTAACACTCATTCCCTCTACGGTTTGATTGTTACATTTGTACATTTTTATAGATTCTCTGTTTGAAAAAAAAAATCCACACACAAAAAAAACGTAGGTCGCCTCAGTTTGTTTTTTTCTGAAGGCACGGAAAGCCCCATAGCATGGGGTGGGTACCAGATCTCGTGCAGACGACACTGCAGAAGGTGAAGTCACTCAGAAGATGACCTTTATTTCAGTCAACATGCAAGACGTCCTAGAGTTTCCCGGCTTGTGCCGTTGAAATGCTTTCCCTACATCTGAATGGTTCTAATACTTTTTTTCAGCATATGACACTGCATCAACTTTTAGGCAAGCTGCTTGCCCTGTCCTTCCAGTTGCTTCATTGCAATTCAAGATCAGGGGTTCAAGGTCAGTTTCAGAAGACATTATTTACACCAGTGTCTTGGTATTGTGATTGGTCATGGCAAAAAGATAGAAGGTAAAGGGTCGGTAACTCGCTTCAATTCCTCATTGCTCACCTCTGGCGGAGTTTCGTTCGCTTGTACACGTGACTAACCACTTCCGTGCCGGAGAATTGTTCAGTGGGTTGGCCGCCCTTTCTGGTTAGCATGTATGCTGGTTTTCGTCGTGCGGTGTTCAGCGAGGTCGTTCTACTGCCTACACGTTGGCCTTGACCGCCAGCGAACTACTCGATTGTGTGTGTGTGTGTGTGTGTGTGTGTGTGTGTGTGTGTGTGTGTGTGTGTGTGTGTGTGTGCGCGCGCGCGCGCGCACGCGTGTGTGTCTGTGTGTGTGTCTGTGTGTGTGAGTGTGTCTGTGTGTGTGAATGTGTCTGTGTGTCTGTCTCTGTTGTGCGTGCGTGTGTGTGTGTGTGTGTGTGTGTGTGTGTGTGTGTGTGTGTGTGTGTGTGTGTGTGTTCTTCGAATTAGACATTTAGATTACTATCAGCCAATCGGATCAACAGGAAGAAGTGGATGCGTTCAGTATGGTAGTGGAATTTTAACAGCGGTCTAAGGGAGGAAACCTTTGGCTGCTTTTTCGCTGGTCTTTTAGAGTTGCGTCTCTTTCTTGTACTGTTTTGCCGACAACTCTCACCGAAAATCTTTGACGTTTGGACCCCAAAGCGGAAATGTGTTTGATCAGGGATGTCAGGCTGCGGATATTGTGCTGTGGGCTTTGTGGTGAATTCATACTGTCTTCGATTTTCACCCCATGCAGTGGTATGTTCAAGGACTTAATCCTCGGCATAGGCTTTTTTTTTCTTCCAATTTTTTTATTTGTAGAATTCGAGGTTAGAAAACAAGCGAAAGTTTGTTCGTATGAGGAGGACGTTTTAGTGTTTTGTTCGACACTCTTGTCGTCTGCTATGTCACGTGTCACACGTCTGTCCGGTGAAACATGCTGGTGATTGTTCCATGAACAAAAGCTACAAAGCCTCTCTCTGCATTGCAGTCCAGCCCGCTGTTAAAATGATTATTTAGAGACGATTCATGGGGGTGATCTGTAAAGCACAGAGTCTGTAATATTGAGAGGCAATTGTTTCAGAGAAGGCTAAATATGTGATGTTCATTCTTAGTGGGACATTACTACTTTCTTCGACTGATGGATAACAAAACAAAACAAAATCATTTTTGAATGCTGATCTTCTGTTTCACCCTACGAACTGTCTTTGAGGATGTTCAGAAGACTTACAAGAGGGAAAAAAATGTAAAAATAAAAGAACTGAAATCGTCAGCGTTTCTGTCATAGACATTGACGATTTCTGTTCTGTTATCTTTTTCCTATTGGAAATCTTCTGGACATCTGGAAAGATAGTTTGCCATGGATAACAGTTTGCCTGTGTTATTTTTCCTGAAAACATAAGTACGCCGGCAGCATTCTTGAAGCAGACGATTGTTGTGATGACTGCAAGACCATGCAGACAATGACGTTCTGCGGATTATTCTCGTGTTCATGTGCGGTTCGGTTTTATTCATAATCGCGCGGCGCAACACACACACACAACACACACACACACACACACACACACACACACACACACACACACTACACACACACACAACACACACACACACACACACACACACACACACACACAACATACACACATCACACACACAACACACACACACACACACACACACACACACACACACACACACACACTCACGCACGCACACTTACACACAACACACAACACACACACACACACACACACACAGCACACACACACATACACGCAAACACACACTCGCACGCACGCACGCACACTACGCACAACACACACACATACACACACACACACACACACTCCACCACCAGCACGCACCACACGCCCCCACACACACACACACACACACACACACACACACACACACACACACACACAAGAGAGAGAGGAGAGAGAGAGAAGAAATGATATCACTGCTTCATCATCTGGATCATCAAATCAATGTTATCATGCTATACACTTTATCTGTGCAGCGCTAGCTAAGTCCCCACATAATTTCTGTTCAAAAAAAAAAATCAGGGAATGGGAATAGAAGGATGGGGGAGGGCTATTCTCATGTTTTAAAACAAAAAATAAAAAAGACTGGGGAAAAAAAAACTTGGAGGGGTGGGATTTAAGCGTAACTGCAGGGGAAATTCAAACTGTGAAAGTTATGTTTCCTTCGTGTCTTTGTGTGGACGGGTCATGCTGTCTTGAGGGAATCTGCTTTTATCCACACTGTGAAGACGTGTAGTGTGACCGTTAAAAATCAAGTTCAGAAAATGAAGTAATAGAAAGGGAACTGACGTAATAGAGCATGTTTCTTTTGACCCAGGTTTTTTATTTCCCCGAATAATAAGATTCAGCACAGGTGACGTTACTGGCGTATCATGAAATCTGTTCAATGTCGAGGACGGAGGTGAAAGGTCAGTACATCACAATGTGATGTTATGTAAACACGCCCTATTCCAGCTGTAATTTACGTATCAGTGGATTCTTTAGTGTCTGCTGTCCAAAAGCGACAGATGATTCTATGAAGTTCTGTTTGTTGTTGTTGTTGGTTGGTTGTTGTTGTTGTTATAATTTTTAACAAATCACTGCAAATGTTTATGTACATGTGTGTGTGTGTGTGTGTGTGTGTGTGTGTGTGTGTGTGGTGCGTGGTGCGTGCGTGCGTGCGTGCGTGCGTGTGTGTGTGTGTGTGTGTGTGTGTGTGTGTGTGTGTGTGTGTGTGTGTGTGCACGCGCGCGCGCATGCTTATATGTGTATTTACTAATATTTACTATCGCTGTTTACTTTAATATTCTAATCTGAGGGACAAAAGTCGAAATAAAACATAGCAGCTGTTTTTATTTGTTTTTCTATCCGTCCTTCTTCCATTCGTTTAAAGGCCGCGCAACACATCAGTTAAATACCAGTAGTGTCGCATCTGTTTCATAGCATATCCCACCTCATACATTTTATACTGTTTCCATAATGTCTTTAGTTTTTCATCAACTTTTTTCCTCCCCACACTTTAATTTTGTTTCATTTACTACCCTTCGCTGGCTGCTTTGGGGGTGCTGTTGGATTCTTTTTGAACCCTTGGTGGTGAGACCACAGTATTATGGACTGTGGTGTGTCTCTATTTGACGCCAGGAGCACAGACACAATCAGTCGTGTCTCCCTGATGAGTCCGACCCAGCGGACGAAAGGCCTAGGAGCAGGCAATACAAATAGATCTGCCTTCAAGAGGGATTACGATGGTTCCCTCATGCAGCCAGTGAAGAGTTTTCATATTTATAATATATTTTCTTAATTTTATGTTCCCACTTTCTTCATCTTCAACCCCCCCCCCCTCCCCCTCCCCCCCCCCCCCCCCCCCCCCCCCCCCCGCCTTAAGTTCAAATCTTTGCCAAGTCATTACTGTGATGACGGAGCAGGTTGTTGGCCTGCGCTTGTTTTTCCCCCACTATTAAATTGTTCGTCTTTGTATTTGTCTGACTTTATTCAAGTTTAAAAAGCTGTGCGGTCTTGAATAAAAGTTACTCTGTGCTAGGTTTTCTTATGGGAGCAAGAGTTACCCTACTTGTTTATTGCTCATAGTGTTATATTATCTACAGGTGCAAATGAAGAATGTTTGAATAAAAAGCATTGACTAGTTTTGTTTTGATGTCATTTAGTTATTATGACTATCACTGCTCTCTGGAGGAAGACATATGGATAGTGACAGATTATCGGCTCCTGGAGGGATGGGGAGGATTTGGAAGGACATACAGAAAAGGGGGGAGGGCAGCGTTTTTCTTTTTCCTACCTCGTTACATGAATTTTTTGAGGTGGGTAATTTATCAGTCATAAAGTTTGTCTTCTTCTCTAATTATTCTAACAAAATTTGTAATCCTGTTGTTTGGCCCTCGGCATCCACTGTTTCAACATGTAGACATGTATTGGACGGTACGTTTTTCACACACACACACACACACACACACACACACACACACACACACACACACACACACACACACACACACTGTGATACACAAACAAACTGTCCACACACACACACACACACACACACACACACACACACACACACACACACACACACACACACATGACCTCTTGATGAAAACTGATTGCATTCACATATTCCATCTTTATTTCATTAGATTGTAATAACCAAACACAGAACATAAGACAAAAGCGTCCTTATACAATGATCACAGACTGTAACATGAGTTTCCACATTCCATGCCAACGGAAACATGGCTATCATGGACATTTTCAAACTGTTGCTTCAGTTTATTTTTGTTTTCTTATCATCACTGATAATACGAAGATTTTAAGCAGAATGCATTTACAGAGATAATCTTGCATCCAATCATTTTTGTGATTTGATATTGAAATAAAGAAGTTAAAAAGCATGGCTATTAGAATACCACAAAATCGACATATAAAATATTTGACATGCAAAGCAATCCCCCACCCCCACCCCCTCCCCCCGATTATCCCTTCTTCATCACAACTTTACTTTCCCTTTTCTTCACACACACACACACACACACCAACACACACACACACACACACCACACACACACATACACACACACACACACACACACACACACAACACACACACACACACACACACACACACACACACAATACTCGTATAATGTTACTGACATAACATTCAACATGCATTCATACATCTTAAGTCGAAGATAAAATAGCACCAGGATGGAGAATGGAGAGCTCGAATTAAAAAAACATCGAACATCATCGCACGTATGCATTCTCTCACATGTGCACACGCATTGCTAGGATCCTGTCTTGATGAATTCATCTTCAGGAAGTTTCAATCCATTCAAGTGATATTGTGCATAGCTCTATTCTGCTTTTTACTTCAAGTTCAAAGTTCTGCTGTCAAGCTACCTCTTAACCACGTAGATATCAGCACAATTCACTTTTGGTTCTAGACTGGCTTCCTGTTGAACTAAGAATAGTATACAAAACTTCCTCGGTCTGCGTCCAGATCACCATTTCTAGAAATACACATCAGTATCTCCCTGAACTTGTGAACATTTCATGTTTGTGAAGGTCTCCCCGGTCCTCCACTGACGACAGAATGTTTCGCTACAAGAAATTCATCGGGAAAAAAAGACACAGTGAAATAGCATTTCGTTCTTCTGCATGTCAAACAAGGGAACCCTGTGCCTTTTCCCGTCCGTCACAGTCTCTCATCGTCTCACCCTTTCAAGCAGCCCGAAAGTACACCGCGGTAATGCTTCTTAGTTGAACAGAAAGCCAGTCCAGAACCAAAAGTGAATTGTACTGAGATCTGTGTGGTTTAGAGGTAGCGTGACGGCAGAACTTGGAACTTGATATAAAAATCAGAATACGTTTTATAAACAACGAGATCAAGCAGGAACGCCATGAGTAGTTTGTTGCCAAGAGGCATCTGACAGCATAAAAGCAAAGTGCGATGTGACATCACATCATTAAGTCCCTTCCACACACACACACACACACACACGCACACGCACGCACGCACGCACGCACGCACGCACGCCGCACGCACGCACCCCACACCACACACACACACACACACACACACACACACACACACACACACACACACCATGGACACTGATGCCGTGTCCAAATGTTATCTCCAAACACAGAACATGGCTTACTGGAGTGTTGGAATGACAACCAACATAGCACCAATGATAAGCCACAGACTGGAATGTTGGAATGGCACGAACATAGCACCAGTGGCACGAACATAGCACCAGTGGCACGAACATAGCACCAGTGATAAGCCTCAGAACTGTAGCTGAAGAACCCTCATGCAGAAAAAGGACAGGAGAATGAAGAGACAGATGGAAGCAAGAAGAGACACGTTAAAAGACGGGATTGATGAAAAAGAGAGGACGGAAGGAGGGTAAAAGGAAAGAGTGTAGGAAGGCAGGAAGAAAAGAGAGTAGGAAGGTAGGAAGGAAAGAGTGTAGGAAGGAAAGAGTGTAGGAAGGCAGGAAGGAAAGAGAGTAGGAAGGCAGGAAGGAAGAGTGAGTAAAAGAAAAGAGTGTAGGAAGGTAGGAAGGAAAGAGTGTAGGAAGGCAGGAAGGAAAGAGTGTAGGAAGGTAGGAAGAAAAGAGTGTAGGACGTAGGAAGGAAAGAGTGTAAAGTGTAGAGAAAGAAGTAGGAGGCAGGAAGGAAAGAGTGTAGGAAGGTAGGAAGGAGTAGAGGTAGAAGGAAAGAGTGTAGGAAAGAGGAAGGAAGAGTGTAGGAGGCAGGAAGGAAAGAGTGTAGGAAGGCAGGAAGGAAAGAGTGTAGGAAGGTAGGAAGGAAAGAGTGTAGGAGGCAGGAAGGAAAGTGTTAGGAAGGAGGAAGGAAAGAGGTAGAAGCAGGAAGAAGAGTGTAGAAGGCAGGAAAGGAAAGAGTGTAGAGTAGGAAGAAATAGCAGAGAGCAATGATGGAGGAAGAAAAGATGCAGGAAGTGGGTCAAAGAAAGAAAGAAGAATCAGAGAAAGATGGAAAGAAAGCAGATCAGAAAGAAGAATCAGAGAAAGATGGAAAGAAAGCAGATCAGAGAATAGAAAGGAAAGAAAAAAGAAGAAGAAGATGGAGGAATGAAGAAGAGAAGGAAACAGGGAAGGGAAGAAGGGGGGAGGGAGGGAAAGGAAAGAGGAGGGGGAAGGGGGACTACAGATCGCGCTGCCTCAGGAGGAGGAGAGTTTGGCTTCATGATCAGCAGCTCCGTCTCTTCCGGTCGCATGTGTCTGGTCATCTTTGCCAGGGATTTCCTCAGCAGCTTCTCCAACTTGTTCTTCTTCAGTAAAAGAAGTTCCTGCAACAAGGTCAAAGACAAGTGTTCTTTAAGGGAACCCTCGTGGAGTGTGAAGGAGATCAACACCACGACCTGCACAACAGGTCCCCACATCGTTATCCCAGTCTCTGGGTATGGAGAATAAAAGCAACTGTTGTTGTAAAAATAAGTTCAAGGTCAAACCTTATTTGAAATTACTTGCAACGTGGAGAATGTCAGAAACAACTAGGAATCAGCAAGTTATAGTGTAAGTATTGTTTCTTTTTTATCGTAGTATGGAATCGATAGAATTTCGATTAGATATTTTAAACATAAACTGTGCTAATCTGGAATAACAATGATTACACACAACATTTCCAAATTCAATACAGTTTCTTAATTTCAGGCGATTGTAATTCATGTGGTGAAGATGTTTTATACAATGATGTGATATTTCCTTGATTGAGTCGTTGATTTGCATGCAATAACACCATATACCAAGCATGTTATCATTCACTGGTTTATATATTGAGTGAGCAGAACTTGAAACGAGTCCACCATTTTTGTCTTGCAGCCAGTACATGATGTGCTATTTCCGTGGGAAAAAGCGTTGATTTGCATGCAGTAACAAAGTGGGAAAATCACACCAAACAATTCATCATTTTCTTGTTTGCATACTGAGTGAACAAACCTTCAAACGCGTCCACCATTGCTTTGCGGCAAGGACATGTTGGCATTACCAGAATTCAGAGTCCATAAATACCGACACCAAGTGTCTTTGAACAGGATCGATCCCCCCCCCCCCCCCCCCCCCCCCCCCAAATGCGTGGATTCAGTTAGTTAAGGACTAGCAAATGCACACCAAATGTAGAGGACACAAGGAGTTTGATGCGCACAAAATCAACATCAACATTGCACAGACAAGTGTGCTCCATGGCTACGTTACCTAGCGGGGTTTTAAACAGGAATCCTCAACTGGAAACGTTGTTATGTTTATAAAAAAAAAGAAAAGATTGAAACAAATCGCCACAACAGGAGATTGCCGACCTTGAAGGTCGTGGGGTTAAGGTGGATTTTCAATAGGAACTGACCTGTACACTGAACAGCCGGATCTGCTTCGTCCTGTCCTCGGTGATGTCAGCCAGGTGTTGTTGTTCCTTGGCGATGAGGTCTTTGGCCCTCGGCCCCATCACCCACGACCACATCACCACCCGACCCCTCAGACACTGCCATCAAAGGTCAAGACACAATGTTCAATCCACATTTCCTGTGGATGGGGTTACATGACGTTTTTGGTTTTCGTTTACTAACTCAGGGGCTTAATCGTACTGTTACTGTGTACCATAGTCCCTCAATTTATTCATGGATATGTTTTTACTTGTCTCTATGTTGGATGTGTGCGATGGGAGCCCGAGGTTTTGAATTGAGTGATACTATTAAAACGGATGCTTGATGTGCATGACGGTCGAAACTTGCAAAGCTTGTGTAGCTTGTTCAAGTCCTTTTGAATGCATTTGTCGAACGAACCGTTGAAACTAGAAATTACAGTTACAAAATGATCACTCACACGGTACAACTGTGTGGATTTCGCGTGTTTGCGTTTCTGCTATCTTCTTTCTGTATTACTGCAGTTAGAAAATACTGACATATTTTAAACAGCACTGAAGGCTAGCCATTTTTTGCTCTAAATTATCAAAGGTACACAACTCCAAATCAATAACACCTGGAGCACATATACAGAGTAGAGCAGGAGTGGTGTACCTTTAATTCTATTACCATGAGAGAACAAGTAGCCGTCTTCGTTTTTTTTCAAGGGTTTACGTTCTCTGGCCTCATTTTATTTTCATTTTCATTTTTCGCTAAAGCTGATATCATTATATGACTGCGTACCAACAATGGCA
>CM065731.1:63937149-63939649 GCA_033310375.1 Conus canariensis
AGTATGGGATGTGTGAAGACTCATCTGAATGAGCAGCAGCGCACTGCATCAGCAGATAAGACGTCGGAAGACCAAGGCCAGGATTTAAACCACAGTGCCAAGGACATCCACGCTGTTGGTTCGGATGAGGAATTTGCACAGGCCCTCGATGCCAGGCGCCTGAAACTCAACCTGCCACGAGCAAACGAAACTGAAGATTGGGAGAAACTGGATGCAAAAATCGTCCAAAGACTCGATGCACTGATAGGGAAAAGCACCCTGGAACACAAACTAGCCACATATGGGGACATTGTGTATGCCACATGTAGAGACGCCTATGGAGCAAAACTACCCAAAGAGAAAACACCTCCAAAAAAAATCCAGACGCCAAGAAAAGATGGACAAGATCAGGGTCCAAAAGAAAAACCTCAAGATGCAAATGAAGACCGCACTGCCAGCTGAAAAACAAGGCTTGGAAAAACTGTGGAAAGATCTGAAAGAAAAACACAGTGCCCTCAGCAAAGCGGAATCTGCGAGGAAGAGGAAGAGCAAAAAGAAGAAGACACAAGAGCGCTTCTTCAGAGACCCCTTCCAGTTTGCCAGAACACTGTTTGAGCAGCCAAAATCTGGGACCCTAAGTGTGGACAAAGGAGTTCTTGAGCAGCATCTGAGGAAAACATACTCTGACCCACAGAGCAAAGCACCACTCGACATTCAAGGTCTGGTGTGGCCAACCAACCCTGAGGAACAGTTCAATGGCAAGCCTCCAACGTTGGCGGAAATCAAGAAGGTGGTCGACAAAGCCAGAGCCAAATCATCACCAGGGCCAAACGAAATACCTTACCAGCTTTACAAGAAATGTCCCAAGGTGCTGGAGTGGCTCCACAGGCTGCTGCGATCGGCTTGGAGAAACCAGAAGATCAGCGGCCAGTGGATGACGGCAGATGGTGTGTACATCCCCAAAGAGCAAAACTCAAGTGACATTAGCCAGTTCAGGCCAATATCACTACTGAACGTCGAAGGGAAAATCTTCTTCTCTGTCATGGCAGCAAGGCTGACCAAGTACCTGATGGAAAACAAGTACTTGGATGTGTCAGTCCAGAAAGGTGGCATCTCAGGCGTGGCGGCTGTGTAGAACACGCCACAATGATCTGGGACGCAATCCAAAAAGCAAAAACAGAAAAGAGAGACCTGGACGTAGTGTGGCTTGATCTGGCAAACGCATATGGATCTGTGCCCCATGAGATGATACAGTTGGCTCTTGAGATGTACCATGTGCCAAAGAACATCCGCGACATGCTCAAGAAGTACTTCAATGGCTTCTCAATGCGGTTCTCTACCAAGGAGTACACAACAGACTGGATCAACTTGGAAGTGGGTATTGCAATGGGCTGTGCAATTTCCCCAATACTGTTCGTGCTGGCAATGGAACTCATCTTGAAAGCAGCAACAAACAACGCGAGACAAACAGACCTTGGCGATGGATACAAGATGCCTCCTCTCAAGGCCTTCATGGATGACACTACAGTGATTTCATCCAGAGAAGACGAGACACGTCATGTGCTGGAGAGGCTGGACGACATAGTTGCCTCATCCAGAATGAAGTTCAAGCCAAAGAAATCACGGAGTCTCTCACTGAGGAAAGGAAAAGTGGCCGGATCTGTGGTCTTCAGTGTTGCCAACCAGGCCATTCCAACAGTCACAGAAGAACCAGTCAAGAGCCTGGAAGATGGTATGATGATACGCTGAAAGACACACAAAGAGCAAAAGAAACCAAGCAGATGGCGAAGGAAGGCTTGGAGACCATTGACCAGTGTGGGCTCCCTGGCAAATACAAGGTCTGGTGTCTGCAGTTCATGCTGATACCAAAGCGCTATGGCCTCTGATGATACGACAACTGCACCAGCATAGAGAGCACTAAGGAGAGCCAAAATCACAAGACTTCACAAGACAAGCCTGCACCACCCATCTACTGACACATAGCACTGACACCACAACACACAGACTCAAACACCCTACAATCCACACTGAATGAATACAACTGTGAGATTAACAGGGTTACACACACATCCCAAGACTCAAACACGGTCGCGCAGCTAAGCCCCGCTGTGACAACACACAAAACGACACAAACACACACACAAAACAACTCAACATCACACACATACACAGACACACACAACCACACAGACAGACACGCAGGTCGACCACGAACACATGGGGAAAGGCCAAAGAGGAAGAGCGGAAGAGACGGGCAGGTAGACGAACAGAGACAACAACGAAAAAGCCCAACAAAAAGACGGACCAATACAGCGAGTGAGGCAGAATGCAGAAGGGCTGGTAAGACAGGGCAGAGATGGAGCACTAATCTGTAGAAATACTTGAAAGCATTTGCCATCCCCCTCTCTCACTCTCTCTCTCATCTCTGCATCTGACCTTCTCTCTCTCTCCCACTCCCTACCTCTCCACTATGTCTAAGACATACCACAACGATCCAGCATCAGAACTCACTCTGCAGCAA
>CM065731.1:63944649-63948015 GCA_033310375.1 Conus canariensis
AATGAGACTATAAATCGAGGTTCCGTGTGTGAACGCACGCATAACATCTTGCACACACGTCAAATCCCATCAGCAACTTTCGGAAGAGAAGGCCAGTTTGGCCGTTGGTATGGATGACACATTACACATTGCATGCACCTCCCCGAAGTTGGAGTATGGCTGCCTTAATGGCGGGATAAAAAAAAAACGGTCATACACACAAAACTCCACTCCAGCCTGCGTATGCAGAAGAAGAAGAAGAAGAAGAAGAAGAAGAAAGAAAAATCATAAACGCATTTTTATCGTATTGTATTGTATTGTATTGTATTGTATTGTATTCGTTTTCATCGCCGCAGCTGATTTCTCAGTTAAAATTCGGCCTGCCCCCCCCCCCCCCCCCCTTCCAGGAAAAGAGATTACGTCACCACACACCACCACGCTATCGATTGTTTTCCCTGCACGCGTATGTTTCTGTTTACCTACTGTGGCGGATGTTTTTCGTCCATTAATTTGGCCAGAATAACTTCAAAAGAAAACGTTCTTACTGTATTGAACAACAACAACAACAACAAAACATGAAGGAAGAAAACGAGACAACAGGGAGCGGAAAAGTACTCACGTAATACTCCAGAAACTGCTGCTGCCTCTCTCGCAGCTTGCTGGGCTCTAAGGGGTGTCGGCGGAGTCCGATGTTGACGCGCTTTCTCACGCAGGACATCACCCGGGCGAAGAACGTCCTGACAGGGTTCTTCCGCCTGTAGTCCTCCTCCGCCTGTCGCAACCTCTCTTTCTCCAGGTGGCGTCTAAGTCTTCGCGTGGCCTTCTCCAGACTCTGACGCATGTCATGCTCGAGCAGGTCCGCGTAGATCTTATGCTGGAAGTCCACCTGTATGTTCAGCTTCCGGGGCTGCTCCGCCGCTTCCTCGTTCTCCTGGTTCGGGTTCGTTCCTGAGGTAGAGGCGGCCGCGACCTTGCTGGTGGTAGCGTCCGAGCTGGATGATGCTGTGGTTCTCGAGTCTGGTTGAGAAAGCTCGGGCACCTCCGTGACCTGTGGTTCTGCGGACTCAGACCACACTCTGACCTGGTAGCTGCTGACGGTGACAGCGTGTTCTTTTAGGAGATTGTCCCGGGAACACGCGCCTTCAAGATTGGGTTGTTTTGATTCTGAAGCGTCTTCGAGGTCTTCCCCGTCTGGGCGTTTCCGTGCCGCTATGTCTTCATCGTCTTCTCTGTCGATGTTTGCTGCGTATATCTCAAATCATCTTCGGCGCTTTTTTGGTGCGTGGATATCTTCAAAATCGTCTTCGTGCGCTTTTTTTGGTGCGTAGATATCTTCAAAATCATCTTCACGCGCTTTTTTTGGTGCGTAGATATCTTCAAAATCGTCTTCGTGCGCTTTTTTTGGTGCGTAGATATCTTCAAAATCATCTTCACGCGCTTTTTTTGGCGCGTAGATATCTTCAAAATCGTCTTCATCTAGTTGTTTCAGGGTTTGTGTGTCTCCGGAATCGTCCCTATTCAGTCGTTGCAAGTTCTCCGTGCCGTCAGCTTCAGTCAAACTGTTGACGGAAGAGGTAGTACTGAACAAGCTACTTTCGCATCCGCTGGTCTCTCCGCTGCCAAGCTCTCCACCGAAAACTCCGTCGGTCGACGATTGGTTTGTTTTTTTGTCCTTGCGTTGTTTAGAGGTTCTTCGGGGTTTCTTTACTGTTGTTATCAGTCTCTCGACGAGGACCGCGTCGCCGCTGTCATCGCTCAGAAGGCTTGTATTGCTTTGGTAACGTTCATCGCTGCGATTGCGTGGATGGTTTGGACTGCTTGGGTGGCTTGGATTGTTTTGATCGATCGATTCCTGCAAATTCAAGCCAGTCACGTGGGTGAGATTTATGGTACATCTTGCTGAAAAGTGTGTGCGTGTATAATATGTCTGTCAGTCTTTCTGTCTGTGTTTTGTACGCTGTGTTTGTTAAAGGTGTGCTTATCTGTACGCAAGTGAGCGAGTGAATGAGAGAGAGTGAGAGAGAAGGCGTGTGTGCGCATGTCTGTGTGTCTGTGGTGTGTGTGTCTATTTGCCAGTCTATCTGTCTATCTGACTGTCTATCTGTCTATCGGTATGTCACTGTCTCTGTGTGACTGTGTCTGTGCGAGTCTGTGGGCCTGTATGTGTGTGTGTTTGTCTGTATCTGAGCTTGTGTGTCTATGTGTGTCTGCACACACACACACACACACACACACACACACACACACACACACACATACGCACGCACGCACGCACACACACGCACCACACACACACACACACACACACACACACACACACACACACACACACACACACCACAGCACTGACCTCTGATCTCTGGCGGACGGGTGGGGCCGGGGAGGGGGGTCGGGGACGGCCCACAAGGGATGGAGCTGGGAGAAGCGAACCGTCCCTCCGCCAGGCTCCTGGACGGCAGTGGCCACGGACCCCGCAGGGAGGGGTGGTCAGTGCTGAGGTTGAACTGGATCATTGATTGCAGCACTGGACAGTGCGAATGGAGGGATCAATGCCAAGGGTGTGCATAGAGCATAGAAAGAGACAACACAGTGAAAAATACAGACGAGGGCGGGGGGGAGGGGGGTCTTGAGATAAAGAGACAGGCAGACAGACAAAGACAGAGAGAGAAAGAGAGGGAGGCAGAGAGAGAAGGGGGGGGGGGGGGGTATGGACAGAGAGATAGTCAGAGACAGTAAGACAGCCACAAGCAAACGGACAGAGAGACAAGGACAGAAACATAGACAAGAGAGACAAGGACAGAAACATAGACAGAGAGAGAAAGGACAGAAACAAGACAGAGAGACAGAGAGAAACAAGACAGAGAGACAAGGACAGAAACATAGACAGAGAGAGACAGACAGAGAGACAGAGAGAACAACAGGACAGAAAACATAGACAGAGAGAGAGCAGAGACAGAGAGACAAGACAGACAGAGACAGAGAGACAAGGACAGAAACGACAGAGACAGACAGAAAAGACAGAGGAGACAAGACAGACAGAGACAGAGAGACAAGGACAGAAACAGAGACAGAGAGACAAGGACAGAAACATAGACAGAGAGACAAGGACAGACAGACAAGACAGAGAGAGACAGAGACAGACAGAAGACGAGAGAGGGCAGAGACAGGACAGAGACAGAAGAGCAGACAGAGAGACAGAGAGACAAGGACAGAAACAAGACAGAGACGAGAGACAGGACAGAAGACAGAGAGCAAGACAGAACAGAAGAAGAGAGACAAGGACAGAAACAGAGACAGAGAAGAAGACAGAGACAGACAGAGACAGAAGAGACAGAGGAACAGAAACAAGACAGAGAGAGAGACGAGACGACAGAGACAGAGAGACAA